>CM035270.1:923409-1134617 GCA_020226075.1 Hydropotes inermis
TGCCATGAAATTAAAAGACGCTTACTCCTTGGAAGGAAAGTTATGACCAACCTAGACAGCATATTAAAAAACAGAGGCATCACTTTGCCAACAAAGGTTCATCTAGTCAAGGCTATGGTTTTTCCAGTAGTCATGTATGGATGTGAGTGTTGGACTATAAAGAAAGCTGAGTGCCAAGGAATTGATGCTTTTGAACTGTGGTGTTGGAGAAGACCCCTGAGAGGCCCTTGGGCTGCAAGAAGATCCAACCAGTCCACCCTAAAGGAGATCAATCCTAGGTGTTCACTGGAAGGACTGATGTTGAAGCTGAAACTCCGACACTGTGGCCACCTGATGCAAAGAGCTGATTCATTGGAAAAGACCCTGATGCCGGGAGAGATTGAGGGCAGGAGGAGAAGGTGATGATAGAGGATGAGATGGCTGGATAGCATCACTGACTTTATGGACGTGAGTTTGGGTGGACTCCAAGTGTTGGTGATGGACAGGGAGACCTGGTGTGCTGCAGTTCATGGGGTCGCAAAGAGTCGGATACGACTGAACGACTGAACTGAATTGAAGGACAGGAGGGAGTAAAATAAGTAGCAAGTATAGACAGAGAAAGTTGTTAAGACTAAAGAGTGCACAGGATAAGAGCCATTGTAGAGAAGAAAGAAATCAACAATGAAAGCAAGGTGTGCCTCCTCACCTGAGTGGATGCTGTATTTTGAATCCTAGTTCTGTTAGTAGTCTCTTGCTGTGTTGTTAGTGTTAATTTTTTGTGGTCTGTTGTGTTTTATTATTATTTTGATGTAAATAGTTTTCTAGTTCAGGCAGAGAGACAATATGGAGAAGACAGATACTCTTTTTTTTTTTCGTAAAAGAGTTATTTGAAGAGCTGTCCTTTCTTGAGCAAACAATTAAGAAAAAGATAGTTCTGTTATCCCAGCTTAAACTATAGTAAAACTGTTTTATGAAGCTGAATTAGCAAAGAAGCTGGATTAGCAAAGGTGCTTCTCCTCTTGGAAATCAGAGTGTGGAGCACAAGGAAGTTAGAGAGTTGTGAACCTCGAACTTCAAACAGGCATTTATCAAGAGATCAAGACTAGCAAACTTGTATTCAACATATAGGGCAGGAGTTCAGGATTTATATACATGTAACTGATGTTGAGGCTCCTCCAGATCCACTAGTGATGGAAAGATGGTTGTATTTGGGAAGAGTTAGCAGCACAGGGCTGTTAATCAAAGAGCATCCATGTGGGGAGGGAACAGTGGAGGCTATGGGATCCAGTGCTTGGGTAGCACTGCTGCTTGGGCAGATGTCAGGACCAGAAACAGTCAGTTCAGTTCAGTTCAGTTCAGTCTCTCAGTCCTGTCTGACTCTTTGCGAACCCATGAACTGCAGCACGCCAGGCCTCCCTGTCCATCACCAGCTCCCGGAGTTTACGCAAACTCATGCCCATTGAGTCAGTGATGCCACCCAACCATCTCATCCTCTGTCGTCCCCTTCTCCTCCTGCCCACAATCCCTTACAGTATCAGGGTCTTTTCAAGTGAGTCAACTCTTCACATGAGGTGGCCAAAGTACTGGAGTTTCAGCTTCAGCATCTGTCCTTCCAATGAACACCCGGGATTGATCTCCTTAGGAATGGACTGGTTGGATCTCCTTGCAGCCCAAGGGCCTCTCAAGAGTCTTCTCCAACACCACAGTTCAAAAGCATCAGTTATTTGGTGCTCAGATTTCTTCACAGTCCAACTCTCACATCCATACATGACCACTGGAGAAACCATAGCCTTGATCAGATGGACCTTTGTTGGCAAAGTAATGTCTCTGCTTTTTAATAGGCTATCTAGGTTGGTTATAACGTTCCTTCCAAGGAGTAAGCGTCTTTCAGTTTCATGGCTGCAGTCACTATCTACAGTGATTTTGGAGACCAAAAAAAATAAAGTCTGACACCATTTCCCCATCTATGTCCCATGAGGTCATGAGACCAGATGCCATGATCTTAGTTTTCTGAATGTTAAGCTTTAAGCCAACTTTTTCACTGTCCTCTTTCACTTTCATCAAGAGGCTTTTTAGTTCCTCTTCACTCTCTGCCATAAGGGTGGTGTCATCTGCATATCTGAGGTTATTGATATTTCTCCTGGCAATCTTGATTCCAGCTTCTGCTTCTTCCAGCCCATAGTTTCTTATGATGTACTCTGCATAGAAGTTAAATAAGCAGGGTGACAATATACAGCCTTGATATTCTCCTTTTCCTATTTGGAACCAGTCTGTCCCATGTCCAGTTCTAACTGTTGCTTCCTGACCTGAATACAGATTTCTCAAGAGGCAGGTCAGGAGGTCTGGTATTCCCATCTCTTTCAGAATTTTCCACAGTTTATTGTGATTCAAACAGTTGAAGGCTTTGGCATAGTCAATAAAGCAGAAATAGATGTTTTTCTGGAACTCTCTTGCTTTTTCAATGATCCAGCAGATATTGGCAATTTGATCTCTGGGTCCTCTAGCTTTTCTAAAACCAGCCTGAACATCTGGAAGTTCTTGGTTCATGTATTGCTGAAGCCTGGCTTGGAGAATTCTGAGCATTACTTTACTAGCATGTGAGATGAGTGCAATTGTGTGGTAGTTTGAGTATTCTTTTGGATTGCCTTTCTTAGGGATTGGAATGAAAACTGACCTTTTCCAGTCCTGTGGCCACTGCTGAGTTTCCATATTTGCTGGCATATCAAGTGCAGCACTTTCATAGAATCATCTTTCAGGATTTGAAATAGCTCAACTGGAATTCCATCACCTCTACTATCTTTGTTCATAGTGATGCTTTCTAAGGCTCACCTGACTTCACATTCCGGGATGTCTGGCTCTAGGTGAGTGATCACACCATTGTGATTATCTGGGTCATGAAGATCTTTTTTGTACAGTTCTTCTGTGTATTCTTACCACCTCTTCTTAATATCTTCTGCTTCTGTTAGGTCCATACCATTTCTTTCCTTTATCGAATACATCTTTGCCTGAAATGTTCCCTTGATATTTCTAATTTTCTTGAAGAGATCTCTAGTCTTTCCCATTCTGTTTTTTTCCTCTATTTCTTTCTTTGCATTGTTCACTGAGGAAGGCTTTCTTATCTCTCCTGACTACTCTTTGGAACTCTTCATTCAAATGGGAATATCTTTCTTTTTCTCCTTTGTTTTTTGCTTCTCTTATTTTCACAGCTATGTGTAAGGGCTCCTCAGACAACCATTTTGCCTTTTTAGTGGTAAATAAAATTTAAATCACAAAGGACTGATATTCACAAAGTATCAACAAGCAGCAATAATTTTGAATCACCAAAGTATAGTTTTACCTTTTGGCTTTTGACAACTGTCATCTTCCTTGAGAATTAGTCAATTCTTAGGATCATGGATAATTTGTAGGACATGTATCAAGATTAAAGTATCAGGCTTCTTATCTAGTAAATCATATATGAAGGCTAAAGCAATTAAATGAAGACATAAAGTAAATGAAATCAAACTTCCATGCTAAATTCATGAAGTAAATCATAACACTTTCAGTTCCAATAAGTGCTAATCATCTGTGATAATCTGAACTTGTCTAAAGTAGTACCTTGAACCTGGAAGATGCCACCACAGGCCATAAAGATACAGATAGTATGGATGGCACAAATCTCAAAGAATGAGATAGTGATGGGATGGGGGGCTGAAATCAAGGGCTACTTCTGAAAGAAGGGGGGTGGGGAGAAGGATGGAGGGAACACCAATTAAAATATGACCATTTCCCTTTACAGTGTTCAGTGGTCTCTGGCACTAAGGTCCCTACAAGCTCTGAGGAGCTCTTATCTGTAGTCATTCTTTCCACTAAAACAAACACTTCAGTGCCAACCGTGTGGCTCAGTACTCCTTTCTTTGGCTTAATGATTCTCAGGAGGGATACTCATTAGAGAGACAATCCTTTATTTCCCCCTCTTCCTTCCCCCACATGCACTCCAGGAGGCAGAATTTGTCTCTCTCCCTCAGCCCCTTCTCCTTTGGAAGAAGAAATGAAGTTTTGTCTTCAAAGGCTGTCCATTTCAATGTTTTTTTCAATCCAGGGTGATGTTAAGGTATGGGGCATCAGGATGAACATTTAGAAGAAAAATCTGACTGTTACCAATTTACATTTCACATTTGCCCTGCCACCAAGGACAGAATTCTTTAAGCATCACCCCTTTACAATGAGCATAATGCTAATTCTGGGGGCAGAGGGCACCCCATTATTTGAGTTCAGAGTGTTGGGAGGAGGCCAGGGGACCCAGAATGCTCAGTGAATTTTCAGCCTCCACCTAGCCTGACAATGACCTTCACTACATGGAAACCAGGACCCTGAATGTCCCTGACTGCATTGCTACATTCTAGCTGCTGCTTCTTGTATGGCCTGAGTCTCCAGGCTCATGTCATAGCCTGCCAGTGACCTGAGTGTGGGCCCTGTACTATGAGTGTTGCATTTCCACTGCTCAGTGACTTGCAGACCAGCTCCAGTCTGAGCAAATCTGCATACTCCCTGCTGCCCAGAGGCTCAGCATACTTTCCCCAGTAAGCCTTGGGATATGTCTTCTCCCCAGGTTTGTCCGACCTATCTAGTCTCCTTCAGCCCTAGAGAACATATGGTTCCCTTATATCCTATCATCACTTTTGTATTATTATCAGCCTCCAACAGTTCTTTATATTAATTGTGTCCTATCCAGTATGTGCACAAGACCAATACAAAGTTGGATTGGAATTACTTAAGGAAAGCAGTTGCTGATTGCCACAAATAGGCCAGGAAAGATTAGGAGGATATCTGTTTTGTGTGGGACTGACTTTGAAACTTTAGGGCTCTTGTGCTTTTGGTCTCAGCAAGTCCTGCAGTTCATAAGAGCTTTGTTGAAATGTGAGTGGCAGGGGTGTGGATCTGAGGGTCCCTCAGCCAGAAGACAGTGGCTCTAGGACACAGAGGCCACAAGCTGATCTTGAACCATGGAAGGACAGCCTGGCTGCATACTGCAAGCAAGTATGAGATAGGATATAATGTAGAGCTCTTTAGATATCAATGCATAAATCAACATTTTGTTTTTACAATTGCAATGCCACTGGAGTTTCCATCCACACACAGTAATCTTAGGTTGTACCTTCAGCCTATTACAGTAGTGATCCCTAACCTTTTTGGTACCAGGGACCAGTTTGGTGGAAGACAATTGTTCCATGGACTGGGGGTGAGGGGATGGTTTGTAGAGATTCAAGCACATTACATTTATTACATTACATTTACTGCACAATTTATGTCTGTTATCATTATTATGTCAGCTCCACCTCCACTTCCACCTATCAGATCATCAGATATTAGATCCTGAAGGTTGGGGACCCCTGTATTACAGCATAGAGACAGGTAAGTGTCCCCAGACTAGCCATATTCAGAGTTAAGGGGGGAAGGAAGAGGGCTCACCTGTATTCCTTTAGATGCTATTTTATTTATTTGTTGACAGAATTTCCAAATGTTTTCTCGTGTAAGCAGGATATTAAAATGCTTATATGTATCATACAAATTCAAAATACCATTTAAATAAAATTTCACATGACACATGAAATTACTACCAAAATTTAGTATGGCAAACAATCACATGGATTTCCTTAATACCAATTTCTGAGAATCAAGAATGTCAGAGCTTTAAGAATACTGAATTGTTACCTAATCCAAACTGTTCGCTTGACACAGGAAGACAGGAGACTCTAATGAGAAAAAATTATATTAGAAAAAAAGTATTACAAAGCATCATTGTCCCTCCCAGGCATATAAGTTTCAATGAATCACAGTAGCATGTGTGTGTGTAATGTTGTGTTTCATTTCTGCTATATGGCAACGTTGTTCAGATGCTATTTAGCTGTGTCAGTGGTCTGTGGCAGTACCAGGAATGGTGTTCATAGAACAGATCCTACTCTCCGGCTCCCATTTTAAGAATGGGTAGTGATGCATTGGTGTGTGAGGTCAATGTTGTGAACACTTTTAACTAGAATCTAAGATGTGGGTTTCACTGAGAAATGTGTAAAATCTATCTTTTAAAATAACGTTTTTTTTAAGGAGGATTTGTTTTTTTATTTCCAAGTTTGATCTTGAGGTCTTTAACATAAGGAATAAACTGCAGAGTAGTTTATAGACAGGTTTGAAAGCAAGGATGTCAAAGATTTTCCTATTTTGAGAAAAAGTTCTTATATAAAATTTAACTAGAGATTTTATTTGGATTCACTAGCTTTCCACTAGTTTTTTTGCCTTCTTCTTCTTCTTTTGTTTCCTACTCATCACCCTATCCAGGAGTGACCCCATCTCTTTCCTCTCTGCTAGGTGGTGATGGGCTCTGAACATTCCACGATCCACACTTTTGAGAAGTCTGCTTAAATATTTTTTTAGAATGTTCCCTAACTGGAATTTGCATGATATTCACACAAGATTAGACTAAAGCTATGTTTTTTTGAGGGGAAGAAGACTACTAAGGTGTGTGCCCTTCTCACCCCATCTTATCTGTGGTTAGGGCATTTAGCTTTTATCCCTTGGTTAAGGTGGAATTTCTAGATTTCTCCACTGTAAAGTAACTATTTATTCTCATTCTGCATTCTTTTAGATGTAAATCACTATGTCTTTTACTCAAGGAACTTATGGCAATATAATAAAACCACCCTAGTAATTTATATATATATATACACATACATATATTTATATTATATTGCTTCTAGGCTATGAAAATATTCTGTTTCTATTTAAAATTTTGTTCTTTATTTTGCCATTCATTCATGGATCTGGCCTGCAGAAATTATTGTTATGCAGCTATAATGGTGGTTTTTCTATTCCCCTTAATTTTCTCTACTGATTACTTGGAATTTTCTGTAAGAATTTTGTCCCTAACTTCCATTTATTCATATATTCAATCATTTATTTGTATTAATATGGAATCAAGGATACTTCTTTTATTCTTTGGTACATAAAACAACACTATCATTACTTCTTTTTGGGACAATTATTCCAGCTTTCATCATTGGAAGCTCTTTCACATGGGCTCCTGTGTCCTTTTGACAAGCCTGCATCTTCTCATTATTTTCAAAGCATTTCATTATCTTCTGACACTTCAAGATGATCTACATCATCTTGTGGACTTCCCTTGTGGCTCATCTGGTAAAGAATCTGCCTGCAATGTGGAAGATCTGGGTTCAATCCCTGGGTTAAGGGAAAGGCTACCCACTCCAGTTTTCTGGCCTGGAGAATTCTATGGACTACAGTCCCGGGGGTTGCAAAGAGTCAGACAAGACTGAGCGACTTTCACTTTCACTTTTTCATCAATCATTTACGAAGGAAGCTCTGGTTTCTTCTGTTAGAGAGATTCAGTCAATACAGGCTCTGGTTGTGCTCCTTGATGATGTAGTGACATTGTTTCTAGGCCCTCCCAGTAGAAGATCTAGCAATTATTCCTGTGTGTTAAAGCATGCACACACACACACAGGACTCTAATTATCTTGTCTAGCTATCTACTTACCTACCTACTTTCCTATCATCTGTCTACCTACATGTCTGCATATTAACTCACCATCTCTCCATTAAAATGAAAGGAGTTTATACTGCTGGGATTCTCAGATGGCTTAGTGGTAAAGAATCTGTCTGTCAATGCAGGAAATGCAAGAGATGCAGGTTCATTCAGTCAATCAGGAATATTCTTTGGAGGAAGAAATGGCCACCCACTCCAGTATTCTTTCCTGAAAAACCCCATGTATAGAGGAGTCTTGTGGGCTGCAGTCTATGAAGTCACAAAGTGTTAGACACAGCTGAGTGTGCACACACTCTCCTAGACTGATACCTCCTGCTCTAATCTGGCATCACAAGGCTTACCCTACCTACACTCTTGTTTCTTTAAAAGTGAGAAACCTGGTTTTCCATTAACCACAATTTATTTACTTATTTGCACAACCCTTAAATACAGATTGAGTAGTTTCAGGACTACTGAATGTCTTTGGGAAAATGGTACCTTTGGAAAAACACACCTGCCATCTTTGGCCTTCAAGCATTCAACTGAAACACTGCTTTCTAGAGTGATTTAGATAACTCCTTTTCTTCCAGTACTTTCAGTGAAGTTCTGTCCCACATTTGTAATATACTTGACTTATCTGTCAGGGTCTGCTTTATATCCTGGGATCCCCCAGTCTTCTGATAGATGTTTTAAATTTACCTACAATCAAGCTCACTCTTTGTCAAACTCATGCATGGGAAAACCAATGAATAAATCAACCCAAGACCATATGGGAGAGTTTCTTCAGCCAAAATATCCCTAACAATAAATTCTGGAGATCCCATCAGTTCAATTCAGTTCAGCCCCTCAGTCATGTCTGACTCTTTGTGACCTCATGGACTGCAGCATGCCAGGCTTTCCTGTCTATCACCAGTTCCCGGAGCTTGCTCAAACTCACGTCCATCGAGTCAGTGATACCATCCAACCATCTCATCCTCTTTCATTCACTTCTCCTCCTGCCTTCCATCTTTCCCAGCATCAGGGTCTTTTCTAATGAGTTAGCTCTTCACATCAGGTGGCAAAATACTGGAGCCTCAGCTGCAGCATCAGTCCTTCCAATGAATATTCAGGACTGATTTCCTTTAGGAAGGACTGGTTTGATCTCCTGGCAGTCCAAGGGACTGCCTTCTCCAACACCACAGTTCAAAATCATCAGTTCTTTGGCACTCAGCTTTCTTTATAGTCCAACTCTCACATCCATACAAGACTACTGGAAAATCCATAGCTTTGACTAGATGGACCTTTGTTGACAAATTAATGTCTCTGCTTTGGAGACACCATACACCAGCCTTATGAGAAACAGGACAAGTCACAGCTGTGGGAGGAATCCTACATCTAGCATGAAGGATTTGTTTGGCTAAGAATGAGATTAAGTAATTGAGGAGGACTCAGTATCCTAATAAACCATATAGACAGGTCATATGGTATTGACTATAGTTCTCATTATTTTTTTAATCTTTGGACATCAACCTAATTTAAAGGACAGAGTTTTTAACCTTTATGTTTTCCTTAAAATTTATAAAAGGAGTGTATTTGAATTTGGGCTATTTCTATGTTGCTAGCATTTTTAATTGGGGTAGCTTTATATTATCATGCAATATTATTGCTGAATTTCTGATATCAGGGAATATAGCTGACCATAGTTGAGATGAGAAATAGAAAAGCAACAAACCTTCAGACTTGGAGCTTAATTTAGCCACTGTGTGGCAAATGAGCTTTTTGAAATGCTCCCCAACAGAACAATATTTGGATTTTATGTTTTGAGATGCTGGATATTTTATTGTTTGAGATCCATTAGAGTTACATTTTCTATTTTGAGATGCATTAGAGTTACATTTTCTAATCTTATTTTCTCCTTTGCAAGGTTAGGTTTAGGTGTCAGCTTAACTGGCCATGGAGTGCCTAGATCCACCATTATTTCTGAGTGCATTTGTGAGGATGATTTGGGATTAGATTAGCATTTGAAGTGGTAGATTGCCCTCCTCAGGTGGGTGGACACCATCCCATCCTCAAGGGCCTGAAGAGAAGGAAAGGCAGAAGAAGGTGAATCTGCCACCTTTTCTCCTGCCTCCCTGTTTGAGCTGGAACATGTCTTCTCACTTTTTCTGCCCTCAGATTGGGATATGCATCATCAGCTGCCCCACCTCTCAGGCCTTCAGACTCAGACCCTCTTGCATGATCTGAATTCCTGGGCCTCCAATCTGCAAGCCACAGTACTCTGCAGAACCTCTCAGCCTCAGAAGTCACACAAACTACGTCCCTCTCTCTCCCCCTCCCTCCCTTTCTATTTTTCTCTCTCTCCCTCTCTCCCTCCCTTTCTCCCTCCCTCCCTCTCTCTCTCTCTGCCTCTCTCCCTCTCTTTCTCCCCCACACCCTGTCTCTCTCCCTCTCTCCTCTCCCTACATTTCTCTGGACAACCCTGACTTACATCTCTCTTGTTTTATCTTTTTTCCCCCTTGGGAGGCATCAAGTTTTTATAGAGGAAGAAGAACTGGAAAGACATACCATTGTCCCTCTCTTTCCCCTGCATTATTCCACACTTAGAATCACTAAGCTCAATCTCCGAATTGAAGGACTTCTGGTTTGCAGTGTTGTCAGTAGGTTAGTGGACCTAATTCCAGGTTCCTGGTTTGAAAACCACTTTTAGCTACAGGCTTAAACCATGTTAGAGCACCTCTAACAGTAACAGAGGTCACATTTAACCTCCATCGTTTGAACTTCTTTGTCCTTTTTGTTATGTTTTTATCTTTGGCACACACGCAAGCATGCGGAAGGATGTGGTAAGGAGGAGGGGACGTGTGTTTATTAAAAGCCTATTTGGTATCAATCGCTGTGCTGTGCTGCACAGCTTATATGGGCTCTATTTATTATATGTTTACTCTCTGGAACTTTATTAGTTGTTATTTATGCTTTTCCCTGTTCAGATCCTGAGAAAGAATTTAAGTGTAGTAGTTGATTTGGGAAGGGACCCAGGAAGTTCTCTGAAGACATGGCAAAGACAGATGGGAATCTGGCCAGACACGTGGGGCTGAATGACATGCCACTTCCAAGGGCACTTGGGGCGGAGCCTGCCGGGGCTGCCGTGCTGAGAGGCCACACGGGGCATTCTCAGAGCTGGGAATGGCGAGAGTCATGTGCTCATCTGCCAGTTACCATCTCAGGATCTGAGACTTACTCCTGGAGCGCTTACTCCTCAGCTCTTTTAGCCAGCCCTGCCCAAGATGAAGCAGATCTGCTTCCCGGATGGCCTCTGATGGAGAAAACAGGAAGGCAGAGGCATCTATGTACATGGAGATGACCTTGGGCAGGATGTTAACAGGGTCTACTATTAGTACTATTTGCTTTTCACAGTTGAGGAAACTGAGCCCCCAAATATTTAAGTAACTTGTCTAAAATCAGGGCTAGTAAGAGGCTAAAATTTTAAGCCTAGATCTGATTGAGACTCATCCCTACTCCTTTCTGCTGTACATGAAGCTGATAGCTGAATGGTGTTAGATTTGTGATCTCCAAAGAAGATTTAGCTTCAGGATCAGGGACCAGGCTTGATTACTCAGATATTTTGCATGGCAGAAATTTCCCTACAGTGAAAAAGGTCAAAGAAAGCTTCTGACATAGACATCAGAAGTGGGGGTGGAGAGGGCTTCATACTCTCCTCTTAGCAAGTCCTTATATAGTTTTAGGAGACCCACTCCAACAAGGTACATCTTAAATTAACAAGATTAGCACTAACAATAGAAAGGTCTGACCAGAATGCTTGCAATAAGTCTTACAACATTGGTCTTAACATAACAAGATTAGTCAGGAGGTTCCTGTTAAGAAAGAGAAACATATTCTCAAGCAAGATACATTGTTGTTATATAATCATTAGTTCAGAGCTTGAGAAAAAACATACCCTTGAGCCGTTAGCTCTGGGCTTAAAAAAAAAAAAGTGACTAAGACTAAGGAATGTAGGATAAAAATATTGTCATTTTATCATCCTGGAGAGACCCAGACCCCTTTCTCCTCCTCCGGTACCTGGGACTTCTTATCAATCTATCTAAAAGTTAACTCTCTCAAAACCTTTCCTTACATTCGTTTTATGTCTTGCTGCTAGACACTGCAAAGAATAGCTGTGGCAGGGTCGCCAAGAGAGGGCAAATACCAAGAAATACTATATGGTGACTTGAAAATCAAGAACCATAGGAAGCTGGATGCAGCCTGGAGACTGGCATATAGAATTCAGCTCTGCCTGTGCCAGGTGAGTACCTAGGAGAAGCTTAATTGAGCTCTGATGATGTCTCCTAACCCCATTTAACATGAAGGGGTATTAGTGGAGGCAACTGAAATCAGTGGTCTGATGACTTTAGACATTTTTGTAGATTCTGAGTCTACTCCTGTATAGTCTTCAACCTTTTAGTGTCCAGCTGGGAGCTGCAGGAGGTGAGGAGCAGACTCCCACCACAGCTGATTTAGAAAGCCAGAGTGGTAAGGAAAACGTCCATTTCAGCTGGGCTGTCATGCCTGACGAGAAGGATGCATGATGTTCCAGGGAAAAGAGCATCTCTCTTAAGGAACTGAGACCCCAAAACTCTGCTCTCACTGTTCATTTTTCAAGGGTTGTTTCTAACTATGGGTATTGTGAGGTCAGCTTGAAAAAAAATGTCAACTTCCATATTTCTCTTGTGATGTATCTTGTAAATGATATTCCTTTTCATATTGGTGCCCAGACATCAGTGTGTGCCCAATGATTGGCTTTCCTTTGTCAATGCCACCTGAGGACTGTGGGATGTAAATGGTGCTGTCTAGATGAATGGAGAGTTGAACTCCCTCAGATTGAAGAGGACTTCAGTGAATTCAATTCATTATCAAAGTCATAAGGAAATATTACTTTGTGAATTTCACTGAGGATTAAAAATTTATTTTTTCTTTAACCAAATAGTAGGCACTTATGGCTATATATATTAATATATGTTCATATATACACATACATATTAGGAAATAAACATATGCATAATCTTTATAATCTTTAGATCAGAATGCATATGTTTTATAATATTTTTTATCATTGAATTATGCATGTGTTTTCTTCCTTAATGTCATATTAGACACACTTATACACTTTTATGTTACTTGTCAACAAGTATTGGGACTGTGTCTTTTAGTAGGTGAGCTTCTGTTTTCTGACAGCAAAGTATATATATTCTGATACAAATATATTTCTTTAATTTTTTTTTTCTGAATTTTACCTGTTTTCTTCTTGTATCTCTTGCAATGGTAGAATGCAGAACATGCTTTAACTGATTATATCCTGAAGATCAGAATTTCTAACTTCAGGCTTTGTAAGATCACATATGCAGAAATCTTCCTTCAGACAACAGCTGGGTAGCAAATGTGAAGGTGCAGAACCAGCCTTGACTTCCTGAAGTGCATGTCCCACCTGTTGTAGGACTTTCTTGTAACTTTCTTAACCACCTGATTTACGCAAATATTATAGGTCTCATCTATTTTTATTCATTACTTATCTATTATTGTTAATTTTGCATGGTCCAAGCTTATACAATAACTTCTGAAATGGCAGACTGATCACTGCACATCACATAATTGCAGTCGTGTCAGCCTCCAGACATGTCTTGGGGGGAGCATGGTTCAAGTTGCTTCCTCCTGTGGGTGCCCTCTGTATGTAAAACAGAGCCTTGTCAGACATCTCTGAGACAAGAGATTTGTACACAAGACCATTCACCTGTCTGCCTTTTTCCAGTGATTTGAATCTATCATGTTGTGGCTTTATTCTACTAGCTCTTTATAACCTCTTGTTTCTCCCCAGTTATTAGCATATAGAAGATAATGGTATCTATTATATTTGTATCTATAAAATGCAAATTTAATTTGCTTTTACTGTCTTCTTTATTTCTTGCACAAAATTCAGAAATTTATTTATAAACATAACCAGCATTTAAATCTACATTTTAATATTATTTTTATTAATATTTTTATTTTTACATTTACTTCTCTATGAAAGATTAAATATTCACTTAGATTTAACCTTCTGTGGCTGATGTATTTCATGACTGAGCACATCTTTTGTATTTGTCAGTTCCTATTTGATCCATCTACCTGTCAGCTAAGTTTAAGTGCAGATATGTAAACATGAGTATGTGAGAAGAATTTTTCTATGAACATTAGATATATAGTTTTTTTAGTAATATTCCACTGTATATATGTACCTTATCTTCTTTTTTTTTACAGTTTTTTTTTTTTATATTTTAGTGGATTTTGTCATACATTGAAATGAAACAGCCATGGGTTCACATGTGTTCCCCATCCAGATCCCCCCTCCCACGAGACACAGATGTATAGAACAGTCTTTTAGACTCTGTGGGAGAAGGCGAGGGTGGGATGTTTCAAGAGAACAGCATCAAAACGTATATTATCTAGGGTGAAATAGATATATAGTTTTCTTTCTTACTCTTCTTCCTAATGTTAGCAACTTACCTATAAAAACATTTGATAACAGCCTACTCTATACAAGGCTTTGTGTATACTTCATTATATTTATCATCTAATGCTCTAAAATACAAAACTTAAACTTATTTTAACATATATTTATTTATACCTGAGTATTTACTGAACTTCTTTTTCCATTAAGGTTGAAATTCAACAGTTTTGAGTTTTACTCACTGATTGTGGAATTATTAGGTAAGTTACTTTTCAAGTCTAGAGCACGGGGCCTTCAGAGACACACATATATGTCCTTACTTATGTCACTAGTTTATTCTTTCTACTGGTCTATTGCTTACTCAGATAATTCCCATGAGGAAGAACTTCACTCTTTATCTTCTAAGGTTATATTTTTTCTCTCATAGTTTATATTTATTACAGAGGTAATATATTTTATTTCACTTATTTGATTTTGGCAGAAGTTTATCTGCTTTTCTTTTCCTTATTTCTACATTTTAAATTGGACATAGTGATTTTGATCCCATGGAGGGTATTTGAGTCTCAGAATGTTACCTTTTTATGAATTCCTAGGGACCTTTTTGCTTGTTTATATTTTTTTTCATTTTTTCTCTAGGAAGAACATAGAATTTTACCCAGATTTTGTGCTTGCTAGATTTACCTTTATCCTTGAAAAGCTCAACTTTAGTACTTTATTTTTAGGCATGGCATCTATGCCACCATCCTGTCTGCTCTCTGAACAAAGGAGACAGGTCTTTCTCTGTGATTTTTGTATCCCCAGCCTCTATAACAATGCATGACAAAGAATATAATTTTCAACAAATGTTAGTTTATGAAAAGCTAACTGCTTATTTTGTGATGTGATGTATACACACACTAGTGGGTATATACTAGAAGTTCATATCAAGTGAACACATGGATGCACAAAGGGCAATAGCTCAAGTTTAGGGAACATATGAAGGATGTCCAAAATAGCAAGCAAAGGGTCCTGAAAAAACAGTTGAGGTGGTGACTTCTGAATAATCATTCTCTCTGCTAGTCACAATTTTTCTCTTTGGTGTTTGGTGCTGTCCAACAGACAAAACTGTAGTTTCAAATTTCAATGTATAAAAGACACAAACAAATTCTAGAAAATACCAAGTGCTAATATCTGAAATGGGTTTTCAGAGGTACAATGGATACTAATAGAGTCATGTACAAAAATGAAATTTTACAACTCAGTATTGTTGATTAAAAAAGTAAAAGGAGAAATGAGACAATACAAGTTTTATTCAAAATATCAGTTATCTATAAGTGATATGGCAAAATCTAATGGGCTATTTCCAAGTTTTTATGAGATTTATAAATCAGATTTATGAAAATGTTATTACTTCCAGCTTATCTTTAATCTTAATATATTTTTCTCCCTGAATAGTCTGATAAGAACCACAAAAGTAATATAAGTTCTTGAGAGAGCAAATATTTGAGGGGATTATTAATATTAAATAAAACACATTTCCCAAGTATGTCATCAAGATGAAATCTACAGAATAACATTAGATTTAATATCCCTTCTTAGGCTCCAGAGGCATTATTGATCAAATCCCTATCTTTATGTGGGTCTTTGAATTAGTGAACTTGAATGGATGATGGGCTACATTTTTCATGTTGCATCTGATATTGCAGAGATTTTGTCAGAGCTTGATGAAATATATGCCATAGTTTATTATTGCATTTTACTCATGAAGCTACATTTGAATTCGATTCCCTTGGGACAATTTTCTACTCAATTGTCTGTGATGACCTGATAATCCTAATCAATCTATCAGATATAGAAACACCCAATGGTAATTAATGATATTTAGAGACAGAGTGCTTTAGGTGAGCTGCTTGGAGTAATACCATCTGACTTCATGTCTGTCATTTCAGTGAATTCATGATTTATAATGCTGAAATTCCTTTAAATAAAATCATATAACTTTGATGGTGATTTATTAGTTTTTCAATGAAGTTGGAAAAGATAAACATCTTTATAGTGACCTGGTCAATACAATCCCTTCTTGTAACTATAATATACAGGGACAATCAATTGTGGATTTAAATGATGAGTATAGACTCCAAGCAAAGCAGGTTATGTTTACATGATTTAAAGACTCACAGCATTGAACTGTGAAAATTTGCTATAACTATATGCTCAACATGGATATTGAAGCAGAGAGGATATTTTGTCTAATTTTCAATATCAGCATCTTCCCAAGAGGGGGATTTTTTGAGTTTTCTCTATGACAATTATTTTGTGATTTCCAAGCTCACAATATTCTTGCTTCTAACTGGCATATCATTCCTCTACATTTGTCAGTTAGATTATGTGCTAGTCTTACTCTGGCTTCTTAACTACATTGTTTTCATAAACCAAGTGTAAATATTCATGATCCAATCCAATTATTTGAATGTTCTGTTTTTAACTATCAGAAGGACATAAATTTTTTAATTCCAAGTTGTAGGTGGTATCTGTGTATATGAATCCATGTAAACTGGTGTGAAGGAATAGAATGCCATCTCTTTAGTACACATTCATCAATACAACTGCAGAAGTTAATATTTTACAACATTCAGATTGTTTAGCAAATCTATCATCATGTGTTAGTACATCCTATGTGAGATTTTACATATTTATAATATGAATAAATTGTTTTCATTTACCCAATTTTCACCTTTGTACCTCCAAAATTATAAATCATTTTAAATATCTTCCTTTAAAGAATTTTGCCTTATGGATATTACATTTCAGCATTCATAAATAGTTTTATTTTTTGAAAACTTCAGTAAAGGTTAAATATAAACACAAAAATAAGACAGAATGTCCAACTCTTGACTATCGTATGATTTTTTTCAGCCCTAAAGTCAAACACTACTTTCCGCAATGGATTATATTTGAACATTTTCCATTGTCCTCCTAATTTATAGATTTGACATGAAGGATATTTAACAGTATTCAATTGTCATAGTGAGAATCTTCTGAAGATTTACACTTTATATAGCAGTCTTTTTGAATTAAACTTCAATTGTTTGCTGGATTTTCTTCAAAGTTCTTGTATCTGGATAGTCTGCCACTGTTAAAACCTGTTTCATTACTTTACTCTGTTAGGAGTCATTCAGAGTTCTCTTTCCTCAGGGAAACCTAACCTCTCAGAGGGTGTCGTGTCTGCCCTGGACAAGCAGTCCAGGGGTTCCTCTGAACTTTGTGTTTATGATCACAGGCCCTGAGGCTTCCTGAAACTTCCTTTATTCTTATATGTCCAGTAAGCCTCTTTCATACTGTTGTTGTTGTTTATTCACTCAGTCATGTCCGACCCTTTGTGACCCCGTGGACTGCACCATGCCAGGCTTCCAAGTCCTTTACCATCTCCTGAAGCTTGCTCAAATTCATGTCCACTGAGTCAATGATGCTATGCAACCATCTCATCCTCTATCATCCTCTTCTTCCCTTGCCTTCAATCTTTCCCAAAATCAGGTGGCAAAAGCATTGGAGCTTCAGCTCCAACATCAGTCCTTCCAATGAATAATCAGGACTGATTTTGTTTGGATTGACTGGTTTGATCTCCTGGCAGTCCAAGGGACTCTTGACACCACAGTTCAAAAGTATCAATTCTTCAGCACTCAGCCTTCTTTATGGTTCAACTCTTATGTACATACATGACCACTAGAAAAAGCATAGTTTTGACTGTATAGACCTTTTTTGGCAAAGTAATGTCTCTGCTTTTTAATATGCTGTCTAGGTTGGTCATAGCTTTTCTTCCAAGGAACAAGTGTCTTTAATTTCATGGCTGCAGTCACCATCTGTATTGATTTTGGAGCCCAAGAGAATAAAGTCTGTCACTTTCCCTATTGTTTCCCCATCTATATGCCATAAAGCATTGGGACTGGATGTTATGGTCCATTGCAAACCTTTTCCATCACTTTAGCTTTTTCCTGTTGGGACCAGACGCTGGGGTCCAGTGCAGACCCTCTCCGTCACTTCAGCTTTTCCCCGTGGGTGTCCTTGGTGCCTCCCCAAAACATACACGCATCACATAGTTCTGGGAGCTGTTCCTGGGAGGAGAGGTGATGGTCCACTGCTCTATTTTTGCATCTTAGATTATTCTTTTTTACTAGTTGGGCTACCTGTCAGTCACCATGTGCAAAATGCTTACAGATAGAAAAATCACATATAAGTGCAATAATGTAGCAATGTTGTGTTTCTATCAGTCTCTCATCTATCTTTTGTCTATCTATCATGTATCTATCTTTCTACTTGTGTGTGTGAGGAGTGGATAGGGAAGAGTGGACAATTTTATATTTACTTCTCAAATATTAATTGAATTGAATAGATCTTAGCAATTTATACATTGTTATACATTTCCAGGATAATTCTACATTTTTAGGATACTTGGGAAATCCTTGAAGTTGGGTCAAGCCTAGAAACAAGAATAATTAGATCCATCTCTACATGAAAGTTGGAATAGGCAGATAGATTACACTTTCAAGTGGGTGAGTCCTCTTACAGTATGTGTTCTTTAGGAAGTGGTTCTAGCTGGCTAGAGAAACTTATGAAGATGAGGAGCACTAGAGTCAGCAGAATTGATATGTTCAGCTTACTATTAAGCAGGAATTCATTCCTCAGGAAAAAGAACGTGGGTCACTGAAATACAATGTGATGCTTTGCCCTAAAAGCAAGAGAGTATTGGGAACTAAGAATGACTGAAGCTACCGTGAAAGGTGTGGGGAATATGGAATTATGTAGCCTGAGTCCTGAGCTCCTAGCTTTCAGCTTAACTAATGAAGCAGGTAGGAACATGTGTTCCAACTCCTACATGGCCTTTAGAAAGTTAACCAACTAGTCATATCATAGTTTGAGTTCTTAACTTTTAATTTTTCAAGTCAATATATACTTTCACAGCCTATTTAGTTTACAGGAGAACTGAGCAGAAAGTTCTCACATACCTTCATTTTCCCTCACAAATTCCCCCCTTTTGTAAATAGTTTGCGCTAGTGTGGTGCATTTGTTACACTTGATGAACTGATATTTGCACATTACATTTTAATTGCAGTCCATAGTTTACATTAGGATCTTCTCTTTATGTTGTGTAGCTCCGTGGGTTTTGATAAATGTATAATGTCACATATCCATCATTATGGTATTGAGAGGGTAACAGGCAAGAAGGACAGGGGTCTCCAAATGGAGGAAATAGGATGCAAGTATCAGACATTTTTATCTCTCTTAAGCAGCAGGAAGAAACAAACTAGTGATTTTTTTTTTCCCTTCTCTATACAAATTTAAAAGGAGGTTTCTCTTAAAATACTGTGCTGTCATAATGACACCTGGTTTCACCTGAAGCTGACTGTTCTCAAACCTTGAGTTAACCAATGCGTTTTTCTCATGGAAATGTTTGTCTTAAGCAATGTCAATGTGTTATGCATTTACCCCAGACTCTGTCTCCAAGTTGGTTCTGCCTAATCGCTCAGAACCTACTTGACAAACCAGTATGTTATACTCAGACACTGGTCCCCTAATCTATGTAAACGAAACTATTTGTATGGTAATCTGCCCTTCTACAAGATTCAAGTCAATCGTTTTATGGCCCAGGATGAATCGTTTGGTGCCAAGATTATCCCAAAATACATCTTATGGATGAAGGGCCTGGTGCCATTCTGAGTTTTAAGACATTCCTTTCTTTCATTAACAGACTGCTAGTGACTATATAACACCCAACTGAAGACTAACAGGGGGGTATTCTTTCTGCCCCCTTCTGATGCCTATGTCAAAAGCTTTCTCTATCGCCTTTATACTTTAATAATACTTTATTACACAAAAGCTCTGAGTGATCAAGCACCGTCTTTGGCCCCAGATTGAATTCTTCTCCTCTAGAGATGAAGAATCCCATTGTCTTTTCATGGGTCAACAGCAACCTTTCAGTATCGTGCAGAATCATTTCACTGTCCTGAAAATCCTTTGTACTTCTGAAGAAGGGATTCATAGGGCCTGGACTCCCTCTGAGGCCTGTCTATGCTGATCATGCTCGGCCACCTTTCCAGTGGACTCTGAACTCTCTGCTTAGCACCTGTGGGAACGACAATGGAAGGATAAGACCCCCTCTGGACAGGGAAACCTTGAAGATCACATCCAGGTTACTCATCACCTAAGAGAAAACAGACACTAATCACCCCTGTCTCCAGACAGTATCTATTGGAGTGTAACCACAGGCTTATTGGTTATTAACTGGTTGGAATGTAACCATGGGCTTATTAATTATTAACTGTTTGAACACATAACACGTGAATGATGGGGTTATTGTGATTCTATTTACCCTTCCTTTGTAAGCCTCAAGGGATTTGGGCTGGTGGGTTTGGACACATACACATGGGGTGTAAAAGATTTTCACAAATGCTGGTCAGGGTCCTTGGCTTAGAGGAGACTCTGCCTTGGGCCCGTGGGTGTAATAAACTGCACTCCACTATCTGCATTGTCCTTCTGAGTGAGTTTGCTTCCCGGAAAGCATAGCTATAACACTTCATCTATTCATGTCCAAGTCCTTGATATCCTCCAGCCATTTACTGCTTTCATAGTTTTGCTTTTTCCTTCATACAATTAGAGCCATATAATATGCAATATTTTCAGTCTTGCTTCTTTTACAGAGCAATATGCTTTTAAGGTTCCTTCATGTCTTTTCATGATGTGACACCTCATTTATTTTTATCACTGAATAATATTTCATTGTGTGAACTCCAGTTTGCTTATCCATGCAGCTACTGCAGGACATATTGGCTTCTTCCAGCTTTTGGTGATGATCAATAAAGCAGATGTTAATAGTCAGATGCCTGTTTTTGTGTTGACATATATTTTTAACTCATTGGGTAAAACCTAGGAATAATGTGCTAGGTTATTTGGTTAAGACTAAGTTTAGATTTTCAATAAATTGCCAAACTGTTTTGTAAAATGGCTGTATCATTTGCATTCATACCAGCATGAGTCAGAATTCCTTGTCATTCCACATCCTAGCTTGAACTTGGTGTTGTCAGTAATTTGGTGTCTAGCCATTCTAATATGCAGGTAGTAGTGTCTCATCGCTATTTTACACTGTAATTCCCTAACAACATATGATACTGAGAATCTTTTAATATGCTTATTTTTCCATCCATTTGTCTTCTTTGGCAAGGAGTCTGCTAAGATATATTTCCCACTTTTCCATAGAGTTGTTTGCTTTCCTATTTCTGAGCCATTTGACTGTTTTGGATACAGTCGTTTAAATGTGTTTTGCAGATATTTTCTCCCACGCTGTGGCTTGTTTTCTAATTCTCTTTACAGTGTCTTCACAGAACAGAAGTTTTTATCTATAGTGAAGTCATTATATCATTTTTTCATGAATTATAGTTTTGATGTTATATTACTGTTTTAAGTGCAGGCTCACCTCTACTTTCTGCAGCATTATATTCTAGAAGTGTTATAGTTTAGCATTTTACACGTAAGTCTGCCAACTAAAAATTGGCACTTGCCATCTGCCTTTACAAGAATGAAGTCACTAACCACTGCAGTTGCTGACCTTCAACACACCTTGAAAGGAATCTGGAGCAGAAAGCAAAAATGAGACCCTCATGTGCTCTGGGAAAAACTGGCAGAACTTCAGATAGATATTTTCAGGAAAGGATTTTATGAGCCCCAATTCTCGCATCTCCTCATATCTAGAAAAGTACTAAAATCATTTGTGGAGACATCTGCTCCTCATAACTAGCAGCAACCTTTTGCAAAAAATGGGCACTTGTGTGCTTGACTGCACATGTCCTTCTTCACCAAGCTCATGTATATATTGACCTTCCTGCCCACCTTTTGGGAGCAGTTTCTCAGAGCACATCTGAGATGCTTTTCCTAAGCTACAGTCCTCATTTTGCCCCAAATAAAACTTTACTTATGACTCTTACATTGCATTTACATTTCTTTCAGTTGGCAGTTTTATGTATGATCACTCTGATTTATTTGTGTGTGTGTGTATGTGTGTGTGCATGTGTGTGTGTTAAAAGTGTAAGGTTAATATCTCCTTTTTTTCTTAGATATTCAATTGTTTTAGGACCATTTGTTGAAAACACCCACCTTTATCTATTTCAATTGCCTTTGCTCCTTTGTTAAACTGCAGTTTACATTTAAATCTCAGGCCTACATTTGTATGGTTCAAGTTTTAGCTTTCTATTCTGCTGTATTTTTTTATTCTTTCAGCAGTAACACATTTCATTGTTATTATTGCTGTTGCTTTCTAATGAATCTTGAAGTCAGCTTTTTTTTTTCTTTTCTGACTTTGTTCTTTAATATTGTGTTGCCAGTCTGTATCTTTTGCCTTTCCATGTAAATTAATTTGTTAAAATCCACAAAATCGCTTGCTGGGATTATGATTTATATTGCCTTAAAGTTATGGATCAAGAAAAAATAAATGTATGGATCAAGCTGGTAAGGACTGGAATCCTAATATTATTGAATGACTTTCTATGAACATGGAATACTTGCCCATTTATTTAGACTTATTTGTTTCATCAGAACGTTGTACTTTTTCTTATACAGTTTACATATATATTTAAATGTATACTGCAACATTTACTTAGCCTTTCTTTTGGTGTTAATGTAAGTGATGTTATGTTTTTATGAATTCTGACTACTAACTGCAGAAATGAAGGAAACCAGTTAACTTCTGCATATCAACTTTGTATCTCACAACCATCTCATAATCATTTATTACTTCCAAGAGTTTGTCTGCTTTTTTTTCTTTATTTTTGTTATTTTTCTATGTATACAAATATGTCATCTGTGAGAAAAGTTTTATTTCTTCCTTTAATTTCCTTTTATTCATTTTTTAATTTTATTTATTTAATTTTATTTATTTACTTTTCTTTTCTTATTGAATTATCTAAGACTTCCAGTATAATGATGAAAAGATATGAGAAAAGACATTTTTGCTGAGTTCCTGATCCTATGGTGAAAGCATGTAGCCTCTCAGCAATAAGTATGACATTAGATATAAGTTTCATGTAGATGTTCTTTATCAAGTTGAAGAAGTGCCTCTCTATTTTTAGCTTGCCTTGAGTTTTTATTACGAATGGATGTTGGATTTTGTCAAATATTTATTCTCCACCTGTTAAAGTGGTCATATCAGTTTCCTTACTTAGCTTATTGATACTGATTACAAAAGCTCGGCCATTGTGCATTGGTGCTGAATTGAATCCCAGAAACAGAGTTTTGAGCAGAGTAGAAAAGAATAGCTTTACAGTAAGTCCCCTACACATAAGCCTTCAAGTTGTGAACTTTCAAAGATGCAAATGTCCATTCACATAAGTTGGTTCACGGGTCTGGTGTACATTATTGTGCGTGTACGCTAGAAGTAGTTGTGCTTTTGTGTACTTTACAGTACTGCATGGAGTATGGTATCTTTATTTCAAACCCAGGATGTGTGGAAGCAAGCATAAAAGCAGCAGTGGTGTAGTAATCCAGTGCATCACGTCATCTTGAACTCTACCATCTCCCACGTCCTCCCCCTTCTAGTCAGTAACTCTTCTTACCCATTAACTCAATGCCAGCCCCTGCACACCAGTTGTTATACTGTGCTACTGTACTTTTCAAGGTGCTGTACTGTAAGATTAAAAATATTTCCTTTACTTTCTATGTTTGTCTTTTATGTATTATTTGTGCAAAAAGTATTATAAACCTATTACAGTACAGTATTTATAGACATTGTGTTAGTATTAGTTGGATACCTAGGCTAATTTCATTGGATAAATGGAACTCATCAGTATGTAGGGGAATTACTGTATTGCTTTGCCAGGCAAAGAGGGAAACATTGAGCTCCTGCCTCTCAAAAGTGTGTATCCCAAACTGGGAGGATTTGGTGAGGGGTTTTATAGCAGTGGTTCAAGCCTGGTTCAACATTACGGTGTGTGCAGGGCCTGCACTCCTTTAGTCTGGTGTCCTGTGGTCTTTTCTGGAATGGAGAATGCTAGCATCATCCATTTGCTGGGTGTTTTGGTTCTGTAAAGAGCTTAAAGATATTGTTATGTGTTCCCCTTGAAGTGAAACCTCCTGCCCCAACGCACCAGTTGTTTCTTGACTGCTCCTTCCTTGTTTCTGCATCCCCTCCCTTCCCTGATAAGCAGCTCTTTGGAACTCAGGGAAGTCTGGAGGCTGGAGTCTATTCCTTGAAAACAGGGAACAGGAGACACAGAAAGGTTTCTGTGCCCAGGAGCCCCATCAGGGTCCTGCTCAGCTTCAATATGATGGATTACAAGCATGCTGAGGAACTTAGAGCCTTGAATGGTAATTATTTTACTGAGTGTAGGGTGGCTGTATGAGTAGGTAGAAGAGAAGGGTATCATGAAGCCTTACTCAAAAATTGTCAAAGGGCATATAGTGACGGTTTTGTTTCTCTTTCATCTCATTAAGACAAGAAAGAGCTAAGGGTATTTGGTCATGTGCCTTTAATGCTCTCTAACCTAACACTTCTATCCAATCACACCTTTAAATAGAGTGTACCCTCTAGACTCTACACAAAGGTAAAAGGATTATGATGATTATAATGATGATGATGGAGATCATCACACTCTTGCTTCAAGGGGAGAAGAAAATGAGTGCGTGTTTATTAATAGTACAAAGTAGGACTGTTTTCCTTTGAGAAAAAAATGGCAAAATCACTACTATATATTTGCCTATTGTTAAAAGAGATGATTGAAATGTTGAACAGCCCTAAATGTTAATGTTCCTGATTCTCTGCCCGTCACTGTTTTATATTTTTTTGTTACATTAATGCACTGTTATATATTTTATAGAATGTCTTTGCTGTAAATAACACTAATATGAATTTGCAAATAAAATACATTTGAATTTCTGTCTAACATGTATAAAATGTGAGGTCTAGCAATATCATTTTTTGTAATATTTGCCAAAATCTAAATATCTAGACAAATAAAAGTCTTTTTTTTTGTTGTTGTTGAGATAGAAGAGGGAAAGGGAAAAGAGGTAGAAGAGGGAAATCAGGAACATAGGAGCTGAGGTGATTTTACTCCTCAATTCATGGTATCATTTTATCATCACTTTACATAACATTCCTTCTTTTATTAGATTATCAGATTAAATTACCAATCATTAGATGATTTTTTAATTTTCATTGCTCAACACAACTGCATCACCCTTCCCTCATTTTATTGTCATTTCATTGTTATCATTTTTGTGTTTTTAATGTGTATAATTCCAATTCATCTACCATACATTTTTTACTATGCTTATCTACTTAGAATGTCTATAAGTGTTTTATGTGTTTTAAATTTATGTTAGTTGTCCTACTTATGAGTTTTATTTTCACTCTATATTGTATTTTAAAGATTATTTATATAGTTATATGTAGTGCAATGCAGGAGACTTGGGTTCGATCCCTGGGGTTGGGAAGATCCGGTGGAGAAGGAAATGACAGCCCACTCCAATATTCTTGCCTGGGAAATCCCATTGACAGAGGAGGCTGGTGGCTCCATGGGGTCACAAGAGTTCATCACAACTTAGCAAGTAAACTACAGTCTAGTTCATGCCACTGAGTGGTATTACAATGTATGTACATGCCACATTTTAGTGGTTCATACACTTAGATAAAACCACTAAGCTTATAAAAAGTTTTGCCCTTGCAAATATCACTAAGACACACATCCTTCTACATCTGTGAGCAAAAGTTTACCTAGAGCTTACACCCAGGAATATCTGTGTGTGTAAACACATAAATATATGAAATTATTTCTGTATGGAAGGATACACTAAATCCAGGATACATTTGCCTCTGCTAAGAGACAGAGGTATATTTAATTGAGAGGGTGAACAAAGGAGATAACAATTTGTTAGAGAGGTTAACTAAAGAAATATATCTGAAAGTGATACAGTAGGAAAAATAGTAAATTCTTTAAAGTGTGTATGTAAAGTTTTGGTGTATTATTGTAGGCATCTTTATATATTTTTAAAGTTGAAAAATGTATTCATGCTTTAAAGAAATTGACAATTTATTAGGAGAAACAGAAAAAAGTCACCATATAACAAAGCACAATGATAAGTCTTATTGTAGGACTATACTCAACCTATATTGTTTATGAGTTTTGAAATATAGGGAAAATTTTCCAAAAAATACATGAGTGAAAATATGCTTACAAATGTATTATGGTTATGTGAATTCTGGATGATTGAGGACTGATAAGCTAAGAATATAGATGAAACAGTCAAGGCAGAGGTAAAAAGTTGTGAAAAGTGAGGAGATTAGGAAATTTATGAAATACTGATGGAAAATATTTAATGTGTTTGGAGCAAGGTTACATAACACAATGGAGGCAAGGTGCAACTAAAACTTCAGCAGGGGAAAATTCTGCCAGGTTATGTCAGCCAATAGTGAAAGGTGAAGGCTTATTCTTACTCTGTGGGCCAATTAAAGGAGAAGTGAACTTTAGAGAGATAATTCTCTTGCATCATGAGACTCTGGAAAATCCCTGCCACTCTAATCAAGATTCTTAGCAATAACCTTTTAAGAAGTTTTCATCTGCTGGAAAAGTTTGTTCTTGTTCAATTCTCATTAATCTGATATAGTATATCTACAAGTGCCAGCCATTCCAGTGCCAAAAGAAGCAGTAACAGACAAAGAGGGAAGTAAGAATTCTTCTGCTAAGTGAGATATGTTGCTCTTTACCCTGAGAAATTATGTGTTTTTTGTATTTTCATTTCTGAAAACAAAGAAGCTTAACATAGTGTTCCAAAGGAGGAAGAAAATATAGTAAGTGGTGTTACATCCTTCATGACTGTCAATGAGGAGTAACCAGGTCATATGTTTGGACTTAAAGATGACTAAAAATCTCTCTTATCATCTTTCCAAATAAGTCTTGATTGCTGAGAACTTTGAATTCAAATAAAAATAGAGCTCATTCTCAGTGATCAGAGGACACTAGCTGCAATATCTCCAAGCTCCCGCTGAACAGACTGGAAAGCAAACTCCTTCTACTTTCCTCTCCAAGATTTGGAGGAACACAGGCTTAAGGGTGAAGAGCTTCAGGAAAATTTGAACTGCAGATGCACCCACATTTAAGGTTATCTACACCATAAAGAATATGCAGCAATTCAATAAATATAGTATAAAGTCTTATCCTTTATAAATAACTTTAATGTAACCATTGGATAAAGTTTTCAGAACTGTGAATCCACCCTAATACATGAGAATATTCATCTCATCTATACGTCTGTAGTATTACAAGCATATTAAAGTCAAGAACAGGGAGTAAGGGAAAGAAATACAAATGAATGTAATCTAAAAATAAAATATTTATTGAAAGACAATAGATTTTTCTCAATAGGAGTATGGACACTGTATAACAGCAATTCTTGTCTTTAACAATTTTGTTAGTTTGTACTATGACAGCTGTCATATCAGCACACATTAAAAAAAAAACTTATCAAAATTGGTGAAATGCTTTTGCGACCATTTTAATACTGAAGATGGAACAAATAAAAGCAACATTTCAGCATAATATATTTTACTATTTCAAGAAAGATAAAAGCACAACTGAAACAGAAAAAAAAAATAATTTCTGCAGTGTATGTTTTAGTTGCTATGAATGATTGAATGTATAAAAAGTGGTTTGTGAAATTTCGTGTTAGAGATTTTCAGCTTGAGGATGTTTCACAGTTGGGTGGATCAATTGAAGTTGATAGCAATCAAAGCAAGACATTAATTGAGAACAATCAATGTTGGGAGATAGCCAACATACTCAAAATATACAATAAACCACTGATAATCATTTGCACCATCTTGTCTAGGTTCATCAGCTTGATGTTTGGGTTCCATATAAGTTAAGTGAAAACAAAACAAAACAAAAAAATCAAAAAACCTCTTGACCATGTTTCTGCATGCAATTCACTACTTAAACATAATGAAAATGTTCCACTTCACAACAAATTTTGATGGGTGATGAAAAGTGAATACTGAAAAATGATGTGGAATGGAAGAGATTATGGGCTAGCCACAACAAAAGCTGTTTTTTATCCAAAGAAGATAATGTTGTGTATATGGTGGGACTGGAAGAGAGTTGTCTATTATGAGCTTCTTCTGGGAAACCAAATGATCAATCCCAACAAGTACTGCCCCCGATTAGACCAAATTAAAGCAGCACTAGATGAAGATAATCTCGAATTAGTCAATAGAAAAATGCATAATCTTCCATCAGGATAATGCAAGACCACATATTTCTTTAATGACCAGGCAAAAACTGTTACCACTTGGCTGAGAAACTCTGATTTATCCACCATATTCATTAGATATTACAACTTCAGATTTCCATTTATTTCAGTCTTTACAATATTCTCTTAATGGAAAAAAAATCAATTTCCTGAAAGACTATAAAAAACAATTTTGGGTTTTTTTTTTTAAAACAGTTTTAAGAGTTTTGGGAATATGGAAATGTGAAATTGCTTGAAAAATGTGTCTTATCTTTATATAGAAACCAAAGAAACTTTTTGGCCAACCCAACGCTAAGCTCAAAAATGAAACAGATTTGTTTCAGAATAACACAAAAGTTGATAGTTGTAAAATATGGAAGAAAAATTCATAAGAGTATAAGGGAATTCCCAAATACAAGAACAGAGCAATTAATGGGAAGAATGATTCCTGGGAAGAAATCAATCCTGGATATTCGTTAGAAGCACTGATGCTGAAGCTGAAGCTCCAATACTTTGGCCACCTGATGTGAAGAGCTGACTCATTAGAAAAGATCCTGGTGCTGGGAAAGATTGATGGCAGGAGGAGAAGGGAACGACAGAGGACAAGATGGTTGAAAGGTATCACTGACTCAATGGACATGAGTTTGAGCAAGCTCCTGGGGGTTTGTGAAGGATGGGGAAGCCTGGTGTTCAACAGTCCATGGGGTTGCAAATAGTTGGACATAACTGAATGAACAAAAACATTAAATGATATCTAATAATTCACCAGAACAATTTAGAAAGAGATTAACAGTTGCAGTACAGAATAAATTAAAAGAAACTCATACACAAACTGTAAATGAGCTTCAAGATGTCAGTTATGAAGAAATATTCTAAGCTCCAACAGTGATTGAATGAATATACATCTAAAGAGCAGGGATCACATTGACAGGGAAAGGCTGCAGACCCAGTGACGAAGAATATGAGTGCTGAAACTGACTTGGCTCTCCACCTCTGCACCACTGGGTGGTTTACTCAACTTTCTGGCCTCCAAGATTTCTTATCTGTAAAATGAAGATAGTAATTACTTGCCTTATTAGACAGAATATTAATTTAGTTGATGTTTATAAAATAACTAGAACAGTGTCTGGTACTTAGCACCAGTTTGTTATGATTGCTATTTTTTGATATTGCTAGTGACAATAGCTGTAATAGGACTATGAAGCAATATTGGAGAAGTATTTAAGAAAGTCAAGTTTGGCACAGGAGAGTGGAACAGTCTTTGACTCGAAATGAAGATATTTCAGATATTTAAAGACTCAATGAGTTTATCACACCCAGATTCTCTTTGAAAGAAGTACTGAAGATGCAGTTCATCAGAGAAAATAGCAAATCTATACAGAATAAGGGAAATGCACATATCAGTGATGATTTAAAAATAAGTAAAATGTAGTATTGCCTAATGAAGGCAGTTTTGTCAAAGTGAATGACTCACAACAATGAAAAATGGAAATATCTTGTATTATCATTAACAAAGTTGGAGGAAAGTAGAGAGGGTAGGATATGAAATATCTTAAGAGAGGATATAAAGTCAACTTGAAAAATCTTGTTTTGGAATAAAATAAGTGTATTTTGACTTAAGAGAGATTCTCTGTTACCTTAAAAATGACCAAAATTTTCTGGTTAGAGTAACAATCTCAAATAGCCCAAGTACCAGTCAAGAACATCTACCATAAAAAAGAGCACCAGGAAAATTTTATGAGACATTGAACACCTGTACTTTAAAAGAACAGATAAATTCCCACTGAAAGTGTCTCCAAGATACAAATAATGATGTACCAATATCATATGAAGAGTCTAGAGTAACTTAGTTATTAAATTCAGAGTAAGACAACTTAGGAAAAGAAAACTACAGGATTGGGATTTCCCGGGTGGTCTAATGGTGAAAACTTTGCCTTCTAATGGCTGGGTGTGAAATTAGGAGTGAAGATCTCACATGCCTCATGGCCAAAAAACCAATAAATAAATAAATAAACCAAAAAATAAAACAGAAATAATATTGCAAAAAATTAAACAAAAACCTTCAAAATGCTCCACATTAAAAAAAAAAAAGCTTAAAAAAATTAAAAAAAAGAAAACTATAGGATAACTCCCAAATATATATATATATGCCAAACATTATATGGAATATTATATTTCTCTGTACATTAAAATAATCACTAATAAATTTTACATTAATAGTTATGTTTCATCATTACAAATGGATTAATCATTACATTAACTAAGAAAATATTAGCATTGGGTTTTTTATAGTTTTTAAATTAAGACTCTATATTATAGCAAAACAATATATATTCAGACTTTATTTTTGGGGGGCTGTAAAATCACTGCAGATGGTGATTGCAGCCATGAAATTAAAAGACGCTTACTCCTTGAAAGGAAAGTTATGACCAACCTGGATAGCATATTAAAAAGCAGAGACATTACTTTGCCAACAAAGGTGGGTCTAGTCAAGGCTATGGTTTTTCCAGTAGTCATGTGTGAATGTGAGAGTTGGACTATAAAGCAAGCTGAGTGCTGAAGAATTGATGCTTTTGAACTGTGGTGTTGTAGAAGACTCTTGAGAGTTCTTTGGACTTCAAGGAGATCCAATCAGTCCATCCTAAAGGAGATCAGTCCTGGGTGTTCATTGGAAGGACTGATGTTGAAGCTCAAACTCCATTACTCTGGCCATGCGAAGAGTTGACTCACTGGAAAAGACCCTGATGCTGGGAGGGATTGGGGGCAGGAGGAGAAGGGGACGACAGAGGATGAGATGGTTGGATGGCATCACCAACTCTATGGACATGGGTTTGGGTAAACTCCGGGAGTTGGTGATGGACAGGGAGGCCTGGCGTGCTGTGATTAATGGGGTCGCAAATAGTAAAACACGACTGAGCGACTGAACTCTACTGATATATCCAGATAAAATTTATTTTCAGTCTGAAGAGATAGATGCCAAACTTTTTACCTTTGGATCAATGGGAACTGAATAGAGCTTCTTTTCAAATAGGGGATTTACTTGATCTATAAAGTACTTATTTAACAGAAAAGAGATTAATAACTTATGTGAAAGTGGAAGTCACTCAGTCATGTTCAATTCTTTGTTACCCCATGGATTATACAGTCCATGGAATTCTCCAGGCCAGAATACTGGAGTGGGTAGCCTTTCCATTCTTCAGGGGATCATCCCAAACCAAGGATCTAACCCAGGTCTCCCTCATTGCAAGTGGATTCTCTACCAGTTGAACTACAAGGGAAGCCCAAGGGTACTGGACTGGGTAGCCTATCCCTTCTTTAGCAGATCTTCCTGTACCAGGAATCTAACCAGGATCTCCTGCATTGCAGGTAGATTCTTCACCAACTGAGTTATTAGGGAAGCCAGAAAATAGATGAATGAATGGTTTATGTATTCAACTAAATTTTAATATCATAAAATATGTACATATGATGAAAGATGATTATTGCACTAGTTTATGGATGTCTGGTGGTCAAGGAGAGAAATTAACAAGCTATTGTGGAAGTTTAAGTAAAGCACCATGCAATTTGATAATAAAACCATGATGTTGAGAACAGAAAATTAGTTCTATGTTAGAGAAATAGAAGAGAGAATGAGCAGTGTAAAGATTAATAGGGGATGAAGCACAAAGATAATGCCAGAATGACTCTAATTGCATGGTGATGATGAATATTTGGATGTGCCATTTTCCAGTAATATTTTTAAAGACACTTTTGTGGTATAAAATGATTAGATGATCTTTGAGTCAAATATGTCAATAAGGAAAAATATATCTTCAAAATATTGTGTCAGATTTTTTTCTGGCCATTAAGAGAGTGATAAAAATTAGTGATGTGATCTGCATAAATTATGGACTTTAGTTAATATGTTAATATTGGGTCACTAATTGCAAGAAATATACTGCAGGAATTTGACAGGGAAACTGTGTATGTGGGTGGGGAAGTAGAGTTATTAAATCACTACTATCTGCTCCTTTTTGTTGTTCTGTTGTTCACTCTTGTCCAGCACTTTGTGACCTCATGGACTGCAGCATGCCAGGCTTTCCTGTACTTACTTATTACCCGGAGTTTGTTCAAACTCATGTCCACTGAGTTGAAGATTTCACTCAATCATCTCATCCTCTGTCACCCTCTTCTCTTCCTGCCCTCAACATCAGAGTCTTATCCAATGAGTTGGCTCTTCATTTCAGGTAACCAAAGTATGGTAGCTTCAGCTTCAGCATCAGTCCTTCAGTGAAAATTCAAGATTGATTTCCTTTAGGATTGACTTGTTTGATCTCCTTGCTGTCTAAGGGACTCTCAAGAGTCTTGTCCAGCACCACAGTTCAAAAGCATAGATTCTTCAGTGCTCATTGCTCCTTATGTTCCAACACTGACATCCATATATGATTATCGAAAAAAAAAAAAAAACAGAGTTTTTAGTATATGGACCTTTGTCAACAAAGCCATATTTCTGCTTTTTGATATGCTGTTTGTCATAGCTTCCCCCCCCAAAGGAGCAAGCATCTTTTCATTTCATAGCTGCAATCACAATCCACAGTAATTTTGTAGCCCAATAACATAAAGTCTGTTGATGTTTCCATTTTTTCCCCCCATCTCTCTTTCATGAAGTGATGGGATCAGATGCCATGATCTTCATTTTTTTAATATTAAGCTTTAAACCAGCTTTTCACTCTCTTCTTTCACCTTTATCAAAAAGCTCTTTAATTCCTTTTCACTTTCTGCTCTAGAGTGATATCATCTGCATATCTGAGGTTATTGATGCTTCTCCTGGCAATCTTGACTCCAGCTTGTGTTTCATCCAGCCTGGCATTTTGCATGATGCACTCTGCATATAAATCAAATAAGCAGGGTGAAAATATACAGGCTTGACATACTCCTTTCCCAATTTTGAACCTGGAGTCTATTGCTCCAGGTATGGTTCTAACTGTTGCTTTTGATTTGCATAAAAGTTTCTCAGGAGGCTAGGTAAGGTGGTCTGGTATTTCCATCTCTTTAAGAATTTCTACAATGTGTTGTGATCCACACAGACAAAGATTTAGAGTAGTCATTGAAGCAGAAGTAGATGTTCTTTTGGAGTTCTCTTTCTTCTCCTATGATCCAACAGATGTTGGCAGTTTGATGTCTGGGCCCTCTGCCTTTTCTAAATCCAGCTTGTACACCTGGAATTTCTCAGTTCATGTACTGTTGAAGTCAAGTTTAAAGGATTTTGAGCAAAACCTTACTAGCATGTGAAATAGCCTCTCAGACAAGTGCTTTGCTGACAGTGTATATCACATATGTCTACAACATATTCTGTAATACATTGTACATGCATGCATGTCTGTGCATATATGTGTATGTGTACAAATATGTACTAATATATCACAAGGAATCACAATATCACCATTACTAGCAGTATTAGCCGTAAATAAGTTCATTCAAAGTAGCTGTGATACGAGAAAGGCTAGGTTAGTGTACAAATCAATCTTTCCAGGGTATATAAATTACTATTTAAGACCTGGTATGACATTGACTTGCTGTGTGAATTTCTGGTCAAAAGTAACTTATGTAGACTCAGCAACTATGTCTATCAAGTGAGAGAAATTTATTTCACCTACTTCTGTGCCATTTAGGTGTGAGGTTGACTGAGGAGGAAGGATCGAACACATGGCCTTACATGACAGCAAAATAAAAGGAGTTTCTTGTTACCACATTTTAGAATATGTATTTTTTTGTTGTTGTTTCCTCTACACACTTAGAATGAAAGAATGTGGTTGATAAGATAAAACTTTCGAAGCCATAGACTAGAAGACTAAAACTTCCAATAATCAGCATTAAAGTAACTCCTCAGAAATAGTCTTGATATCATAATAAATTTCCTCCATTTTCTCAAGAATAAGTAGAAAAAACTTGATCCCAAATACCATGAAAACTGGTGGTTAATGTCAGCTTTTGCCAAAGTAGTTATATAAGAGGAGAAACAGACACAAAGGAATGCAAGAAAAGTTACAGCAGGATATCTTGCTCTAACAGAGAGCAACATTTATCACTGTTAGGCAGTGAGTCATTGATATCGCTTAGTTCTTTGTCAAAGAATAATTGTTGTTGCTGTTCAGTCATTAAGTCATGTCCAACTCTTTGTGATACCTGTCTACCAGGTTCCCCTGTCCATGTGATTTCCGAGGCAAGAATACTGGAGTGGGTTGCCATTTCCTTCTCCAGGGAATCTTCCTGATCTAGAGACTGAACTTATTTCTCCCACTTGGCAGGCAGATTCTTTACCACTGAGTCACTAGGGAAGCCCCTAAAGAATAATTAACAACATTCAAATTTGAAAGCATACATATTCCACAACTTCAGTTATTTGACTTTTTTCTCTGCTTTATGAGGCACCTTAAGGCTATATTTAATAACAGTGAAAGTCCCTGACACTAATTATGCTTTTTAAACCATGAACATTCTTCTAAGTGACTTTGGTGTCAATCAGGAAGCCAGCTTAAAAATTAGCTTATATTACATATTCGTAATAATGGTGCAAACTTATAGAGAGACATTTTACTTTGGCAGGCATATCTATGTCATATAAGATTATTATAATGAAAAAGTGGGGCAGATATTTTTAGATGAACTTGACACTGCTAAGTAAATCAGCTCAGGATGTGTTATTTGATAAGGGCACACTGTCTGTGCTGATTACCCAGATGTTTTAAAGCACTTTAATATTCTGGTAAATTCAATAATAGGGAAGAGGAGAATGGCTTATCTTACTTTGGATTTCAGAATTTATATGAATCTTAAAAAAATTTATTATAATTGGATTCAAATGAAAATAACACATTATAGATAATATTGAATTTTTTATTCATGACAGTTTAAAATAATCTATTTAAGCCTGGCAATTTTTAATATTTTATAAGGAGTTATCTGATTTTATAATCAATTAAAAACATTTAGATAAATAATTCCATGTCAATAGGGAAAGGTTATCCATATCTATCAATATAATTTTGGATATGAGGAAACAGATTGACAAGGGGTAATTTCAGTACAGGAAAGGTTGAAATCTGAGTTTTTGTGGAGGGCAAACCCAAATAAATGTAGCTCAGTAGGTGGAGAACAGGAAGGCACAAGGCAAGAATATTGGAGTGGTTTGCCATTTCCTTGATCTCTTCAGCAGGAAGGGCTATATAGGAAGTTTTCAAGGATTCACTGAAGGTACTGAAGTCCCACACCCCATGCTACTCCCACACTCCACTTCCTGAAGCCAGAGATTGCCACCAAGTCTCCAATATAAAAGTAGAGGTTTACATTCTAAACAGGTTTTACCTTTTACTTTCAATTCTTCAATCATGTCGAAGTAAAAATCAGTAAGAAAAAGAGATAGGAATTTAATTTTAATTTTCCAGATTTTCTCAAAGCTATTTACTAGTATGTCTGTCCCTCTTGAAATGTAATATTATCTTCAAAGTATATTATTTTCATGTACATTAGACTTGCATCTCTGTTATCTCTCATTTTGATTTTCTCTGAAATATGTTTTTTTCCACATTTTTTTTGTTCCAATGATAAAGCATTTTAACACTATAAATTTAAATGCATTTTAAATAACTTATGTGCTCTCCTTTCCACTAATCTCTTCCAGACCACATAGGTATTTGGGGACCTACTGTATATTTATGCTGTTAATACTATATATATACATTGTATACAAATAAGCATATCACTATATGTAAAGTTTATTGAGGTACTCAATAAAGGACATAAATGGTAGAGACCTAGCAGATGCTGAAGTGATCAAAAAGTGATGGAAAGGATATATGAAAGAACTGTACAAAAAAAGATCCAGATAAACCGGATTACTACTACAGTATGCTGAGCCACCCAAAACCAGATATTCTGGGGAGTGAAGTCAAGTGGGCCTTAGGAAGCACTACTGTTAATAAAGCTAGGGGATAAGACAGAATTTCAGTTCAGTTCAGTCACGCAGTCATGTCCGACTCTTCGCGACCCCATGAATTGCAGCATGCTAGGCCTCCCTGTCCATCACCAACACCCGGAGTCCACCCGAACTCATGCCCATTGAGTCGGTGATGCCATCCAACCATCTCATCCTCTGCCGTCCCCTTCTCCTCCTGCCCACAATCCCTCCCAGCATCAGGGTGTTTTCCGAAGAGTCAACTCTTGGCATGAGGTGGCCAAAGTATTGGAGTTTCAGCTTCAGCATCAGTCCATCCACACAAGACTGATCTACTTAGGATGGACTTGTTGGATCTCCTTGCAGTCCAAGGGACTTCAAGAGTCTCCTCCAACACCACAGTTCAAAAGCATCAATTTTTCAGTGCTCAACTTTCTTCACAGTCTAACACTCATATCCATACATGACCACTGGAAAAACCATAGCCTTGACTAGACGGACCCTTGTTGGCAAAGTAATGTCTCTGCTTTTTAATATGCTATCTAGGCTGGTCATAACTTTCCTTCCAAGGAGTAAGCATCTTTCAATTTCATGGCTGTAGTCACCATCTGCCGTGATTTTGGAGCCCCCTAAAATAAAGTCTGACGCTGTTTCCACTGTCTCCCCATCTATTTCTGATGAGGTGATGGGACCAGATGCCATGATCTTAGTTTTCTGAGTGTTAAGCTTCAAGCCAACTTTCTCACTCTCCTCTTTCATTTTCATCAAGAGGCTTTTCAGTTCCTCTTCAGTCTCGGCCCTAAGAGTGGTGTCATCTTCATATCTGAGGTTATTGATATTTCTCCTGAAAATCTTGATTCCAGCTTGTGCTTCGTCCAGCCCAGCGTTTCTTATGATGTACTCTGCATAGAAGTTAAATAAGCAGGGTGACAATATATGGCTTTGACATACTCCTTTTCCAATTTAGAACCAATCTGTTATTCCATGTGCAGTTCTAACTGTTGCTTCCTGATCTGCATACAGGTGTCTCAAGAGGCAGGTCAGGTGGACTGGTATCTACATCTCTTTTAGAATTTTCCACAGTTTATTGTGATCCACACATTCAAAGGCCTGACATAGTCAATAAAGCAGAAATAGATGTTCTTCTGAAACTCTCTTGCTTTTTCGATGATCCAGCAGATATTGGCAATTTGATCTCTGGTTCCTCTGCCTTTTCTAAAACCAGCTTGAACATCTGGAAGTTCTCGTTTCACATATTGCTGAAGCCTGGCTTGGAGAATTTTGAGCATTACTTTACTAGCGTGTGAGATGAGTGCAATTGTGCGGTAGTTTGAGCATCCTTTCGGATTGCCTTTCTTAGGGATTGGAATGAAAACTGACCTTTTCCAGTCCTGTGGCCACTACTGAGTTTTCCATATTTGTTGGCATATTGAGTGCAGCACTTTCACAGCATCATCTTTCAGGATTTGAAATAGTTCAACTGGAATTCCATCACATCCACTAGCTTTGTTCGTAGTGATGCTTTCTAAGAACCACTTGACTTCACATTCCAGGATGTCTGGCTTTAGGTGAGTGATCAGACCATTCTGATTATCTGGCTCGTGAAGATCTTTTTTTGTACAATTCTTCTGTGTATTATTGCCACCTCTTCTTACTATCTTCTGCTTCTGTTAGGTCCATGCCATTTTTGTCCTTTATCAAACCCATCTATTCCCTTGACATCTCTAATTTTCTTTAAGAGATCTCTAGTCTTTCCCATTCTGTTGTTTTCCTCTATTTCTTTGCACTGATCACTGAGGAAGGCTTTATTATCTCTCCTGGCTATTCTTTGGAACTGTGCATTCAAATGGGAATATCTTTCATTTTCTCTTGTTTTTTGCTTCTCTTCTTTTCACAGCTATTTGTAAGGGCTCCTCAGACAACCATTTCACCTTTTGGCATTTCTTTTCCATGGAAATGGCCTTGATCCCTGTCTCCTATACAATGTCATGAACCTCCATACATAGTTCATCAGGCTCTCTGTCTATCAGATCTAGTCCCTTAAATCTATTTCTCACTTCCACTGTAGAGTCATAGGGATTTTATTTAGGTCATATCTGAATGGTCTAGTGGTTTTCCCTACTTTCATCAGTTTAAGTGTGAATTTGGCAATAAGGAGTTCATGATTTGAGCCACAGTCAGCTCCCATCTTGTTTTTGCTGACTGTATAGAGCTTATCCATCTTTGGCTGCAAAGACTATAATCAATGTGATTTCAGTGTTGACCATCTGGTGGTGTCCATGTGTAGAGTCTTCTCTTGTGTTGTTGGAAGAGGGTGTTTGCTATGACCAGTGTGTTCTCTTGGCAAAACTCTATTAGCCTTTGCCCTGCTTCATTCTGTACTCCAAGGCCAAATTTTCCTGTTAGTCCAAGTGTTTCTTGACTTCCTACTTTTACATTCCAGTCCCCTATAATGAAAAGGACATCTTTTTTGGGTGCTAGTTCTAAAAGATCTTGTAGGTCTTCATAGAACCTTTCAACTTCAGCTTATTCAGTGTTAGTGGTTGGAGCATAGGCTTGGATTACTGTGATATTGAATGGTTTGCCTTGGAAATGAACAGAGATCATTCTTCCATTTTTTGAGATTGCATCCAAGTACTGCATTTCAGACTCTTTTGTTGACCATGATGGCTACTCCATTTCTTATAAGGGCTTCCTGCCTGCAATAGTAGATATAATGGTCATCTGAGTTTAATTCACCCATTCCAGAATTTCAGTAGAATTATGTAAAACCGTAAAGGATTATTCCATCAAGGTGCTATGTTCAGAATGTTAGCAAATCTGGAAGACCCAGCAGTGGCCACAGGACTGGGAAAGGTCAATCCTCATCCCATTTTCCAAGAAGGGTAGTACTAAAGAATATACTAGCCATCAGAAAACTGCACTCATCTCCCATGCTAGTAAGGTCATGCTTAAAATCTTGCATGCTAGGCTTTCACATTGTGTGAACCAAGAACCTCCAGATATCCAAGTTGGGTTTAGAAAAGGAAGAGGAACCAGAGATTAAGTTTCCAAAGTTTTTGAGTCATAGAGAAAGCTAGGGAATTCCATAAAACATCTCCCTCTATTTCATCAACTATGCCAAAGCCTTTGACTATGTGGATCATAATAAACTGTGGAAAACTCTTAAAGAGATGGGAATACAAGACCATCTTACCTGTCTCATGAGAAACCTGTTTGTGGGTCAAGAAGCAACAGTTAGACCTCTGTATGGAATACCTAACTGGTTCACAGTGGAGAAAGAAATACTACAGGACTGCCTTCTGTCACCCTGTTTGTTTAAGCTATATGATGAGCACATCATGTGACATTCTGGGCTGGATGAGTTACAATCTGGACTCAAGATAGGCAGGAGAAACATCAACAACTTCATATAAGTGGATGATACCACTCTAGTGTCAGAAAGCAAAGAGGAACTAAAGAGCCTCTTGATGAGAGTGAAGGAGGAGAGTGAAATAGCCTACTTAAAACTAACTCATAAACAAGCTATGGCACCATAGACAGTGTGTTGAACAGCCAAGACATCATTGTGCTAACAAAAGCCCACAGAGTCAAGGCTATGGTCTTCCCAGTGGTCACATATGGTTGTGAAAGCTGGACTGTAAAAAGGCTGAACACTAAGGGACTGATACCTTCAAACTGTGGTGCTAGAGAAGACTCCTGAGAGTCCCTTGGACAGCATGAAGATCAAACCAGTGGAAATTAACCCTGAATACTCTTTGGAAGGACTGATGCTGAAGCTGAAACTCCACTATTTTGGTCATCGGATGTAAACAGCTGACTCATTGGAAAAGTCCCTGATGCTGGAGGGCAGAAGGAGAAGTGGGTGAAACCTACCCATTTTATCTAGGTTTTCAAACGTATTAGCATTCAATTCTTGATAACATTGCTCTGCTGTTGTTGCTCTTCTCTGTTAGAAATTATCGTTTTCTGTGTGCATCTCTTTCCTTCTTCCCTCCTTTTTTCTTTCCATGATCAATTTTACTAGTACCAAAAATAACCTACTAATACAAGCAACAGCATGGATAAATCTTCAAATCTATGTTAAGTAATAGAAGCCGGACCCAATAAAGTATATACTCTGTGATGCCATTTCTATAGCATTCTAGAAAATTCCAACAAATGTATACAAATGTATCTGACTAAAGCAGATTTGTGGTCGGGGTCAGTTCTATAGAAGTGATGGACAGTAAAGGGTCAAGGAGCACCTTTGGGATGATGGAAATGTTCTGCATCTTACTTTTTGACAAGAGATTAATGCATGCATATGTTTTCTTAAGACTTGTTAAGTGTTGCAGTCTAAATGCATTTGTACTGTATTAGTTTGTAGTGAATAAATCATAATCCATTAAAATTGATTAAAAAAATAGCTCCATTATCTTCCAATGGCTTTACTGGTACTGAGAAGCCCAGTATTAATACAATTCTCTTTCCTTTGTTGATAATCCATTTTTTCTCTATGGTGATTTAATATTTTTCTCTTTTTCCCATGCAGTTATTACATTTTGTGATAGTAAGCTCACTTTTGGTTTCTTTCCTTACTTCTCATGATTTAGCATGCCATACAGTTTTTCAATTTGAATGTATTAATTTTTCTTTATTTCAAAAATGTTTAGCTTCATGATCTATTTGAATATGTCCCATTCCTTCATTTTCTCTTTCTTTCTTTTTTTTTTTTAACCCTTTTACTATGAAGGATTTGGTTAACTGGAAATTGGAGTCTGACAATACTACTTCTATTAATTGTAGTTTCTCTTTGTCATTTTCTGCTTTTAGGAGAATTTGCAGTGTGATTTTCTCATATTCTTGACCTGCATACAGATTTCTCAGGAGTCAGGTCAGGGGGTCTGGTATTCCCATCTGTTTAAGAATTTTCCACAGTTTTTTGTGTTCCACACAGTCAAAGGCTTTGCCATAGTCAGTGAAGCAGAAGTAGATTTTTTTGGGGAATTCTTTTGCTTTTTCTATGATCCAACTGATGTTGACAACTTGATATCTATTTCCTCTGCCTTTTCTAAATCCAGCTTGAACATCTCAAAGTTCTTGGTTTATGTACAGCTGAAGCCTAGATTGGAGATTTTTGAGCATTACTTTACCAGTGAATGAGATTAGTGCAATTGTGTGGTATTTGAACATTCTTTGTCATTGCCTTTCTTTGGGATTGGAATGAAAACTCTCCTTTTCCGGTCCTGTGGTCACTGCTGAGTTTTCAAATTTTGCTGGCCAATTGAATGTAGAATTTTAATAGCATCATCTTTGAGGATTTGAAATAGCTCAGCTAGGATTCCATCACTCCACTAGCTTTGTTCATAGTGATGGTTCCTAAGGCCCACTTGACTTCACACTTCAGGATGTCTGGCTCTAGGTGAGTGATCACAGGATCATGGATATCTGGGTCATGAAGATCTTTTTCATATAGTTCTGATTGGGATTAGCATGTACACACTTCTATATATAAAATAAATAACAGTGACCTACTGTATAGCAAAGAAAACTATACTTAATATCTTTTGGTAACCTATAATGGGGAAGAATGTAAAAAAATATGTCTTTGTATATACATGTATATATATATATATATATATATATATATATATATATATATATAAAACTGAGTCATTTTGCTATACAAGTGATACTAATAAAACATTGTAAATAAACTGTATTTAAACACAAATTTAAGACTAAAAATGAAAACAAGAAAAAAATTGAGTCTAAATATTTGTCTGTGCAATAATATAGCTTTTGAAAATTGATGATAGGTCTCATATACACTAATATATACAAATGTTTGTATAACATCATAATCTTATCTTCTTAACATGCATTTTGGTAAATTAACAAAATTATTTAAATATCTTGTCATTTTTTTTCCTACAACAAACTGTAAACTATGCCCTTTATTTTTAAACTATATTCCTACAAGTAGAGTAAGTCATTTTCAAATTTTCCAGATTTCTTTCAGATTATGTATTCATTTTATACTGTGTGTTATATCAGCAGTCTTGTTAGTACAGTATTAGTGGAAAGCTGTGATAAAGAACACTGAGCAGCTCCTGATTAACTGCAAACAGATATCACTCTTTAGAATTCAACTTTCCCTTTAACTTTTTCAGTTTAGTTGTTCAGTTTATAGCACATCAGGCTTCCCTGTCCATCACCAGCTCTTGGATCTTGCTCAAACTCATGACCATAGATTTGGTGATGCCATTTCATCCTCTGCTGTCTCCTTTTCCTGCTTAATTAACTTTTTAGGTTTTAGCAATACTCATTTTGAAAAGTTTTATTTGCCAGTCATTAAAAACATTGCCAATTTTTACCAAAAAGTAGTTAAAAAGTGTCTGTTAATATAAGGTGGCAATAAAGGTGTATAATTCTTATTCAATGTATTACCAAATACCAAAATTTTCTTGGGCATGAAAAGAGAAATGAGGAAAATATGTCAATGTTAATATCTGACTGAGGAAGATTCAAAGTGAAGGAAGATCAAAATGGATGCAAATGTTGTTTTGTATTGATAAGATAGAGTCTGCAATGAATAATTGATTATCTGCAAGTAGGATATTAAACATACAACACAACATCTTTTTTTCACTGTGTAGAAATATTGGCTTAGATGCCAATATAATGTCAGATGTTATTCCTATATGGCACCAATGGATGCTAAAACAAAATACCAGCTAATTAATTCTATTGACTTACCAGGTATTTAACAAAAGTACACACTCAAAACTGAGATATTAAATTTCACCTGAATTCTCAAGAGTTACAAAAGGAACCATTTCCCAATAACAACATTAAATTTCAAACATTCTAAACACAAAAATTATGCTGCTCAATACACCTAGCAGCATGAATAAAAGTGGATGTTACTCCTGTAAAGATAAGAATATGTATCTGAAAATTATAAAAATAATAAAATAAAATGATACACTCTCCTAACTAACCCTCCAGTTAATTTTAAGAGGGAACATTTGCACTAATACAAAAAATATTAGGCATTTATATATTTCAAGAAGACGAGAGTACTGACATGTAAATAACTTGACTGTGTTCAATTAATTTATACTAAATTTGAGCAGGCATTTTGTTAAGTCAAATTTTTTTCCAATTTATCTGTCAGGGCTGATGTGTCCCTCTGTGTGATTCATAGTGATGGAACCTAGAAGCTGATATTAAGAGCTTGGCACAGCTGCTAGAGCGCTGCTAGAGATTCCTCGCTATGCAGGATTTCATGCTCCTTGGCATATGAGATGATGATCTGATGGTGTCTGTGTCCTGGCCATCACTTTACAACTTTGCTCTCACATACTTAAGGTTAAGTGGGACCACTTGATTGTACCAAAACTTTTTGATGTCAGTCATCTCCATGGAATATAAAGATTTGGACTGCTGCAAATCAGTTACACAAGAGGGTAAGATTCTAACAGACATGGTGACAGTCCTTCACACTTTCCATCTCCATGCCATCCTATATTTTTTCCCTTTCTCTCTGCCTTCTTTCTTTTCTTCCCTCATTTCTTTATTCTCACTGTTAGAATCCATTATAGTTTATGCAAACACTTGAAATCTTATTTCACTTGCATCCATGCATCTAAAGGAAGTAACTTACAGTCTTATGAATTTTATAAATTCATCTTATTCCAACTCTCAGTAGCAATTTGGTATAACTCTGTACCTGTCAGTTTTCAAAGATTAAAGCAAAAGAAGAATAAATGTTTCATTCCAAGTAAGTTCAGCTTTGTGACTTTCTAGAGAAAACATTCTCTTATCTAATGTTCAATCTTCATGTTAAATTCTGCAACTTAGTAAAATATCAATTTAATGATATTTCTCAAAAAAATTATAGTAGCTTTTATAAAAGTGGTTTAAATATTCTTATTGACATTTTCTTACATGTGAGTGAAACAGAAGCTGCCTAAGTGACTCATCACCTTTTATGGTCTCTTGTAGACTCTAGTCCTTAACATCTTGATCTCATTCTTTAGAAGTGTAAATTCTTAAAAACAAACAAACAACAACAAAAAAAACCTCCCTCATTCTAAGACAGCTTATGTTCTATAAATATTGATTTTTGGAAGGAAATCAGGCTATTCGGTGAATGATAAAGTGAATATTGGGGCTTTCCAAGTGATGCTAGTGGTAAAGAACCCTCCTGTCAGTGCTGGAGACATAAGAGACTCTGGTTTGATCCCTGGGTCAGGAAGATCCCCTGGAGGAGGACATGCAACCCATTTCAGTATTCTTGCCTGGCTAATCCAATGGACAGAGGGACATGGTGGGCTAAGGTTCATAGAGTTGGAAAGAGTCGGACATGACTGAAGCAGCTTAGCACAGCACAGAACAAAGTGAATATTGGATCATCACATATACTAGAAGTAATAAAAGTATCATGCTGCCTGCTGCATCTCTCAGTCATGTCCAACTCTTTTTGACCCCATGAACTGCAGCCTACCAGGCTCCTCTGGCCACGGGATTCTTCAGGCAAGAATACTGGAATGGGTTGCCATTCATTCCTCCAAGGAACCTTCCCTACACAAGAATCAAACCAGCCTCTCCTCAGCTCCTACATTGTAGGCGGATTCTTCACAGCTGAGACACCAGGGAAGCCCAAATAAAGTATCTACATTTATTTAAAATAACAAATAGCATTCTATATATATACATGAATATATATGTATACATGAAGAAGGACAAGTAGGCATTTTGTAAACCAAGATGATAATCAAGATGAAGAGTGGAGTTCATAGGTATTTTCTTCTTAGTACATATTTGACTTCTTATCCTCAAATGGTCTTTGCTGATAATCCATTGCTGTTCAATAAGTGCTACTTTAAAATACAAACCTGATCATACACTAAGCTATTTGTATTTCAAAAAAAATAATGTGATAAATAAAACAATTTGGATATGTAATGTTTGTGCACATTTTGAATCCAAATAACCAAATTTATTTTTTGTTTAAACTTATCCTTGACAAGAACATTGTAGAATGTAGGAATGTGCACTTTCCCCCATTTTTCTCCTTTAGTCTTAGCCATTGTCAGGAAGAGGAGCCGGCAGGGAAAGTGTGGACTAGAGTAGATTTATTTTCACATGCACATGTCAGTGAGCACAGTGGGAATGAAGATAGTGTTCATGGGACTGTATTCCATGATAGTGGACAGTGGATGCATATGACTAAATCAAATAATCAGAATTAAAATCATAAGAGAAGTACATCAAATTAAAGACTCACTCAGTTATAAATTTGTAATATAAATATATTGAAAGATATAATTCTATATATTAGAGTATAATTGCTATTCATTTTATGAATATTATATTATTAGTATTTCAGAAGTATCTATCTAAATCCCAAAGCCTTCAAAAATATTTTCAGTGCAAGCTTAAAAATCTGAATTAGGAAATAAAAAGAGAAATTGAGAACCAGTCACATTTTTAAATAAGATTATTTTGTTAAATGGGAAAATCATGTAAAATTTAAGGAGGAGCATCTAGGGCAGAGTAGGGTCATTCTTTTCAGAATGCAAAACTTCTTACTAGGCTATTTGAAGATGAATTTATTGAAACTGTGCAAAGATGCATAATAGCAAAAAATCACTGAGAGAAAGCTGTGAATTTGCAAATAGTCAAGTGCTCCCAAGACTCAGCATCATGGGATTCCTGTGGAGTTTCTTGCTGTCCCCATGATAGAGACTCACCTGAGTATCAAATGCCACTATACTATAGGAACATTCTTGAAGGAAATCTAGCCAGCAATATGGGCTTTGTTCTTGATTTATCTTAAACATGTCCTTTTCAAAATTCTGCAAGAACTCCTGCCTTATTTGGAAAACACAATCCATAAATTGAATCTATTTCTGGAGATGGATCCCCTTTTTTCAGTTTCTGAGCCTGAGTTGCTGTCTTGTCTTCTTGCCACACACAGTCATTTCACCCCCTAGGAGATTTTGGTGGGAGATTATGTCCGCACCTCCATCTATTGCCTGCAGGCCAGTGACTGAGCAGTGGTGTTCCTTGGTACCCACTGTGTCTCCCACTGGTTAGAGTTTTGAATGCTTCTAATTCTTAGGTTCAGAACCACACACAATAGAGTCTTATTTCTACTCTGTTTTGAGACTCTGAAGACAATCTTCCCTATCTCTCACATTTTATTTTTCCATTTTGGACTGAAGACAGTGTTCATGGGTCCTATTTCTCTGTGCTGGCCTGCATTTTCCTATTACAGAGCTATCTTAAAAAGCCAGCCCCTGACCACCTGGTGTTCTATTTCACCTGAATTGTTGTCAGTTCTCTCCCATTTCCTGGCATATATCATAGTAATGGACAGGCTAAAAGAAGCACTGAAAAGAAAAACTGGGCTTTTCTTGTATTTGGATAATGTGCTCATTAGACAGTGGTGCATTATTCAGTCAAACAACAAGGAAAACAATATGAGTAAATTATTGGTTCAAGAAAAAAGAATATGAATATTGTAAAATATTATTATTTTAAAATTGTAAAATTATTACTAAAAATACAAAAACATCACAATATTGTTAAGTAGTCATCTTCCAATTAAAATAAATAAATTGAATAACAAATAAAGGAATTCAATTTTCAAGTTGATGTTAAAAGACATTTTAAAAATATTCCAATTAATGAAAAATTTGTATGTGCATATATATACATACATATACACACACGCTCATATATATATATATATGTACATTATAAACTGAATCACTTTGCTCTGCACCCAAAACATGGTATATCAGCTATACTTCAATTATAAAAGGAAACAAAGCTGAGAAAAAGAATCTAAAAATGTGCCAAATTAGTACCTTAAAGTATGAAATATTTTTTCCCTTAAGTATACATAAAAAATGAAGATTTTGGTGGCAAATATTGAAAATAAAATGCTTCTTTTCATACAAAAAGCTCTTAATATTTTGCTTTAAACAACCAAATAAATACTCTTAATCAGTAATAGCCCAGAGAAATAACTGTAGGCAAACAGGTGAGTGCAGAGATTTGTAGACATAAATTTCAGGCAGGGATTACAGTGATGGTGATGACAATGATGTTGGGGTGGCAGGATGTAACCCAACAACTGAATGCTCGTTAAGGGTCAGCCAGTGTTCTATATTGTAACTAAATCATTTAAACCTGTCAATTACCTTGTAAGATAAGAATGAATTTTCCTATTCTCCTGAGGAAAATGGAAGTGTTTACACACTGCTTAGGTCATTTCTCCAAGGTTAGACAGCTGATGGCACATCCAATATTCTCAGGAATGAAGGATCTAAAGTGGTACATGTATAGTTTCAGAGTCAAAGCCAAGAATCTGGGAGGAGCACGGGGGTGAAACTGCAGTGTGTCCAACATGAAGGCAGGAGGAAGCAGGGTGGCTTCTGTTCCTGGGGAGGGAGCCCACAAAGGGGGTAGCGGATAACAGATGGAAGTGCAGAAAGCTGGCCAGAGCCCCCGCAAGATGCTTCAGTAGGAATTAGAGAAGGTATTTTGCTCAGAGTAGATATAGGTTAGGGCAAGGATACACTTTGTGTGGGTCACAACAAAGTGTGAAATATTCTTGAAGAGATGGGAGTACCAAACCACCTTTCCTGCCTCCTAACAAACCTGCATGAAGTACAAGAAGCAACAGCTAGAACTGGACGTGGACCAGTTCCAAATTGGGAAAGGAGTATATCCTGTACACTGTACTGTACTCCTGTACAGGAGTACATCCTGTATACTGTCCCCCTGCTTATTTAATTTATATACAGAGAACATCATACTAAATATTGGACTGGATGACTCACAAGCTGGAATCAACATTGCTGGGAGAAATATCAATAACCTCAGATTTGCAGATGATACACTTCAATGGCAGAAAGTGAAGAGGGAATAGAGTCTCTTGATGAAAGTGAAAGAGGAGAGTAAAAAAGCTGGCTTAAAACTTGACATTCAAAAAACTAAGGTTATGGCATCTGGTCCCATCACTTCATGGTAAATAGATGGGGAAAAAGTAGAAATAATGACAGATTTCATTTACTTGGGCTGCAAAATCACTGTGGGCAGTGACTGCAGCCACAAAATTAAAAGACATTTGCTCCTTGAAAGAAAAGCTATGGCAAACCTAGACAGTGTAATTATTAAAAAGCAGCAAAATGACTTTGCTGACAAAGGTCCATATAGTCAAAGCTATGGTTTTCCATTAGGCATGTATGGATGTGAGAGTTGGACCATAAACAAGGCTGAGCACCGAACTGACGCTTTTGAACTGTGGTTCTGAAAAAGACTCTTGAGAGTTTCTTGGACAGCAAAGAGATCAAACCAGTCAGTCTTAAAGGAAATCAACACTGAATATTCACTAAAGCACTGATGCTAAAGCTGAAGCTCCACTAATTTGGCCACCTGATGCAAAGAACTGACTTATTGGAAAAGACCCTGATGCTGGGAAAGACTGAGGGCAAAAGTAGAAGGGAGAGACAGAGAATAAGATGGTCGGATGGCGTCAATGGACTAATGGACATGAGTTTGAGCAAACTCTGGGAAATGGTGAAGGAAGGGAAACCTAACATGCTACAGTTTATGGAGTCACAAAGGGTCGACATAACTTAGTGACTGAACAATGAACAAAGGATACACACTGCAGTGATGGAGCTCAGCCCCTGTATTGCACCCCCGCTCCCCACTGGCTGACCTTTGCAGTGGAGCTGGCAGTTAGGGCAGGACCTTGAGGAAAGTCACTTCTCTCAGAGTCTTTGGGCAGAAGAGTTTGCAGAAAAGCATCGGACAGATGGTCCTTCTTCAGGAAAGCAGTGCTGTCCCTGTGGGGAGGTGGTGAACACAACTCCTTCAGCCTTAGAGTAGACACCATACTTCCATAACTGGTCTGACTTGGGTGTGATATTATCCACTGGATGAGGGGAGGGAAGGGTTGCTGGACAGGCTGAGCATGGAAGAGCCTTATGATCAACTGGAGTGTATTACTATTTTCCATATCTCTACCTATTGTCCTACCTAAATGTCATTCTTTTTACTTATAATTTGTGTTTCTAGCTTTTGTTAGTGTCTCCACAGTTCTTTTCAACCAAACCCTAAAAACTTATCTAAGATGAATTATTCTTATGACTCTTTTTGGGGATTTAAATTCAGAAGAATGACTCTCTCTCAAATACATAGATTAAACCATATATTTAAACAATGTTTGCCATTATTGAAAGTAAGATCCTATTTTCAGTGACATTACAAAAAATTCTGATTTCCTCCTAATGCTAAGGTTAGCCTGAATATGATTTATGAACTATTATAATGTGTCTTTGCCATCACTTACAGAAGTTAGCACATTTCTAATTAAAGCACTGATGTATTCTTAGAATAATGCAATCATAAAATATTTAAAAAATTTCCTTAAAATATACACACTTCAAAACCCAAATAAATTAATAAGATGCTTATTAAATGAACAATCCAAATGCAATATTTCATAATGACTTGACTACTAGCTTTGGAAAACAAACCAGTTGGATCTAGTTTTGTTTTGAGGTGGGGAAGTCTATAACAAAAATGCTGGAATGAGGCCAAAGCAATATCTTGTTGATCACAAAGAATAATCTGTTTCTCTAATTAAATTCATGAGTTATAAATTAAAAGTTAGTACAAACAACACCAAAAGAGTTGATAATGCAAAAGAGACAAGGGAATTAGAAATATGAGGGAAATTATGAATTTTATTGGAGTAAACAGAATGGCCCTGAGGAAGGCCATCACTTTGTTATTTATTATCACAGATGTTAATTTAGTTCAAGGAAGGAAAATATCAATGAATTGGATCTACAGACACATACATTCAGTTGACTTGAAGTATTTAGGAATTACCTTAAATATTACTAAAGCAACAAACTGAATATGCATAAAGATTTTTCCTGAAGAAACTAAAATTGATTTCTGTAAAGATGAATATATTGAAAATATGGCTAAAGTATTAAAAGCTAATGCATTTATTCTAAAAAAATTTTTTTAGAATAAATGTATTTTTGTCAATTAATGTTCAACAAAAACAAAAGCATTAGTACAAGATTTTTAATTTATTTTTTTATCAAGCAAATGTTAGGACATGAGTTTGAGCAAACTCTGGGAAATGGTAGGTTTCCCTACCTTCAGATTTATTTAAAATAATCTGAGCAATTTTGCAAAGAAATACCACTTTAAGAAGCTTCAATAGAATGAATTATTAAGCCCCTCCCCTCACAAGTTCATGTATTAAATCTTAACCCCCAATACGACGGTATTTGAATGTGAGGCCTGTGAGTGATGAATAGGTCATGGGGTAACTGGGCGGAAAGGGGGAAATCCCCTATGAATGGGATTAGTGCCGTTAAACAGACGAGATCCCAGAGAGCTCCCCAACCCATTCCACCATGTGCTGACAATGCAGTGAGACAGTTGTCCATGAACCAGAAAAAGGGGTCTCACCAGACATGGAAACTGCTAGAGCCTTGACCTTTGATTTCCCAGCCCCCAGAACTATGAGACATAAATGTCTGTTGTTTAGGCACCCATTTTATGTTACCTTGTTTTAAAAACCCAAACAGACTAAGGCAGAAACATATAAATTAGCATTAGATATACCTGGTGTGACCAAAATTCCAGACAACTATGGAAGTTAACTTCCCTCTATTTACAATTTGAGAAGAATGCAATTCAGGGCTGGTTTGGTGCTTTTGCTCCATGAATTATGCAGGGAGCCATGATCCTGAATTGCTTCCCACTTTCTTCTCCACCCTGCCTTGGATTTGGGCCACATTCTACCAGTTCCCTGTGGAGCTTCCTCTTCACCCCTGAAGCCCAAGTATCCCTGAGAGCACTTTCTGGAAACTGCATGGAAAATGTACCCCTCCTGGACACAGCTAGACACAAGGAAGACTAGAAAATACAACAACATTTTTAGTTTCATAAGCAATAAGAAATACTCAGGGAAACAAGAGATCAATGAAATAAATATTTGGATATTTAAACCTATTTCTCTTCTTGTCTAGAGATAAGAGTATTTTGTTTGATGGATGAACTCTAAATTTAAAAAGGCAGAAAAGAAAGATAATTCTCCAAAATTCTCATTTAACTAATATTATGAGTATAGTATTCACAAATAAAATTTTTTAAAGATAAAAATGTAAACCAAACAAAACAAAACTTCAGTTTCTCTGTTAAGCTGTTTCTCTTACCCTCAGTTCTGTTCAGTTCAGTTGCTCAGTTGTGTCTGACTCTTTGTGACCCCATGAATCGCAGGACACCAGGCCTCCCTATCCATCACCAACTGCTGGAGTTTACTAAAATTCATGCCCATCGAGTGGGTGATGCCATCCAGACATCTCAGCCTCTATCGTCCCCATTTTCCTCCTGCCCCCAATCGCTCCCAACATCAGGGTCTTTCCCAATGATTCAACTCTTTTTGAATGAATGGCCAAAGTATTGGAGTTTCAGCTTCAGCATCAGTCCTTCCAATGAACACCAAGGACCAATCTCCTTTAGGATGGACTGGTTGGATCTCCTTGCAGTCCAAGGGACTCTCAAGAGTCTTCAACACCACAGTTCAAAAGCATCAATTTTTTGGCGCTCAACTTTCTTCACAGTCCAACTCTCACATCCATACATGACTACTGGAAAAACCATAGCCTTGACTAGACTGACCTTTGTTGGCAAAGTAATGTCTCTGCTTTTTAATATGCTATCTAGGTTGATCATAACTTTCCTTCCAAGGAGTAAGCATCTTTTAATTTCATGGCTGCAGTCACCATCTATAGTGATTTTGGAGGCCCCCCAAAAAAGTCAGCCACTGTTTCCACTGTCTCTCCATCTATTTCCCATGAGGTGATGGGACCAGATGCCATGATCTTAGTTTTCTGAATGGTGAGCTTTAGACCAACTTTTCCACTCTCTTTTTTCACTTTCATCAAGAGGCTTTTTAGTTCCTCTTCACTCTCTGCCAAAAGGGTGGTGTCATCTGCATATCTGAGGTTATTGATATTTCTCCCAGGATTTCTTGATTCCAGCTTGTGCTTCTTCCAGCCCAGCGTTTCTCATGATGTACTCTGCATATAAGTTAAATAAGCAGGGTGACAATATTCAGTATTTTCCTATTTGGAACCAGTCTATTGTCCCATATCCAGTTCTAACTGTTGCTTTCTGACCTGCATACAGGTTTCTCAAGAGGCAAGTCAGGTGGTCTGGTATTCCCATCTCTTTCAGAATTTTCCACAGTTTATTGTGATCCACACAGTCAAAGGCTTTGGCATAGTCAATAAAGCAGAAATAGATGTTCTTCTAGAACTCTGTTGCTTTTTCGATGATCTAGCGGATGTTGGCAATTTGATCTCTGGTTCCTCTGCCTTTTCTAAAACCAGCTTGAACATCTAGAAGTTCCTGGTTCATGTATTGCTGAAGCCTGGTTTGGAGAATTTTGAGCATTTCCTTACTAGCATGTGAAATAAGTGCAATTGTGTGGTAGTTTGAGAATTCATTGGGATTACCTTTCTTAGGGATTGGGATGAAAACTGACCTTTTCCAGTCCTGTGGCCACTGCTGAGTTTTCCATATTTGCTGGCATATTGAGTGCAGCACTTTCACAGCATCATCTTTCAGGATTTGAAATAGCTCAATTGGAATTCCATCATCTCCACTAGCTCTTTTTGTAGTGATGCTTTAAGGTCCACTTGACTTCACATCCCAGGATCTTTAGCTCTAGATGAGTGATGAGACCATTCTGATTATCTGGATCATGAAGATCTTTTTTGTACGGCTCTTCTGTGTATTCTTGCCACCTCTTCTTAATAACTTCTGCTTCTGTTAGGTCCATACCATTTCTGTCCTTTATTGAGCTCATCTTTGCCTGAAATGTTCCCTTGATATCTCTAATTTTCCTGAAGAGATCTCTAGTCTTTCTCACTCTGTTGTTTCCCTCTCTTTCTTTGCATTGATCTCTGAGGAAGGCTTTCTTGTCTCTTCTGGCTATTCTTTGGAACTCTGCATTCAAGTGGGAATATCTTTCCTTTTCTCCTTTGCTTTTTGCTTCTCTTCTTTTTACAGCTATTTGTAAGGCCTCCTCAGGCAACCATTTTGCCTTTTTGCACTTCTTTTCCATGGGGATGGTCTTGATCCCTGTCTCCTGTACAATGTCACAAACCTCCATCCATGGTTCATCAGGCTGTCTATTAGATCTAGTCCCTTAAATCTATTTCTCACTTCCACTGTATAGTCATAAGGGATTTGATTTAGGTCATACCTGAATGGTCTAGTGGTTTCCCATACTTTCTTCAATTTAAGTCTGAATTTGGCAATAAGGACTTCATGATCTGAGCCACAGTTAGCTCCTGTCTTATTTTTGCTGACTGTTTAGAGCTTCTCCATCTTTGGCTGCAAAGGATATACTCAATCTGATTTCAGTGTTGATCATCTGGTGACGTCCATGTGTAGAGTCTTCTCTTGTGTTGTTGGAAGAGGGTGTTTGCTATGACCTGTGTGTTCTCTTGGAAAAACTCTATTAGCCTTTGCCCTGCTTCATTCTGTACTCCAAGGACAAAATTTCCTGTTACTCCAGGTGTTTCTTGACTTCCTACTTTTGCTTTCCAGTCTCCTATAATGAAATGGACATCTTTTTTGGGTGTTGGTTCTAAAAGGTCTTGTAGGTCTTCATAGAACCGCTGAACTTCAGCTTTTTCAGCATTACTGATTGGGGGCATAGGCCTGGATTACAGTGTTATTGAATGGTTTGCCTTGGAATCAAACAGAGATCATTTTGTTGTTTTTGAGATTGCATCCAAGTACTGCATTTCAGACTCTTTTGTTGACCATGATGGTCACTCCATTTCTTTTAAGGGATGAATATATTTTGAATAAATAAAATTTGCTTCATAATACTGTTTTTGAAGTTAAATTACAATCTTCAGTGTTTCAATATAATACTGGGAGGATTTAGATTATCAGATTTCACTATGCTATATATGCCAAATCAAATATCATGATTTGGCAAATAAAAGATTATCCATGAGAAAGAGAATGCAAACTAGAATTATTTTTCCCAGAATTCCTTTCCCTCCACAGAGAGAGTTCAGGTTTGGCCTAAAAGGGTATTTTCAGAGATTGAGAGATAGAAGCATCAGTGACTATATTCTGAAGGTTGTAATTGGATAGATGCCATGAGACACAGAGGCAGAGGGGGTCTTGTTTTGTTCCCATTTCTCTGGCACCCTCTCCAGCTGTTCTTGAGTTTGACCTGATGCTAAATGTCCAGACCAATCACCATTCTTTGACCTCAAAGAGGGACGAGCCACACCAGCTCTTTTAACAGCAGCAGAGAGCAAGTTTCAGTTAGTTCTTTCTTGTCAGGGCTGGTGGGTATCATCTGCAGTCCTCCGTAGCTCTTTATTTCCTCAAATTATTCCACAATAATACAAACTCTAATTTTTACAATGGCATTTTTATTCCATAATATTCCATGATCATTCTCTTTTCTCTTTCTCCCTATATTTTATGCCTAACTATTTTCATGTAAAATATACTATAAAAATATCCCCTTTATGTATATAGAGATCTCCATGTCATACGGGTGAAGGTAATCTCTTAATTGAGCAGTTCTACAAACATTGATTCTTACTAATTTATGTATTAAGTGAATACAGCACAGATAACTATGTCTTATAGTAGGCAACAGAGCATAATCTTAAGAACTTACTTCCCATAAATCATCAAATATGTTATTTTATTTTTATTTATTTTTCTTTATGTTTAAGACTAGATAATATCCAGCTGATTTATTTACTCAGTCATGCATTTTATAATATGGCATCTGGATATACATATAGAGCTCAGTGATCTGCTCTGTTTTCTCAGGAAGCTAAGCGACCTCTCAGCAGATCTTGTTTCTCAGAGACTGTAATGGTTAGAACAGCCGATGTTATACCATGGTAACAAATGACTCAAAAACCTCAGCTCCTTTCAACAAAACATTTTTTCTCAGTCCCAGTGAGAATCTCTAACCAATACACTGAAGCTTTGCTCTGTGTTCTGATTCCCAGGCTGATGAAGAAGCCTCAGTCTGTAGCAGAGGAAACATAGCACTCATCAAGGTTTGCTAGGAGGAAAGCATTACCTGTTCTTTTTTTTTTTTTTTTTTTTCATTTTTTTATTTTTTTTTATTTGTGGTGGATTTTGTCATACATTGAAATGAAACAGCCATGGGTTTACATGTGTTCCCCATCCCAATCCCCCCTCCCACCTCCCTCTCCACCCGTTCCCTCTAGGTTTTCCCAGTGCACCAGGTCCGAGCGCTCGTCTCATGCATCCAACCTGGGCTGGTGATCTGTTTTCACCCTAGATAATATACAGGTTTCAATGATGTTCTCTTGAAACATCCCACCCTCGCCTTCTCCCACAGAGTCTAAAAGACTGTTCTATAAATCTGTGTCTTTTTTTTTTCTGTTCTGCATATAGGGTTATCATTAACATCTTTCTAAATTGCATATATATGTGTTAGTATATTGTAATGGTCTTTATCTTTCTGGCTTACTTCACTCTGTATAATGGGCTCCAGTTTTGTCCATCTCATTAGAACTGATTCAAATGAATTCTTTTTAATGGCTGAGTAATATTCCATGGTGTATATGTACCAGAGCTTCCTTATCCATTCGTCTGCTGATGGGCATCTAGGTTGCTTCCATGTCCTGGCTATGATAAACAGTGCTGCGATGAACATTGGGGTGCACATGTCTCTTTCAGATCTGGTTTCCTTGGTGTGTATGCCCAGAAGTGGGATTTCTGGGTCATATGGCAGTTCTATTTCCAGTATAAGTCACAGAAGGATCCTCTATGACCCACATCCCAGAATATTAGAAACAAAAGCAAAAATAAACAAATGGGACCTAATGAAACTTAAAAGCTTTTGCACAGCAAAGGAAACTATAAGCAAGGTTAAAAGACAGCCCTCAGAATGGGAGAAAATAATAGCAAACGAAGCAACAGACAAGGGCTTAATCTCAAAAATATACAAGCAACTCCTCCAGCTCAACTCCAGAAAAATAAATGATCCAATCAAAAAGTGGGTCAAAGAACTAAACAGACACTTCTCCAAGGAAGACATACAGATGGCTAAGAAACACATGAAAAGATGCTCAACATCACTCATTATCAGAGAAATGCAAATCAAAACCACAATGAGGTACCATTACACGCCAACCAGGATGGCTGCTATCCAAATGTCTACAAGCAATAAATGCTGGAGAGGATGTGGAGAAAAGGGAACCCTCTTACACTGTTGGTGGGAATGCAAACTAGTACAGCCACTATGGAAAACATTGTGGAGATTTATTACCTGTTCTTTACATTGGCCAGAGCAAGTTGGAAGGCTATGACTTGTGTCAGTGAGATGAGGAAGGTATGTTTTTGGTATAGTGATGGACTGGAGTCTGTCTTTCTAGATATGAATTCTATGTCTCTCACTCTAATCTGGAAAGCAGAACATTCACATACCTCATTAAGGGTATCAAGCCAAAATCCTAATAACATCTAACATCACATGTAAGTCTCTACATCCACTCTGGAGCTGTGTCCTTTTACTAAAGAGACCTATTGAACTAAAACCAAGTTAGGTGCCTCACCCACTCTTTGTCTTCAGTAGAGTAACAGGAATAAGATAACTACAATAAAAATCCCATTTGGAAGAAACCAGCCTTCACTGGTTTGTGATCCCCCAAACCTGTTGGGCAGTATTTTGAGGAGTTCCTATTCTAAGGGTGGGAGATGCTGTTTAGGCTGTGATTGTATATTTTGTCTCCAAGTTTGCCCCTTGCCCCACTAGCATGGCTATTGGTTCTACTTTTTGAGATGTCCTTCCCTTTTCACCATCTTACTTTGAGAAGGACATTGATAAAATGCCCTCCCTGAGGTGTAAGATAGACCACTCATTCTGTTCCTCATGTTTAGAAGTTTGGAGATCTAATACTTGTTTTACATTTGGAATAGTCAAGTTCTCTTTGGGACAATACTGATGACTATTAGAATTACCACACACACATGCACACACAGATTTTATATAGTTATTTGTTTTACATATAGCCTCTGATAAAATCAAGAGCTACTTCTACCTGTCTTTTATCTTTCACTTTATATGACATAACATTTGAAAATCATTTAGAAATCAAATTGCACAGTTGAGGTTTCCCATAGACACTATGTCTTACCAAATGGTCACTTGTCCTACAGATGAACATAAGCAATCAATGGTATCTCATGGCCTAGTCAGTCTGCTCAGTGACTTTTTTACTCATCAGCTGCTGGAAGGTGAATCAATATTCCATTAGAGCCCACACACTGTTCTTCCTTCTTCTACCTATCAGCAAGCAACATATCTAAACCATCTTATAAGCCACCATCAACCAGTCAACATACCTCCTTACTGTGAATCAGTAGTAGTGCCTGAAAAAAACTTTACTTCCAAAAACTATATTTTCATATAATATAATTTCCCTCATTCTTCTTTAAGCATGTTCTATGAAATTTGACATTTTAAAGTGTATGTGTTTGAAGCCACTTCAGTCATATCTGACTCTTTGTTACCCTATGGATTGTAGCTCACCAGGCTCCTCTGTCCATGGGATTCTTTAGGCAAGAAGTACTGGAGTGGGTTGCCATGCCCCCTTTCAGGGGATCTTCCCAACCCAGGGATCGAACCCACATCTCTTATATCCTCTGCATTGTCAAGGGGGTTATTTACCACTAGCACTACCTGGGAAACACTTTAAAGTTTGTATTAGCAACTAAATACAACTTTAAGGGCATGCTTGGATCTCCATAAATGCCCTCCTCTTAAATAATTTTTCTTCCTTATTTTGACGATTATGCATTCATGTTTTTTCCAGCTGCATTCCAGAACTGATTTTTACTTTTATTTTTATTTTTTTTCAGAACTGATTTTTAAATAGATTATCTAAATCACCTACTTTTAAACTACCCATTTAACATGATTGCTATATATCCTTGCTATTAATACTAGACATGCATTTATATTTTTATCCACATGATTAATGACATTTTAAAAAGGACATAGCCAAGGATAAGGCCAGTGGCACCTACTGGAAACCACCTTTACACATTGACACTTATCTATTAATCATCTCTTTGGGTTGAGTTTTTCAATCAGCTACTAATCCATCATTTTGATCTTACACTTTTCTAAATCTTGTCCACAAATGACGAGTCTTACATGACTTGTTCCTTGTTGGTCTATATTCACCTCCTTCTCTAAGGAATCATCTTTCAACTTTAACGATGTGTTCCTTAGACAGGCAGTGTTATGATACAGGCAGTAGTAAGCAGAATCTTTGTCCAACTTTTTGAAGTATAATCATTATTTGTCAAACTTCAAACCTGTAGTACTTCTAAATTTCACCACTTTCCTCGAATGTTTTCAAGTGTGTGCTCATAAACTCATTTTCAAATTATCTAAGTAACTTGAGTAAATATCCATATGCTTTCGTAGGCATTGAAAATAGCTATGTGTGTTACTAAAATTCTCCCCCACGTCTTAAAGTTTTTGTTTGTTTATTTGTTTTTTAACTAATGCTCATTTCTATTTGTCTCAGAATAACCCTAGAAACTGATCTTAATTTTCTCAGTTGGTTATCAGTGGAACAAACCCCAAGCCATGTGTTTTCCAGGCATTGCTGCAATTATAGCTGAAACAGTCATTGTTTCCCCTTGTCAGCCTTATGGTCGGTTTATTGGCTGAATTGAGTTAAACTAGAAAAGTATGCATTTTTAGGTTTAGATATCACAAAGTTTTCATTAAATTTAAGAAGGAAAGACAGGTCTCATCTTGGAAAGAACAGTCAATGTGGGTTTGAGTATAATCAACCCCAAACTTTCTAGTACAGTGTCATAAAATTTTTTTGACCTATCATTTATTCTGCTAAAATTATAATTATTTTCTAATATAGCATGCTGTATCAATGATAGAACAATGTAAACTGCCTTAAAGCACCATATAAATGGGAAATAGAAGAATCTTGTTATTGTTATTACTTGGTAATATATAGTTGATATAAGAAGCAAAGATAGGAAAGGAGAAATGAAAGCAGCACATTGAAAACTGAAAGAAGAAATACATTGCATATACTGAGACTGTATGCCACTGATTTAGCCCATTATGTTATTAACATTTGGCAATAGACTATCCATCCTTCTTTAGTAATTAAAATAAGTCAATGATAAACAAGCCAAGAAGAGTCAACAGTGGCATGAATTGATAGTGAAAGTTAGAATATTTTTTATAGTGTTAATATGTCACCAGTTGGCACTTTGACAAAAATTTCAATAAGGTTCTTCTAACATCATCAGTCAGTCAGTTCAGTCACTCAGTCGTGTCCAACTCTTTGTGATTCCATGAATTGTAGCACTCCAGGCCTTCCTGTTTATCATAAGTCACATATAAAATATTTTTGCAGCTTCTCAAATTTAAGAAGTTTAATTTCATTCCACTTTGCAAATATTTGTGAAGTGAAGCTGATAATATGTTTCCTTTGATCACTGTTTTTTTTTTTTTTTTTGATAATTGACATCAAATAGACTTCACAATGAATTATGGATTTTTTGAACAGGCCAAGGACATATCTTTATTAATTTTCTTTATGTTGATTGCTTATGGGTACAGCCATTTGTAATTTAAAATCTTAAAGTGTGGAGTCACAGAAATTTTATAGATGAAAAATTTTATTGAAACATTAATTTGGGGCCCCAAATAATTGCAAATTCATGTTATACAGTGGCAAAACATTAGCATGAATTATTACTTACTTTGTTCAGTTTTTTGCAAGTATTGAGTACTCAGTGTTATTGTGAAATTGGTTTTTTTTTAAACTCTATTGAGAAATAATTCATTCAATATGCCTATCTATTTTTTTTATACCTGTTCATTTATTTTTCATAGCTCTTTTGTATTTTATGCACTTTGAAAGATGAGGGAAATCACTGCTAAAGTATTTAAATACATTTGAGACATCAGTGATACAAAATAATAATAACAATGAAGACGTTAGCATCTTTAATGCACTGTTCATTTTGCATTAATGGCTAGTTTATAACTAATAATACTGAAAGAATTAGTTGTTTCTTAAGTGGCAAATGTAGTTTAATTTCAAAATCATTTAAACTATTTAAAGAGATCTTTAATTGGGAAATTGTTAAACGTTAATCACTTTTTAAAAATATTGCAATTCACTTGAGTTTTAGTTCTGACATCTCTATAATCCCATTTATATCAGTTAACACTTGAACTGTGATAGTGCCACTTGGTCACCTCATCATGATTATTTGACTTATCCAAATTAAAGTCTGAGCCATGGGTTTAATATAGAGCAATATATATCAAAGCTAATGTTGAGTGAAGAATTTTATTAATTATGTACCGTCAACATAATTAATAAAATTCTTCACTCAGCATTAGCTATTTGTGTGAAATTCAAACATTCCCTCCAAAATAACCATTCAAATGGTGTAAGTGAAAGTGGCTCAGTCGTGTTGGATTCTTTGCGACCCCAAGGACTATACAGTCCATGGAATTCTCCAGGCCAGAATACTGGAGTGGGTAGCTGTTCCCTTCTCCAGGGTATCTTCCCAACCCAGGGATCAAATCCAGGTCTCCCTCATTGCAGGAAGATTGTTTATCAGCTGAGCCACCAAGGAAGCCCACCTAATTGGGTAGTCTGTAGTGAATGTCTCTTATTTTTCTATTTAAGTACAGTGAGAATGGAACGTCTAGTGACAGTCGTGTGTGTGTGTGTGTGCATGCACATTCATGCTTGTGTGTCCCTTAGCTTAGGCCAAGTTTTGAATAAATGTGCTTATTTCTCTCTGTTCTGGATACTTGGTGGGGGGTGTGTGTGGGATGGGGGGCTTACCAGGCCTGTACACCTTTTTCCCCTACTCAGAAAATAAATGTAGAAGGAAAATTATCTTTAATTTTGCTTCCTCTCTCAGCCCTCCCCAAAGATGGTGAAGATGAAGATTGATGAGATGAAAGAGGGATGCTGGGAGTTCTCTTTTGGAAAGTTTGACATACCTTCCCACATGGAAATGACCTGTCTGTTCAGCTGGCATTTGTTCTAGATGTAGTATTAATAATATAAAGGTTGTTTGGCTAGAGACCTAAGCCTCACTGTCCAACTAGTTGTAATTTTAATTAAGCCGACACCTTGTTCTATTTTTATGATTCCTATACCTTATTTTTCTACTTGATTCCAAGCTAATAGAAGAGAAAGGAATGTAAATATTTGAGATTTCTAAATCTTATTATTTAACAAAAATATGTCTTTTCTTTTCTTTGTATCCCTTATATTAAAAAATTCTGATTGAGGTCTGGGTATAAATCATATAAAGCCCCACTAGAAACTTATTTGCAAGAGCATTTGGGTAGACAACAATCTTTCCATTACTGCCACACCAGGCGATTAGGAAATGTGGTTTCCAGTGGAGCAGAGCTTATCTGAGAGAAAGGGAAAGGAGCACAATCTTCATGAACACAGGTCAAGGCCATGTACACCTCTGTTGATTTTATTTCTATTTACATGTGTAGAGGAATTTTCATTCTTTTGTAAACTAGTTTGAATTGGATTTGTGTTATTTGTAACAAAGAGAGGCTTCTAACAGAAGTAACTGTGAACAAGGAATCTCACCCATAACATGACATTGGCTGTGTTGAAGGTAGTCCCTGACAATGTTTCTATTTTCAACTATATAACTGCAAGTTCATTCTTTCCAGTGGCAAAACATCTACATGAATTTTTACCTATTTTGTTCAGTTTTGTGCCATTATTGAGTACTCAGTGCCATCATGAATAACCTTTTTTTTTTTTTAAACAGCTCTTCTGGGAAATGATTCATTTGATGCATGATCTGCACACTAAAGTATGTGATTCCCTGTATAACAAGTATAGATCAATATATTTACAGTTGTGCAACCATAACCATAATTTTATTTAGAAATTTTTCATCATCCTTTCCCTGAAAATCTTCATACCTATTATCAGGCAAGCCCCATCTCTCTCTAACTCATTTCACAGGCCAGACCTAGGGGATAAAACCAATATACTTTCCATCTCTATCAGCTTGCCAATTCTGGCCATTTTATAGAAATGGAGTCATGTTTCAAGTCACCTTTGACGTAGTGTATGTCAGTACTATGTATTTACATTTTTATTTATCCATCCATCAACTAGTGGATGTTTGAGTTATCTTATATTTTTACCTACTAGACGTAACACTGTATGAACATTCACCCACAAGCCTTTGTGGAGCATGTTCTTTCACTTCTCTTAGACAGATAACAAGGAGTGGAGAAGCGTGATAGGCTACTGTCCATGGGGTTGCATAGAGTCAGACACGACTGGGCCACTTCACTTTTCACTTTAAGAGCATTGTCAACAACTGAACAACAAAGACATTTGTCATCTGCCTTTATGGAGATTGAATCCTTTGCTGCTATAGCTATTGACTTTCAACAGCCCCCGAGGGAATTCAGGGTGAAGAGAGGCACTCTGTACTCCAGGGAATCTGGTGGGGCAGGTCTTTAGACAGTTGGGTGTTATTAGGAACAGATTTTATTAGCTCAGTCCTTGCAGCTCCTCATATCTAGAGAAGTACTAAATCCCTTCATGGTGACATCTGATCCCCATGACTAACAAAAACCCTTTTGTAAAATGAGTTCTTCATGGCATTGAACTCCTGCTTCACCAAAACGTTATATATATATTGACTTTTGGAGCAGTCTCTCAGAGCTATCTGAGATGCTGCCACCTGGGCTGCAGTCCTCACTTTACCCCAAATAAAACTAAACTCAAAACTCTCAATTTGTACATCTTTTTTTTTATTGACACAGGGTGTAGAGCCTGACCAAGGAGTAAAGAGCACACAAATCCAAATTCAGTGAAATGGAGGCAGCTGGAGTTTAGGGAAGACATACCAAGTAAGACAGCCATGGAGAAGTGTCCCCCTACATGGATAGTACCCTTCCATGTGTCCTTGGAGCTGGGCAGTGAAGGACTTAGCAGAAGACAGTGGCGGGAGAGTTAGGACCTGGGCTGCAGCTTGGGGGCAACTTCCAGAAACCATAGGCAGGCAGAGAACCTTGGAGGAGGTGGGAGAATGCAAGACACTGGTTCCTCTGGGTCTGTCCAGAGAAGGATTTCCCAATGCCTGTCTAGGTTCTTCTTGATGGCCTAAGAGTTTTGTTGACATGAGACAGATTAACAGAGGAAAGTCAAGCAGAAGTTTGAGTTTTTCCCAAACATCTGCATGGAAGAAACCAAGGAAGACTAAGTAACTTGCCAAAATGGCCAAGGCACTCACCTTAAATGTCATCTTCAGCTAAAGACAAAAGAGAATGTTGGGGGAAGTGGTTGAACCGGAGAAAGGCAATTCACATGGAGATGAACAGCAAATATTTGGTAAACGAACTTTGCTGGTCCCTCAGAGTCAGGGCAAATCAGAAATGGCTCTGATCTCTAGGCCCTGCCAAGCCTCCTCCACAACACCCAGCTCACATTTTTTTTTTTTTTTTTTGCAGGTAGCTCTAATTCTAGAAACAAGGCCATTATCTAAACTCTTTTAAGCAGTTAAGGGGCCAATAACTAGACAAACTTCCCAAACATTCTGTTTCTTAAAAAATAATCAGCTTAAATGGATCCTCATACCAATGAGACATTTGGGGGCAGCAAACTTTGCTTCCCTGCATGATAATGATGGGGCTTCCCTGGTGAATCAGTGGTAAAGAACCTGCCTGCTAATGCAGGAGTTTTGGTTTGATCTCTGGATTGGGAAGATCCCCTGGAGAAGGAGATGGCAACCTACTTCAGTATTCTTGCCTGGGAAATCACATGGATAGAGAATCCTGTTGGGCTACAGTCCATGAGGTCACAAAAAATTGGACACTATTAAGCCACTGAACACATGTGTACTCACATGATGATGAGGGGAAAATATGGCAGTGAATGTTGCTAATTTCCAATTACAGCAACTAGAATTTAGCAAAATAATAAAGATAGAAAATTAAGAAGAAGTTAAGAAGGAGTTGATTTGGGAATTTTATTAAATGGATTAGAAAAATTGTAGACCTCTGAAGTTAGTGAGTAGAAATTTTTAAAATTAATGTCAGTAGATCAGCAGAACATTTCCCTTGGCAACATGAATGAAGATGTCTTTTGTGGCTAGATTACAAATTAAATGAATGAATGAATATTGCAGAATGAATAAAGTCTTTGGAGAGGATATATAGGTTAAAGGCATACTACAAAACTCAGGTTTGGCTGCTCACTGCTCAAAAGCCAATAGTTGAAAGGAGCATGTCAGTAGAGAGGAAAGATGATTTAATCAGGAAATCTAGTAATTTGGGGAAAAGGTGGACTGATGTCCCCAGACCAGTTCTTCTCAGCCATGACAATTTTTAAAGGGAAAAAGTAGGAAGAATCTCAGGGAATCATCAAGGCAGGAGAGTGTGTTCTACATCATTCTTTACTGAGTGCAGACTAACTGATTCTCTCTTCAGATGTTTTCTTGCCTGCATGATCTACCTGCAGGATTCTTTAAGATGCTGTTGCGGGTAATGGGAGATTGTCATTCTTTAACCACTTATTTATTCTTTAACCACTTATTTATTCATGCTTAGCTGTTTTTGTCTGGGAAAAATGTTAGGGAAGGCATGGTGTACATTCAGAAGAGTCAGGAGTTGGGTTAAATTGCTTAGTGATCTCGTTCCTGTGATTAGATCATTTTTACATTAGATAAGAAATAGGCAAACAAGAAGGGAGACAAAGGCAGCTTTCAGGCTGATGTGGAGGATGTATCTATAATAACAGCAGCATTTAATGTGGGGAGGGGCACCACCAAAGGAATCTGAGAGTGGTTATAATAAAGAAAGATAAGAAGATAGTGTCACAGGAGTCAAGAGGAATGAATAATAACAAGTCTCACCTCTTGTGTCTGGGAAGGTAACAGGAACCTTAAGATACCGAGTAAACATTTGTGTGGAGGGAGGTGGATTAGTGAGGGAATCAGCCACTAACAGATGACATGAAGATATCATGTGGACAGAGACTTGGAATCGTTTAATAGTAGCATTTTCAGTAGTGGGGTTCATGCACCAGAAAAACTGCAGAGAAGACAAAAAGAAAGTGATGAACCATGGATTCTTCTGAAGCAAGCCTGATTAGTCTAATTGAATAAAACCATAAAAGAGTAGAATGAAAATAGGCGAACAAGCGACCAAGTGTTAGTCGCTAAGTTGTGTCTGACTCTTTGCGACTCCATGGACTGTAGCCCACAAGGCTCCTCTGTGCGTGGGATTCTCCAGGCAAGAATACAGGAGTGGATTGCCATTCCCTTCTCCAGGGGATCTTTCCAACCTAGGAATCAAACCTGGGTCTCCTACATTGCAGGCAGAAAGTAAGAGGGATGTGTTCAATTCTCACTCCACTGAAAATATTCCAATTCAATCTGATTGTCTTATTGTAAATTATGAGTTTACATACTAAAAATATATGTGAAAATCCAGCATCACAAATCAGTAAAAGTTGTATGTTTGCTAATAAAATGGGAAGGTGTAACTTTTATATATTTAGAAGAGAAGACTCCTATATGACACCACTGGGATGAACAAGTCTTTTCCTTCTACAGGAATCGCAACTGCTTGTAATTCCTGGGCAAAGAGTACAAAAGCAGTGGCTTCATGACAAAGAAAATTAACACACAATCTCTGTCTATATTTTTGACCAACGAATGCAGAAGACAACAAATAAGGAAAATAGTCTGGAGTCTTAGGATTGCAATTCAGAAAACACTGAATTGAATAGAAACTCAAAGATGCTGTGAGCAAAGCAGATGAGGAGTTGGGAAAGCAGTGGAGGAAGACAGTTCAGAGAAGTTGCACAGGTTACTTTTTAGAGATTGATGAAATACACCTGTAGGCATTCAACTAGGTTTGCCAGTGGCTGTTGCTAAGCTGTGGCATCTGGGGCATTAAAAAAAAAAAAAAAGTCCCAAGTGGTCCCAGGATGGCTGGGTCAAGCTTACACTGCATCTTGGGTGAGCATGAGAGTTTCCTGATTTCCGCCCTGACACCATTCTAGCTTCCTTGATCTGTGTGTCTCCCTTTTATGATTCATGGTCCACAGCATCATAAAGTATGGTCTGATCATATCTATTAAGCATACAGGTTTGTGCTTGCATACTCAGTTGTGTCTGACTCTTTGCAATCCCATGGACTGTCAGGCTCTGTCCGTGGGATCATCCTGGCAAGAATACTGGACTGGCTTGCCATTTGCGCCTCCAGGGTCTCTTCCCTACCCAGGGACTGAACCCACATCTCTTGTGCCTCCTGATAACTGGCATTTAAAAAGATTAAAAATTCATAGAAATTGATACAATGAATAAATCAAGGAGAACCCTAAACCTCATTGTTTTATAGTTAATGTGCTTACTTAAAAGATTTTGGCAGGTATTCAAAATATAATCATACAGTAAAAGCAGATTTTTCAAAACAAGAAAGTTTTTTTATCAAACCAACTCAAAATTCTACAGTTGATAACTTTTAAAGCCCATGGATCAAAAAAGAAAAAAATAGGCCCCTTAATGCACAAAATCTCTGGTTAATCTTTAGCTCCCAACTTGAGTTGTGAAAGCTGAAATCAGTAATCAAGTTCTCAGTTCTGACAATAATAAAAACATAATTCCCCTCAAGGAAGTCCATCCTTTAGAGGAAAGACTAGTACAATAATGTAATCAAATGAAAAAATCAATCAAAATTTGTAAAGAGGAAAAATGTTTTGTATAAGATTTTAAACATACTGCTGGGAAAGATACAGTTAAATGTATGCCATTCTTGCAGTGACATAATAGGAATAATACTTTCACAAATGATTATGAGAGGAAGAGGTATTCATGTAAGATTTGAATTAAAAATTAACTATGAGCTCATTAGAGGGACTTAACAGTAAACTTTAATTTTGCATACAGTTAAGTCACCTAACAGTGTTTCCCAGTTTTGTACCAGGTACATTTGCTAATAGTACCCTTTTTATTGTTTCCTACTACTTATCACAAAACTGAAATTGTGTATTTGTGCAGTAATTCAATTAAAATCTATTAATAGTATTGACAGAGAATTTTCCATGGGGCCATGCATTTCTGCACAAATTTTCAGCAGAACCTGTTACTGTCTTTTTTCCTGCCTAAGTTCACAAGGATGTGTGTAGGTAGAGAGTGAAGAGCCTTGGAAAAAAAGATAGTGCCTTTCTTGAAGCAGGAGGCAGGCAGGCCAAAAGTGACTGTTTAACTAAACACTGGACTTTTCTGGTGGCTCAATGGTAAAGAATCCACCTGCCAAGCAGGAAACTCAGGTTCAATCCCTGGGTCAGGAAGATACTCTGAAGAAGGAAATGGCAATCCATTTAATTATTCTTGCCTGGGAAATCCCTGGCAGGCTACAGTCCAGTTCAGTTCAGTTCAGTTGCTCTGTCATGTCTGACTCTTTGCTACCCCATGGACTGCAGCATCCCAGGCTTCCCTGGCCATCACCAACTCCTGGAGTTTACTCAAATTCATGTCCATTGAGTTGGTGATATCATCCAAACATCCCATCCTCTGCCATCCCCTTCTCCTCCTGCCTTCAATCTTTCCCAGCATCAGGGTTTTTTCCAATGTGTCAGTTCTTCGCATCAGGTGGTCAAAGTATTGGAGTTTCAGCATCAGTCCTTCCAATGAGTATTCTGGACTCATATCCTTTAGGATGGACTGGTTGGATCTCTTAGCAGTCCAAGGGACTCTCAGGATTCTTCTCTAGTACCACAGTTCAAAAGCATAAATTCTAAGGTGCTCAGCTTTCTTTATAGTCCAACTCTCACACCCATTCATAACTACTGGAAAAGCCATAGCTTTGACTAGACAGATCTTTTTCTGCAAAGTAATGTCATTGCTTTTAATATGCTGTCTAGGTTTGTTACAGTTTTTCTTCCATGGAGCCAGGGACTTTTAATTTCATCTCTGCAGTCACCATCTGCAGTGATTTTGGAGCCCAAGAGAACAAATCTCTCACTGTTTCTATTGTTTCCCCATCTATTTTCCATAAAGTGATGGAACCAGATGCCATGATCTTAGTTTTCTGAATACTGAGTTTTAAGTCAACTTTTTCACTCTCCTCTTTTACATTCATCTGGAGGTTTTTCAGATCCTCTTTGCTTTCTGCCATAAGGCTGGAGTCATCTGCCTATCTGAGGTTATTGATATTTCTCCTGGCAATCTTGATTCCAATCTATGCTTCATCCAGCCCAGCATTTTGCATTATGTACTCTGCATATAAGTTAAATAAGCAGGGGGACTATATACAGGCTTGCTGTACTCCCTTTCCAACTTGGAATCAGTCCATTGTTCCATGCCCAGTTCTAGCTGTTGCTTCTTGACCTGCACACAGATTTCTCAGGAGGCAGGTCAGCTAGTCTGGTATTCCCATGCCTTGAAGAATTTGCCACAGTTGGTATGATCCACACAGTCAAAGGCTTTAGCATAGTCAATGAAGCAGAACTAGATGTTCTTGTGGAACTCCCTTGTTTTTTTAATGACCCAACCGATGTTGGCAATTTGATCTCTGGTTCCTCTGTCTTTTCTAAATATAGCTTGAACATCTGGAACCTCATGGTTCATGTACTGTTAAAGCCTGGCTTGGAGAATTTTGAGCATTACTTTACTATTGTGTGAGATGAGTGCAATTGTGTGGTAGTTTGAAGATTCTTTTTCATTGCCTTTCTCTGGGATGAAAACTGACCTTTTCCAGTTCTGTGGCCACTGCTGAGTTTTCCAAATTTGCTGGCATATTGAATGCAGCACTTTCACTCATCTTGTAGAATTTGAAATAGCTCAACTGTAATTCCATTACCTCCACTAGCTTTGTTCATAGTGATCATTCCTAAGACCCACTTGCCTTCACATTCCAGGATGTCTGGCTCTAGGTGAGTGATCACATCATTGTGGTTATATGGGTCATTAAGATCTTTTTAGTATAGGTTTTCTTTGTATTCTCTCCACTGTTTCTTAATATCTTCCACTTCTATTAGGTCCATACTGTTTCTATCCTTTATTGTGCCCATCTTTGCATGAAATGTTCCTTTGGTATCTCAAATTTTCTTGAAGACATAGCTAGTCCTTCCCATTCTATTGTTTGCCCCTATTGATAACTTAGGAAGTTTTTCTTCTCTCTCCTTGCTATTCTTTGGAACTCTTCATTCTGGTAAATATATCTTTCCTTTTGTCCTTTGCCTTTCACTTCTCTTCTTTTCTCAACTATTTGCAAGGCCTTCTTAGACAACCACTTTGCCCTTTTGCATTTCTTTTTCTTGGGGATGGTTTTGATCACCGCCTCTAGTACAGTGTTATGAACCTCTGTCCATAATTTTTCAGGCACTCTATCTATCAGCTCTAATCCTTTGAATTTATTTGTCACTTCCACTGTATAATTGTAAGGGATTTGATTTAGGTCATACCTGAATGATCTAGTGGTTTCACCTGCTTTCTTCAATTTAAGTTTGAATTTGGCAATAAGGAGTTCATATTTGAGCTGCTGTCAGTTCCGAGTCTTGTTTGTACTGATTGTTTAGAGCTTCTCTATAGTTCCTTCTAGCTCAGCTCTAGTTCTTGCAGCCATTTTACATTTAAAACACATCAGTGTCTGGATGGGCCCAGGGGAAAAGAATTTGGTGAGAACTGCTAGGAAGCCTTGGAATCTAGAGTAAGTTCTGAGTTTATGCTCTATCTTAGCTCTTGTATATAACACTTCACTAGGTACTTTAATAAAATCTTGGAGCTAATAAATAATATCTTCTAATTGACAGACTTATATGGCAATAAACTATTGACTACATAATCACACAGTTCAGAATTAAGAGCTAATTTTCTTTGTAATAATCTGATTCTAATACCTCACTGCACAGAGAACAGATGAACCTTAAATTTGGGATGAACCTGCACTCACAAATCTAGAGGTCCAAATTCCTAACAACTCTGACAATCATCTAAGGGTTTTTGAGATACACTCAGATGTGGTAAAAAAAAAAAAAAAAAAAGGTATAAACATGGCTTATCCACTTGGTTACTTGAGAGCATATGTCTATATGCTCTCATATAGAAAATATCTTTTCAAATCAAGGTTTCTCCATGTATGACTAAAATGCATAAATACTTCTCAGATGAATGTGCAACCCCAAAGAAAGTTTTTTTTTTTGCTAGTCAACTAAACTCCTTGACTTGCCCTCATCATTCTCTTTTATCTTAAAGTTTACTCCAGGATCAAAAACAAAACAAACAAACAGAAAGAAGCTTGGTAAAGACTGACTCATTCCTGTGATTTCTTTTTGCTTTGCCGAAGATCCTGTTTTCTACTTTACAACCTATCTTCTGTTTTCCTTTCACAGAGTCTACCCCCTACATGAGGATGTGAGTTTTAGATGTCAAACAATGGTCTAATGTTCAGAATTTTAGAGTAACTGAGGCTTGAGTCTTTGCTATGCTGCCCATCAGTTTATGACCCCATGAAAGTTACTTAGGTTGTCCAGCCTGAGCTTTCCTGAATTTAAATAAGAATAACATAATAATAGCAATTATGAAGGTTAAATAATATTATACATATAAATATTTTCCCAGCAAGTGACACAAAAAGTAAGTAAAAGAATATATTATTATGAGAGTTCAGACCAAAGTATTATGAGTTACACGAAGGGGACTAGATGTCACCTTGTGTTTCTATGGATGTGACAAGTTATTTCTAGGAATGTTTCACAGAAGAAGTTAGGGACCTCAAGTCAGTACTAGAAATGTAATAGCAGGTATCAGATGCCTGAGATAAGTACAAAGCTGGAAACATGATATAAGAAAACAAGGATGCCAAGGAAGAATGCAAGAAACAAGGCAGCCAAGAGATAGCAGGATGAGGAAGTGTCATGGAATGAAGTTTGGTATGAAATAGTTTTTAAAGATAGCAAAGGCTATAAATAAGACAGTGATGGGACCATGCACCATGATTGAGGGTGGGTAGGCAGATGTCAGACTAAACAAGCCTGAGATATAGCAGCAGTGACTCTTGTATACTGTAGGGAAAAAAAGTAAGAAAATATATTTTAATAGACTCTCAGTAAAGCTCAGCAGCATTATGGCATTTTAGCCTTCAAAATTCAAGGCAATTCTCAACATAATTTGTTGCTTTCCAAACTATGTTCCTTACAGTGCCAGGATTCAACATAGGCACATCAAGGACAAATGTGAAAGCAAAGCTTACATATATCAGGAGAGCATTGACATTGTACATTTGGAGAAATAGATGAAATATAAAGCAAAATTTCCCACTGCTAACTTTTTTTTTTTTGGCGGGCTCGAACGCAATCATTGTTTAATTCTAGACTCTGTATTTATAACCATCTTGCTACAGTTTCTAAACGTCCTATTTATTTAAAATAAGAACAGCACTCCTCTCCACAAAATACCCGATTAACCAACCCCCGAGGGAACGTAAACAGAGTTCACTAAGATGGCGGCTCCCTACGTCATCACACTGCGCGGCCACTGCTAACTTTTGATTGCATCAGTCTCCTTAACTGATAGGACTATTTAAGTTATCATCAGTTCAGCTCAGTTCAGTTGCTCAGTCGTGTCTGATTCTTTGAGACCCCATGAATCGCAGCACGCCAGGCCTTCCTGTCTATCACCAACTCCCAAAATTTACTCAAACTCATGTCCATCGAGTCGGTGATGCCATCCAACCATCTCATCCTCTGTCGTCCCCTTCTCCTCTTGTCCCCAATCCCTCCCAGCATCAGGGTCTTTTCCAATGAGTCAACTCTTCACATGAGGTGGCTGAAATATTGGAGTTTCAGCTTCAGCATCAGTCCTTCCAATGAACACCCAGGACTGATCTCCTTTAGGTTACCATATTTATGATCAATTTATTTGTATAAAAGAACATGATATAGTCACCCTAACAACAATTTGTTGGCCTTAGGACAGTCATTCTACAACATCTCTCTTCCAGATTCCTGTGAGTTAAGCCATATTTATGTTATAGTTCATCTATTGTGAGCATGTTTTTGCAATATAAGCTTTTAGAAAATAATACACTATTATTTTTTTAAAATACTAGTTCAAAATGAGGTTTAAAATATGAAATTTAAGCTATGCTTTGTTTTGGATTTTTTTCCCTAAGCTTATTCCTAATTTCCAATATGTATTAAAAATATATATCTAATTGGGTGTTTTGACTCTGATAATCATAGTTTTTGTTGTAATACTTCTTTTGAAAGCATGGAAACATCTTGCTATTTATCATTGTGTTTTTAATATTTCCCTAATATATTTAATGCAATTACGATTCTTAAATTAATGAAAAGGTAACACTTATTCCCCAGTGGTCCAATGGTTTAGTTAGACTCTGTGCTTCCAATGCAGCTGGTCCAGGTTTGATCATTGGTTGAGGAACCAGATCTCACATTCTGCCACTAAGACCCAGCATGTATATATTTTGGCTTCCCAGGTGGCCCAGTGATGAATTCACCTGCCAATACAGGAGATGCAAGACACAAAGGTTCAACCCCTGGGCCTGGTAGATGCCCCGGAGGAGAAAATGGCAACCCACTCAGTATTCTTGGCTGGAAAATTCCGTGGATAGAGGAGGCTGGTGGGCTACAGTCCCTGGGGTTGCAAAGAGTTAGACATGATTGAGTGACTGAGCATGCACCTGAGTTATACAGAAAAAGATATTAACATAGTTAAGCAATTTCCTAGAATTACATTTGAGTCATGATAAAACCATTTTTTTAATGTATAACTTAGGAAAAGTTAGATTCTTTTTCAAATTTCAAAAGTGGTAGAGAAGAGGAAAAGAAAACCTATCAGAGAAAAGAAAATTAAGTTTCAATGTAAGACAAACACAGAAGGACTGAAAACATATTTTCCTTTTCACCTATTTTCTGATCTTTTGAAATTTTACTAAAAACCAAGTACATTTTTGGATTATAAACTATATATATATATAAAACATACATATTTTAAATACATTTTCCATTCTTTTGAGTAATTTATAGAAAAATAATTTTAAAACAAAACTAGTAAAAGCAATTCCATGTCCTAAATTTACATACAGATATGCCTTCAAACTGTTTACAAAATTTCACATAAAATTATTTTTTTTCATTCACAGCAAAATCTAAAGGTAATAAACTTATTTATCATCAATATTAATGTCTAGAGTATGTCACTTCTCAGCTTTCCCATAATCTCACCTACAAACTTCAGGAAAGCTGAGAACTCCATAAGCCATAGCATATCCTTAGAGACCAAAAGTCCAGGTAACACAGCACCAATTACATAATATTTTTCCCAGAGATTTTGTGATATATTTATCATGAGCCCTTAAAAATATGTTTAAATCTGTCATTTTCTATGTTATATGTGTGACATGGAGCCACCTTATAAATCTTTTTCTTAACTGATCTTGAATTACTTTGTCATAGAATTTGAATTTTTAAATAGGACCATGCTTCCCAGATGGATTTTGAGCTTCAGCTGATCATGAACACCTGTATTTGTATTTCAGGGACTTTGATCAGATTTTAAAAACACAATGCTTCCTATTCTGGTTACCAAACCAAACTTGGGCCCAGTCACCCACACAGACCACCTGATCTGCCTCCTGAGAAATCTGTGTGCAGGTCAAGAAGCAACAGTTATAACTGGACATGGAACAACAGACTGTTTCCAAATCTGGAAAGGAATACATCAAGGCTGAATATTGTCAACTTGCTTATTTAACAATATGCAGAATACATCATGAGACATGCTGGGCTAGATGAAGCACAGCCGGAATCAAGATTGCTGGGAGAAATATCAATCACTTTGGATGTGCAGATGACACCACCCTGATGGCAGTAAGTGAAGAAGAACTAAAGAGACTTTTGATGAAAGTGAAAGATGAGAGTGAAAATGTTGGCTTAAAGCTCAACATTCAGAAAACTAAGATCATGGCATCCAGTCCCATCACTTTATGGCAAATAGATGGGAAGCAGTGGAAACAGTGAAATACTTTATTTGGGGGGGGCTCCAAAATTAGTGCAGATGGTGACTGCAGCCATGAAATTAAAAGACACTTGCTCCTTGGAAGAAAAGTTATGACTAATATAGACAGCATATTAAAAAGGAGAGATTTGAGTTTGCCAATAACACTCCATCTAGTCAAAGCTATGGTTTTTCCAGTAGTCATATGTGGATGTGAAGGTTGGACCATAAAGAAAGTTGAGCTCCAAAAATTGATGCTTTTGAACTGTGGTGTTGAAGAAGACTCTTGAGAGTCCTTTCGACTGCAAAGAGATCCAACCAGTCCATTCTAAAGGAGATCAGTCCTGAATACTCATTGGAAGGATTGATTTGAAGCTGAAACTCCAATACTTTGGCCACCTGATGTGAAGAACTGACTCATTTGAAAAGACCCTGATGCTGGGAAAGATTGAAGGCAGGAGAAAAGGACGACAGAGGCTGAGATAGTTGGATGGCATCACAGACTCAATGGATGTGAGTTTGAGTAAAGTCTGGGAGTTGGTGATGGACAGGGAAACCTGGTGTGCTGAAGTCCATGGGGTCACAAAGAGTCAGACACCACTGAGTGACTGAACTGAACCTGCACATAGTAAAGTCAATCTACTGACATTGCATTGTGGTGAAGGAAAGTACAGCTTTTATTGCAGGTTGCTAAGCAAGAAGTCCAAGCATCTAGTGCTCAAAACACCAGAATCCCTTGATGGGTCTCTGGAAGCACTTTTAAGACAAAGTGAGGGTGGGGCATCCCAAGGTTTGTGATCAGCTCATGAACAACTATCTGGTTGGCTGATGATGTAGTAACAGGGGTGTCATGGGGTTAACATTATCAATCTTCTAGTACCAATAGTTCTGGGAACTATGTGCTTAAGGTAATCTAGTAGTTATTTTTTTTCCATTTAGTGGGGTTTTGGCATCTGTAAAACAACTCAGGAAATAATCAGCTATTCTTATCTATGTGCTTCAGAGAGGAGCTAAAGCAAACATATAGAGGAGAAGTCTGTTCCAGAAAGGCCCCATTCCTTCAGTTACATTACTTTTTAGAATATGCTTTAATAAAATTCTGGCAGTTACATTAATTACACACACACACACACACAAATCCTTTAAATAGCTTAACAATATTCTCTAAAAAGTAACATGAATATTGTTTTAATGCATAAGCATTTATTGTTTTATAAAAATTATTAAAAAATCATACCTTTTATTGTTTTAATTATCAATATAAGTTTTTGGGTCAATTGTTTTCAATAGTGAAAAATTTATACTGTAATATTCAAGAAAACTAATTTTTGAAGATGAAAATTAAAAAATATATATATACTGAAGTGGTTTTCAAAAAATGACAGCCATCAGGCATAACAGTCTTTGTAAGAGATAATTGTATTTTTAATGCTGAATTAGTTTATTATAAAACTAACACTTATTTGTCAAATGGTGCATTGATCTTATCCATTTCTGATTTGTTTGATATTTCAAATGACTCAATCAAGATTTGTGACAGGAAATCTGGGCCTTTACAAGGAATGAAATATTATTAGAAGACTTTTCTGCATATGAAATCTAGTCTTTTTGCCCATTTAATAATATAAAACAGGCACCCAAGGGGGGGGGATGGAAACATGCCTTTTCATAACAAGGTGGGTAGAGCTGGTTGTATAATTACCCATATAAAAAGCTTTAGGCTCCTCAGCATTTAGAGATCCCCATTTGTCAGAACTTTATGTGAAGGATAATTTAAGATTAGATACTACCTTCGGACATGATAACTGTTAAAAAACAAGACAGCAGGACTCAAGTGAAGTTATTTATGCTAAATCACTGGTCACCAAATCCAGACTTAATGTAACTAAGTTTGGTTTCCCATAGCAGAAAGGAATGTAAGCCAGTACATGAGGAATCATCTGGTCAGGATAAGTGAAGTCATCTGCTTGATAGATCCCTGTCACTACCAGGAGGAAAGTAACTCTGCGAGGACCAACTTTTCTCATCTAGAATAACTTGCTTTTTCATGCTCCCTTCTGCCTATAAAAGTTTTTCATTTTATACAACTCCTTGGGCCTCTTTTCTATCTGTCAGATTAGATGCTACCACGTTAGAATCAATTTTTGCTTAAACTCAATTTTAATATGCCACGATTTATCTTTTAACACATTAGATTCATGTTTCCAAGATTTTTAAGTGGTACTCATCTAGCTTTGTGAAATTTTATATGTTAAAGAATGACAAAATTTGTTTTTTACCATCTTTATGGATTTAATTTCAGTATCCTTGATACATTGCCTACCATCTTTGCTGTGTTGAATGTTCTAGCTTCCACGTGGTGGCACTTTACTTTGCAATGTTTAAGACTAGTTCTTTTTAAATACAACATTTAAACTATTTTATTCACATTGTTATTCTCTTATAAAATTTGGTAATATCCACATTCTGAAAGGAAAGAAAAATGCAAGATCAGTATGTAAAGCAAATTGGGTCATCTTAGTTTTAAATATTAGAAAAAAATTATTTTTTAAAAAATTTTCTTGTTAAATCATTGAGAACCTGTTGCTAAACTTAGGCTCAACTTCTTTCTGCTCAAAATCCTATGATTCAAGAGGCAAATATCAGTAGAAAGGAAAGATACTTTAATCAGAAAAGTGGGCAAATGGGGGAAAAGGAGGACTCGTGTTCTGTGACCAACTTCAAAGATATTGCTCAGCCACCACAGTTTTCAAAGGGAAAAGGTGGGAGGGGAATATCAGTGAATCACTGAGGCAAAAAGCTGGGTTCTGCATCCTTCTTCATTGTGTGCAAACTGACTTACTTGTTCTTCAGATGGTATTTTGCCTGAGTGATCTGTAGGTTTGCCAAGGAAGCTGTCAAGGAGGAGAACTAGTCATTTTTTAACTGCTTAATTATTTATTCTTACTTCTTGCTTAAGTAAAAAATTAACAGGTTAGACAAGGCATAGTATATATTTAGGACAGCATAGTTTAGGAGTCAGGCTAAACTGCCTAATGATCTCTTTAAGGTAAGAGGGGAACAGAAATGGACAAATAGGAAAGGGGCAAAAGGGCTGCTTTTGATTCCACACTGATAGATACCATTTAATTTCTATGAGACTGAGGTGAGGGTCCATCTTCTGTAACTTCTTCATGCTGATACAGGGAGCCATGTTTTCACAGCAGAAGGCATCAATATGAGTCTGTAGAATGTCTTTGCTGGCAATTTTAGAGGAAGCTATGATTATTTTTATTCTTATAGAAATACACATTACTATAATTTATAATGTTAATCCTCTTCCCTTGTGGTCAATTCTTGGAATTGTGTTAGCCATAGATTTAGTGCTTCTCAAGATGGAGCACCTAATGTCATAACTTCAATCTGGTCATCTTGCAGTTAGCTTTTTTCCCCCTCTCTGGTGTTAGCTATCATATCTATAAAACAACCCATGAATGTTCATCAGATGTTGAGTCTGACTCTATTGCCCTAATCCTTAGCTGCTCATTGAAATTAATAGTTGTAACATAATGAAAGCATAAGCTTTCATATTTTCCAATATATTTAATACACTAATAAGGAAAGATTTTGTTTTTTACTATTTACTAATACTTCCTCCTAGAAGATTGGATTTCTGATGTCTTAAAATTAGGATCCAAATATAGAATGCTACTTAAATTTGAATTTCACATTAACAAGTCTTTCTAAATTTTTACTATATTTCAAATATTGTGTCTGTTTTGTTTGTCCTAAAAAAAAAAAAAAACCTGTCTGCTTATGTTAATTTGTTAAGTCTTGCAACCTTATCTTCAAATACACATGCCCTTTCTCTACTTATGTGGATTTCAAAATAGACAAACAGATAGAAGTATATTAAGTGTGTGATAACATTTGGCTGAAAAGACTTTTTGAACAGCCAGCAATGAGGATTTATATGCCAATTTAATATAGGATGGGGCAAGGGTGGACTACTATGAGATAAAAATAAGTTTTTTAGGGGCACAATTGAGTTTACAGGGGAACAAATGAAGAGCTGTATTCTGTGGTAATGTTTAGGTCAGCCTCTGTTCTGGCTGGAAGCTTCCCCAGAGGGGATAGAGCAGATTAACTCTCCAAAGGGTCTGCCTCAGTTAGGGAATGGGATCTCTCAAAAGGCTTATTTCTTCCTCTGCTGAATCTCAAGTGTCTTCAGTTTGACATAATCTTTACACTGCTGTAAATTACTCCACATACATTGACAGACCACTGTGGTTAGTGTATATTGGTATATTTTTAGAAGGTAATTTGGCATTACCTAAATGATTCCTATTTCCATTTTCAATAATTAAGCATCATTGACTATGTGAAAGACTTTGACTGTGTGGATCACAACAAACTGGAAAACTCTAAAAGAGATGGGAATAACAGACCACTTTACCTGTCTCCTGAGAAACTTATATGCAGATCAAGAAGCAGCACTTATAATCTTACATGGAACAATGGACTGGTTCAAATTTGGGGAAGGAGCGCAAGGCTGCAAACTGTCACCCTGATAATTTAAGTTCTGTGAAGACTACATCATATGAAGTGTCAGGCTATAAGAATCACAGGGCTGGAATCAAGATTGCCAGGAGGGGAAAAAAAAATTGCTGGGAGAAATATCAACAACCTCAGATATGCAGATAATACCACTCTAATGGTAGAAAATGAAGAGGAACTGTAGAGCCTTTTGATGAGGGTGAAGAGGAGAGTGAAAAAAAATAAACTGGTTTAAAACTCAACATTCATAAAACTAAGATAATAGCATCTGGTTCCATCACCTTATGGCAAATAGAAGGGGAAAATTGGAATCAATGACAGATTTTCTTTTCTTGGGCTCCAAAATCACTGTAGATATTGATAAGTGGCATGAAAGTAAAAGATGGTTGCTCCCTGGTAGGAAAGCTATGACAAACATAGACAATGTATTAAAAAGAAAAGACATTACTTTGCTGACAAAAATCCATATAGTCAAAGCTATGGTTTTTCCAGTAGTTGTGTATGGACGTGAGTGAAGTGAAGTGAAAGTCACCCAGTTGTGTCTAACTCTTTGCAACCCCAAGGACTGTAGCCTGTCAGGCCCCTCTGCCCATGGACTTCTCCAGGCCAGGATACTGGAGTGGGTAGCCATTCCCTTCTCCAGGGGATCTTCCCAACCCAGGGATTGAACCCAGGTCTCCAACATTGCTGGTAGATTCTTTAGCATCTGAATCACCAAAGAAGCCCTATGGATAAAAGTCTTATATATGGATGTGAGAGTTGGATCATAAAGAAGGCTGAGCACTGAAGAACTGATGCTTTCAAATTGTGGTGCTAGAGAAGACTCTTGAGAGTTCTTTGGACTGTAAGGAGATCAAACCAGTCAGTTCTAAAGGAAATCAACCCTGAATATTCATTGGAAAGACTGATGTCGAAGCTGAAGCTCCAATATTTTGGCCAGGTGATGGGAAGAGTTGAATTTCTCAAAAAGACCCTGATGCTTGGAAAGACTGAGGGCAGGAGAAGAAGGGGATGAGAGGATGTGATGGTTTAATGACATCACTGACTCAAAGGACATGAGTTTGAGCAAACCCTGGGAGACTGTAAAGGACAGGTAATCCTGGTGTGATGTAGTCCATGGGGTCTTAGAGAGGCAGACATGACTTAGTGACTGACAAACAACAAAATACATGATTTGTCATGATATTTACTCATTAAAGTACATATTGGACTCATACTACCTGATTTCAATGCTATGTATAGAGCTTTAATGATTAAGGCACTGTGATATTGGTGAATAAATAGATACATAGCTAAATGAAAGGGTAAAAAGTCTAAAAATAGACCTGTACAGAAAGGATTAATCAATTTTTAACAAAAGAACAAAGACAGCTGAAGGGAAAAACAATAATCTCTAAACAAAAGGTGATAAAGCAACCATGTATTGATACCCAAGATGGTAAATTTAAATCTATATCTTACAATGTATATAAAATTAACACAAGTCATAACCTATGTGATAAAATTGTTATTAGAAGGCAGGAGAAAATATTTGTGTCCTTAGTTTAGGCAACAGTTGTAAGCTGCTACAATAAGGCAAAATTCAAGGAGGAAAAACAATGATTAATTAGATTTCATAAAAATTAAACTAAAAAATCTTTGATTTGTGAAAGATACCATTAAAAGAATGAAACAAAAATCCACAGAGTGGCTCATATTAGATAGCTTATAACCAAAGTATTTAAAGAACTTCTAAAATTTAACAAGGAGATAAACAAAATTAAAAAAAATGGCAATTTGAACAGACAGAAAAAGATACACCAATGAAAAATAAGCATGTGTTACAGTGCCTGACACCATTAGTTACTAAGAATGTGCAAATTACAACCACAAAGAGATATCTGTACATACATTTTAGTGTAGCTAAAATAAAAATTGTTGACAGTGTCATATGTGGATAAGGATGCCAAGATCTGGAAATCTCAAGTTACAATACAAAATGTTATAGCCACTTTGGAAACTATTTCTGTTATTTTTAAATAAAGTTAAATACACACTATTCATATGATCCATCAGAGATGGATTTACATTTCTCCAGAGAAATGTAAACATGTATTCATACAAAATCCTGTAATAAATACTCATAATAGCTAACATATAATTGCCAGAAACAACCTAAATATTTTTTAATGAGTAAATGGACAAATTGGTACATTCATACTATAGAATATTGTTGAGCAGTAACAAGGAGCAAACTGCTGATAAATGCAACAACATGGACTAATCTTAAGAACATTATATTAAGTGAAAGAATCCTAGATTCAAAAATCTGTGTACTCTGTGGTTCCATTTTATGATATTATGAAAAAAGGCTAAAGTATAGAGGTAGAAGTTGATAGGGTTGAGGAAACGGAGTGTAAGCTACAAAGGCTTAGTGGGAGGGAACTTTTCTGGGAGTGATAGAACTGTTCTATGTTTTGACATGGTAGTGATTCCATAAGTCTGTACTTGTTAGGCTCAAAAAGAACTAATTTTGCTCTATTTTGATGAAAGCAAAATAATAATCTTGTGAATGAGTATATGGGAGATAAACATTTATATCATCTAGAAATTTTTGTCAATTTCAACAGCTTGGAAAGAAGCGGGAGCATTATAAGAATGCACAGCCCACCAAGCTACACACATGAGCAGCACTGCGAGGTTTTCAAATGTTGCCAGATTTTTTCTCTCTTTGACACCAAGAATATCACTTGAGTGCTCCCCAAAACATAGGATAAATGATTAGATATACTTCATATGGTTCAAACAGTTTACTTCATAAAAGGAAGATTAAAGACAAGTTCTGTTTATCACTTTTTTTTTTTAATGATGAAAAGAGGGAGAAAATGTCTTCTAATGATGAGTCCTTTTCTAAAATAAGGTAATGAAGTGGAATAAAGTAAAGGAAACCACACTTTCTAATGATATTTTCAACGTGTTGAATATCCTGAATTTTCTGTAATGTTAATCAATTACTCTTGCAGACATAAAATATACACATTTATTATCATAAATACTTCTGTGTAAAATAAGAAACAGTGCTTTGTTTCATATATTATTATTAAGACATGTGAAAATGAAATTCCTGAGCCTTTAAGCACATCTTCCCTCAATACTTAACACTGAATCCCACACACATTTATCCTTCATTCTGTTTTATAATCTATTATATCACTCAAAATTTTAATGTAAATAATTTTACTTGATAACAGTATATAATGATACATATCTCAAATCATAATTTTTACAGCTTTATGTAAAAATACTAGCTTACTTTTGACCTTTAAAAACTTTTAGCAATTTTTCCTGTATCTGTATGGCAAAATTTCTTCAAAATTAAAAAGCTGAATTTAGCATATATTCAGAAAGAATGAAAAGTAATTTGAAAAACTTAATTTCATTTAGGAAAGTAAAGTGTGAATTTTTTCCATAAGTTGTAACACTATCAATCTGATATTGAAAAAGATGTCTGGTCTGTTCTGTCTTCATGGACTAAATACTGTACAGTGTTGTCCTCAGAGCACAGTGGGTGTCCTCTTTATAAAATTATACTATGATCAATTATTGTTCTATTTTTTCTCATGATTCTAATTTTTAGCAAATATCAATTAAACAATAATAATTTTCAGCTCCAGAAGTAAGTATTTTCTTTTAATCAGTGGGTAAAATTCAGTTTCACAAGTTATATCGATTGTAACAATAAACAAGACTGTATACAAGAAATGACCATTAAAAAAACAAATGCAAAGTAAAACAAATAACAGCTTGATATCATTGATCTTTTATATAATTTTATCTTTATTTTATTTCCACTGTGATTTTTACTATTTCCGTCCTCACTTTGTGCTTTGTTTGCTTTTTAAAAATGTTTTTAGATAGTAGGTAGGGTTGTTTCTTTGAGATTTTCTCATTTCTCTATGTAGGCTTGTATCACTATAATTTTCCTTCTTGAAACTGGTTTTATTATGTCTTATAGATTTTGAAGAGTTGTGTGTTAGTTTTTGCTTTCGTTTGTCTTGAGAATATTTTATAATTTCCTCTTTGATTTTTTTTTATTGACCCATTTTTTTTTTAATATCATGTTGTTTACTCTTCATGTGTTTGAGTTCTTTCAATTTTTCTCCCTGTAATTGTTTTCTAGTTTGTAAATTTGTGGTAGGAAAAGGTACTTGACATGATTTCTATCCTGCTAAATTTATTTAGACTTCTTTTGTGGACAAGCATGTGATATATTCTAGAGAACATCATATGTGCACTTGAAAAGATAATGTATTCTAGATATAGAGAAACAAATGTATGATCATCAAGGGAGGAAAGGGGGATTGGGATGAATTGGAAGATTGGAATATATATATTGCTATGTTTAAAATAGAAAGCTAACATGAACTTCCTGTATAACACAGGGTGCCTTACTCAATACTTCTGTGGTGACAAAGAGAAGACACATGTACTGCTGATTCATTTTATTGTACAGCAGAAACTAACAAAACATTATACAGCAACTAAACTCCAATTAAGACAAAAGTATATTCTTCTGTTTTGGTGTAAAATGTTCTATTCAGTTCAATTTAGTCAGTCATGTCTGACTCTCTGTGACTCCATGAATCTCAGCATGCCAGGGCTCCCTGTCTATCACCAACACCCGGAGTCCACCCAAACCCATGTCCATCAAGTCAGTGATGTCATCCAGCCATCTCATCCTCTGTCGTCCCCTTCTCCTCCTGCCCCCAATACCTCCCAGCATCAGGGTCTTTTCCAATGAGTCAACTCTTCGCATGAGGTGGCCAAAGTGCTGGGGTTTCAGCTTCAGCATCAGTCCTTCCAATGAACACCAAGGACTGATATCCTTTAGGATGGATTGAGTGGATCTCTTTGCAGTCCAAGTGTCTCTCAAGAGTCTTCTCCAACACCACAGTTCAAAAGCATCAATTCTTTGGTGCTCAGCTTTCTTTATAGCTCAACTCTCACATCCATACATGAACACTGGAAAAACCATAGCCTTGACTAGATGGACCTTTGTTGACAAAGTAATGCCTCTGCTTTTTAATATGCTGTCTAGGTTGGTCATAACTTTCCTTCCAGGGAGTAAGTGTCTTTTAATTTCATGGATGCAATATCATTTGCAGTGATTTTGGAGCCCAAAAAAGTAAAGTCAGCCACTGTTTCCCCCATCTATTTTCCATGAAGTGATGGGACCAGATGCCATTATCTTAGTTTTCTGAATGCTGAGCTTTAACCCAACTTTTTCACTCTCCTCTTTCACTTTCATCAGGGGTCTCTTTAGTTCTTCTTCACTTTCTGCCATAAGGGTAGTGTCATATGCATATTTGAGCTTATTGATATTTTGCCCAGCAAACATGATTCCAACTTGTGCTTCCTCCAGCCCCGCATTTCTCATGATGTACTCTGCATATAAGTTAAATAAGCAGGGTGACAATATACAGCCTTGATGTACTCCTTTTCCTATTTGCAACCAGTCTGTGTTCCATGTCCAGTTCTTTTCCCCACCCCCCACCCCCATGGGATTCTTTATTTTTTAATTCATTTTTTCCATTTATTTTTATTAGTTGGAGGCTATTTACTTTACAGTATTGTAGTGATTTTTGCCTTATATTGACATGAATCAGCCATGGATTTACATGTGTTCCCCATCCTGAACTCCCCTCCCACCTCCCTCCCCATCCCATCCCTGTGGGCCTTCCCAGTGCACCAGCCCTGAGCACTTGTCTCATGCATCCAACCTGGACTGGCGATCTGTTTCACACTTGATAATATACATGTTTTGATGCTGTTCTCTCAGATCATCCCACCCTCACCTTCACCAATAGAGTCCACAAGTCTGTTCTATGCATCTGTGTCTCTTTTTCTGTCTTGCATATAGGGTTATCATTATCATCTTTCTAAATTCCATATATATATGTGTTAGTATACTGTAATGGTCTTTATCTTTCTGGCTTACTTCACTCTGTATAATTGGCTCCAGTTTTATCCATCTCATTAGAACTGATTCAAATGAATTCTTTTTAATGGCTGAGTAATATTCCATGGTGTATATGTACCACAGCTTTCTTATCCATGCGTCTGCTGATGGGCATCTAGGTTGCTTCCATGTGCTGGCTATTATAAACAGTGCTGTGATGAACATTGGGGTGCACGTGTTTCTTTCAGATCTGGTTTCCTCAGTGTGTATGCCCAGGAGTGGGATTGCTGGGTCATATGGCAGTTCTATTTCCAGTTTTTGAAGGAATCTCCACACTGTTCTCCATAGTGGCTGTACTAGTTCCATGTCCAGTTCTGTTGTTTCCTGACTTGCATCCAGTTTTCTCAAGAGGCAAGTCAGGTGGTCTGGTATTCCCATCTCTTTCAGAATTTTCCACAGTTTATTGTGATCCACACAGTCAAAGGCTTTGACATAGTCAACAAAGCAGAAATAGATGTTTTTCTGGAACTCTCTTGCTTTTTTAATGATCCAGCAGATGTTGGCAATTTGATCTCTTGTTCCTCTGCCTTTGTTCTATAGATACCTATTAAGTCCAGCCAGTCAAACGTAGCACCTAAGGCCACTGTTTCCTTATAGATTTTCTTTCTGAATGATCTGTCAAGTGATATAATTGGAGGGTTGAAGTGCCCTATTAATATTGTATGATTGTCAATTTCTCCCTTTGTGTCCGTTAATATTTCCTTTATATATCTAGGTGCTGTTATATTAGGTCAATTTATCTTTATAAATGTTGCATCCTCTTTTTGTAGCAATCTTTTTATCATGATATCAATAGCATGCCCTTCTTTGTCTTTTGTTATACACTTTGTTTTAAAGTCTTTTCTGTTATGATTATTGCTATCCACAGTGTCTTTTCATTTCTATTTGCCTGAAATATCATTTTCCATCCTTTCATTTCTGACCTGTTATTGCTGTTGCAGCTGCTGCTAAATTGCGTCAGTTATGTCTGACCCTGTGCGACCCCATAGATGGCAGCCTACCTGACTCCTCTGTCCCTGGGATTCTCCAGGCAAGAATACTAGAGTGGGTTGCTATTTCCTTCTCTATCTGACCTGTGTATTTAACTCTAAAGTGAGTCTCTTGTAGGCAGCATGAAGTGAAGTAAAGCGAAGTCTCTCAGTCGTGTCCAACTCTCCCACCCTATAGACTGTAGCCTAACAAGCTCCTCTGTCCATGGGATTTCCCAGGCAAGAGTACTGGAGTGGGTTGCCATTTCCTTCTCCAGAGGATCTTCCTCACCCAGGGATCAAACCCAGGTCTCCCACATTATGGGCAGACGCCCTTGTCTGTGCTACCAGGGAAGTCAGTGTCCAAGAACAAATCCTAGGCCTTGACAGAGCTCAGTTCACATTATGCAAATGGTAAAAAACTCGTGTGTACAAAGGTTAATATACAAATGAACTGAAAACAGTGGACTTTATTAGAGACAGCATAGACGTGTGTGTTTTTTTTTAATCCAACCAGCTACCCTATGTCTTTCAATTAAAGCATTTGTTCAATTGACAGTTACTGAGATGTATACACTTATTGCCATTTTATTACTTGTTTTGCAATTGTTTCTATGGTTATTTTCTTCTTTTTGTTTCTTCGTTTGTAGTTTGATGATTTCATTTAGTGTTATGCTTTTCTTTCTCTCTTTTTCTGTATATCTTATAGGATTTGATTTGTGATTACCATAGACTTTACATATATTGCTGTTGCTGCTGCTGCTGCTAAGTTGCTTCAGTCTCATATATTAACCTGTAGCTATACCTACTTGTTTTAAACTAGTGGTAATTTAAATTCAAATGTTTTTAAAAGACCTATAAATTTTACTCTCCCTCCCAACGTTCTGTTTTTGATGTAATATTTTACAGCTTCACATCTATCCTTTACTTGTTTAACAATAGCTATAGCTGATTTTTACAATTTTATTTTAAATTTTGTATTGCTTATTTATTGATCCACAGCATATGCTATATATTTATCTTGTGAGATTTTTCATTTTTAATAAATTCTTTTTTTTCCTTCTTTTTTTTTTCTGGTAGTCTTTTCTCTTTCATTTAAATCAGACCCTTTAACAATTCTTAAGGCTGATTTAGTTTCTATAAATCCTTTAATTTTTGCTTGTCTAAGAAGCTTTTCATCTCTTTTAATTCTGAATGATAGTTTTGCTGAGCAGAGTATCCTAGGTTGTAAGTTTTTCCCTTTTAGTACTTTAAATACATCATGCCACTCCCCTCTGCCCTGAAAAATTTCTGTTGAAAAACAGGTGGGTAGCCTCTGGGGGTTTCCCTTGTACATGACTCTGTTTTTCTCCTGCTGATTTTAAAATTATCTCTTTAACTTTTACCATTCTAAGTATGATGTGTCTTCATGTGAGTCTCTTTGGGTTCATCTTGGTTGGAACTTTCTGTACATCCTGTCCTTGGATATGTTTTTTCAGCTTTAGGAAGTTTCCAGTCTTAATTTTATAAAATGTATTTTTGTCCTCTTTTCCTCTCTCTTTTCATTCTGTGACCCCTGTGATGTGGAGATTAGTAGGCTTGATGTTGTCCCATTGTTTCCTTAACTATCCTCACACTTTTAAAATTTATTTTATTTTATTTTTTTCTTTTCTAACTGAGTAATGTCCACTATTCTTTCCTCCAGGTCACTTAAGCATTCTTCTGTGTCATCTAGTCTCTTATTTTTAAAATAATTTTTAATCAAAGGATAGTTGCTTTACAATATTGTGTTGGTTTCTGCCATACATCAACATGAATCAGCCATAGGTATACATATGTTCTGTCCCTCTTGACATTCCTTACCACCTTCCAACCCATCCCACCCCTCTGAAAAGTTGTTGCTGAATCATGCAAAGATGGCAGGGTTCTTGGGCTCCAGGGGAGAAGAATACAATCCAGGGCCACAGACGAGGCTGGATCACTCAGAGCTTTTTGTGTAATAAAGTTTTATTAAAGTATAAAGGAGATGGAGAAAGCTTCTGACATAAACATCAGAAGGGGGTAGAAAGAGTATCCCCTTGCTAGCTTTAGCACTGGAATTATATACTCTCAAATTAGTTATTACAGTGCATCAAAAGAATGTCTAGAGGCTGTAAAGACCTCACCAGACCTACATCCATGATTTACATTTTGAGATAACAGAATTAGCCAGAAGATTTTTTCCAGAGACTGTCCTCAAGCAGGATACATTATTGTTATATAATCCTAAGGAATGTAGAGGGAAAAAATGTTTGTCCTTTCTTCCTCCTTGAGAATTCCAAACCCCTCTCTCCTGGGGACCCCTAGACTTCTTATCAACTTGCATAGGAATTGACTCTCTCACCTCTAGGTTGCCACAGATCCCCATTTGAGTTCCTTGAGTTACACAGCAAATTCCCACTGGTTAACTATTTTATATATGGTAGTGTATATATTTCCATGTTACTCTCTCTATTCTTCCCATCCTCTCCTGCCTACCCTTATGTCCACAAGTCTGTTCCCTTTCTGTGTCTCCATTGCTGCCCTGAAGATAGGTGCTTCAATACCACATTTCTAGATTCCATATATATGTGTTAATATATAATATTTGTTTTACTCTGACTTACTTTGCTCTGTATAATATGGTTTAGGTTCATCCACCTTATTATACCTGACTCAAATGTGTTCATTTTTTATGGGTGAGTAATATTCCATTAGATTATGTACCACAGATTCTTTTTCCCTTCATCTGTCAATGGACATCTAGGTTGTGTCCATGTCCTAGCTACTGTATATAATACTGCAATGAACATTGGGATGCATGTGTCCTTTTCAGTTAAGGTTTTGCCCTGTAGTGGGATTTTTGGGTCATATAGTAATTTTATTCCTAGTTTTTAAAAGAATCTCCATACAGTTCTCCAGAGTGGCTGTATCAATTTAAATTCTTACCAACAGTGCAAGAGGGTTTCTTTTTCCCCACATCCTCTCCAGCATGTATTGTTTGCAGATTTTTTGATGATGACCAGTCTGACTGGTGTGAGGTGGTACCTCATTGTAGTTTTGAGTGTATTTCTCTAATAATGAGGGATGTTGAGCATCATTCCATGTGTTTATTGGCCATGCATATGTCTTCTCTTGATAAGTATCTGCCCATTTTCTAATACTATTGTTTTTCTGATACATCAGCTGCTTATATATTTTGGAGATTAATCCTTTGTCAGTTCTGCTTGCATTCTCTCCTATTCTGAGGGCTGCCTTTTCATTTTGTTTATGGTTTCATTTGCTGTGCAAAAGTTTTAAAATTTAATTAGGTGTCTCACTTGTTTATTTTTGTTTTTGTTTCCATTACTTTAGAAGGTGGTTCATAGAGGATCTTGCTATGATTTATCTCATAGTGTTCTGCCTATGTTTTCCTTTGAGAGTTATTTTATTTATTTATTTATTGGTCTTAGAGTTAGGTCTTTAATCTATTTTAAGTTTATTTTTGTGTATGGTGTTTGGAAGTGTTCCAGTTTCATTCTTTTACATGTAGCTGTTCCATTTCCCCAGTACCTATTGTTGAAGAGACAATCTTTTCTCCATTGTATGCTCATTCCTCCTTTGTCAAAGATAAGGTGCCCATAGGTGCATGGGCTTATCTCTGGGCTTTCTATCTTGTTCCATTGGTCTATATTTATCTTTTTGTGCCAGAACCATGCAGCATTTATGACTATAACTTTGTAGTATATTCTGAAGTCAGAAATGTTGATTACTTCAGATCTAATCTTCCTTCTCAATATTACTTTGGCTATTCAGGGTCTTTTGTGTTTCCATACAAATTGTGATTTTTTTTTTCTAGTTCTTTGAAAAATGCCATTGGTAATTTGATAGGAATTACATTGAATCTGTAGATTGCATTTGGAAGTATAGTCATTTTCACCATATTGATTATCCCAACCCAAGGACATGGAATATCTCTCCATCTGTTTATGGCATCTTTGATTTCTTTCATCAGAGTCTTACAGTTTTCTGTATATATCTCTTTGGTTTCCTTAGGTAAGTTTATTCCTAAGTATTTTATTCTTTTTGTTGCAATGGTAAATGAAATTGAGTCCTTCATTTGTTTCTGAATTTTCATTTTTAGTGTATAAGAATGCAAGTGCTTTCTGTGTATTGATTTTGTGTTCTGGAGCTTTACTAAATTCACTGATTGACTTTAGTGTTTTCCTGATAGTATCTAGGGTTTCCTAAGTACAGTATCATGACTTCTGCAAAGAGTGAGAGTTTTACTTCTTTTGCAGTCTGGATTCTTATTATTTATTTTTCTTCTCTGAGTGTCATAGGTAGGACTTCCAGAACTATGCTCAGTAGTAGTGGGTGCCTTTGTCTTGTTCCTGACGTCAGAGAAAATGCTTTCTTTTTCACCATTGAGAATCATGTTTGCTGTAGATTTACCATATACGACCTTCATTATGTTGAGGTAGTTTCCTTCTATGTCCATTTTTGAAGAGTTGTTGTCATAAATAGGTGTTTAATTTTATCAAAATATTTTTCTGCGTCTATTGAGATTATCATGTGGATTTTATCTTTCAAGTTCAACCTTCCAAAACTGAACCAGGAAGAAATAGAAATCTTGAACAAACCAATCACAAGCACTGAAATTGAATCTGTGATTAAAAAACCCAAAGCCAGGTGGCTTCATAGGTAAATTCTTTTTTTTTTTTTATAGGTAAATTCTATCAAGCTTTTAGAGAAGAGCTAATGCCTAGCCTTCTGAAATTCTTTCAAAAAAAAAAAATTGCAGAGGAAGAGATACCTTCCAAACTCATTCTATAAGGCTATCATTACCCCTAATACCAAAGCCATATAAAGACATCACACAAAAAAATTGCAGGCTGGTACCATTGATGAAGGAATTCCCAGGTGACACTAGTGGTAACGACCTGCTTGCCAAAACAGAAGACAAAGAGATTTTGTTTCCTTCCCTGGGTGGGGAAAGTTCCCTGGAGAAAGGCATAACTACCCACTCCAGTATGCTTGCCTGGATAATCCCATGGACAGAGGAGCCTGGTGGGCTACAGACCACAGGGTGGCAAAGAGTTGTACATGACTGAAGAGACTAAGCACAGCATAGCACATCACTGATGAACATAGATGTAAAAATCCTCAGCAAAATTCTAGCAACAGAATTCAACATCAAAAAGATCATACTCCATGATCAAGTTGTTCTTATCCCAGCAGTTCAAGAATTCTTAAATATGCACAAATCAATCAATATGGTACAACATATTAACAAATTGCTCTTTTTTTTAATAGTGTATTTTCATTTCAGTTATTGCATTCTTCAGCTCTGACTGGTGGTTTTTATATACATTCTAATTCTTTGTTGAAATTCTTATTATGTTCCTTTCTTTTACCATGCTCAGTTACCATTCTTATTATTATTGATCTTAACCCTTTATTTGGTAGATTACTTATTTCTGGTTCATTACAATTTTTTCCTTTGTTTCTTTTAATCTGAAACACATTCTTTTTCTTTTTTTTTTTTTAAGTTTTTCTGTCTTTATAAAATTAAGTAAAACAGTTACCTATCCCAGGCTTAAATGGATGTCCTTGTCTGGTAACATCTGGCCTGGAAACAGAGGGGTTGGGGCTTCACTACTGAGTTGGTTTTTATTTTGCTGGTAATATCAATAGTGGTGGTTTAGTCATTGTCTTGTCTGACTTTTGTGACCTGTAGCGTATCAGGATCCTCTGTTGGTGGGATTTCCCAGGCAAGGATATTGAAGTGGGTTGCCATTTCTTTCTCTAGGAGATCTTCCAAACCAGAAATTGAACCCAGGTCTCCCGCATTGCAGGCAGATTCTTTACCGACCAAGCTACCAGGGAATCCCAGGTAATGCCAATATCTCCCCTGAACTTAGTTTCACTTCTCCTAAATAAGGGTAGATAGAGCTTTGTGTGCTCACAAAGGCTGCCTCCGCCCTTCCAGAGGCAGGGTTGGATCCCACATGGTTACATTCCCTTTATGTTTGCATACTGCCCTTGTCAACAGCAGCCTCAAGTCTTAGGGGATCCATACAAGAACAGGAGGTGCTTGAGCAGGCACCCATTTCAGGCTGGGATGTGTGCGGGAGTGATCCCAGGAAGTTGACCAGAGCTCTAGGTTAATTCACTGCCCGCGCATAATGGTTGTGAGTAAGAAAGTATGTGCATGCACTCAGAGGCTCAGGCACTGGTAACTGCTGCTTTCTGCCTTCACCTTGTTCACTGGAAGGGTCCAGTCCAAGCCAGCTCTTTTTCCTCTGAGTGCACACCTCCTTTGGTCACAGTGGCCTCTACTCCAGTGGAAAGCAGTGCTGGACGAGAAGGGCTGCAGCAAATGGCTGGTGTGTGCTGGAGCATGCACTGAATTAGTCCCAGCAAGACAACCAGAGTCCCAGGAAGTTTTCAAAGTGCTGCTTTCATGTTGTAACCTGGCGTAAGCAAGCACTTCAAGGGCAGAGTCTCAGTTTCTTAGTCTTATGGTAAGTCCTATCAGTTTTAAAATTAGCTAAGGGAGCTCATCTTTCTGGTGTGCCCAGTAAGTTGGTTGAACCGCTAGCTTCCCAGGGAGTATCCCTAAGCCCGTGATATCCCTCTCTTCTTCTATGTCCCCTGCTGGGGTGTGAAATTGCTTCTCTTCCTTTCCTATCAGGCTATTTATGTATCTCTTTACAGCCTTGGTTGTAGAAGAACCTCTCTGCCAGTTTTCAGATTGTTTTCAGTGAGAATAGCTCCGCATATAGTTGTAGTTTTGATCTGTTCATTGGGAAATTGAAAATAGCATCACCCTACTCTACTATTGGGATCCCCACCAATTTTAAAAAATATATTCTTTTCTTAAAAATGCATGTATTGATGGAATTAGAGCCCATTTGACTAATTCAGGATGACCTCATCTTGATATTCTTAAATTAATTATATTTGCAAAAACCCATTTTCCAAATAAGCTGCTTTTCAGAGGTTGTACATCAAAATGTCTTTTAAGAGCCATCATTCAACCCAGTACAATTGCTAATAAAAAAGAAAGCTTACATTCAAAAAATATATTTGTGGGAAGTTTAGAATACTTATAACAATTACAAGACTTACGGAGGGAGGTAGAGAGAAAAAAATAAGCTAACAAAACAGCAATCAATATTGACTTTCTTGTTTTAAAATAAAGCACGACTATTTTGATATGATACAGGATTCAGTTCAGACAAAATAGCACTAAACTTCAAATATAAAATTTTAAACCAAGTGAGCTTTGAGGAAAAAAAAAGAAAAAAGGAAAAAAATGCATTTCTAACTTCTGGAAAATCAAAACCAACTTTTCTCTTTCTGTTATATCTTATCATGTCAAGTCTTTAATAGTTAAATCTCTTCAAAGGGTAAAAACAAAATAAAAAGTGAGATAACCATTATGAATCATTCTTGGATTTTAAGTGAGTTCTATTAAATGGAAGCTATTATTTAGGTGTCTTTGTATATTCCTCAAATTCACTTTAATGAATCTTATAATCAAAATTATTAATATCTAAATAAATTTGGACTACCTTAATACTTAATTAAAAGACTTATGGCCACAGAATATAAGAATATATAAGAATACACATGAACATGTTTAGAAGAACTTCCTTCCTTCTGAATAACATGTATTTGTGTTTCATATAGATATATCAAAGAAAAGATATTCTTCCTGTTTTGGAAGGACAAGGAATTACTAGCTCTCCCAAATTCAACCTATACAAATACACAATTAAGCATGTATTTTCCAATTATGTCAAGGCTGAAAAGTCCTTAACTGGTGATAGGTGATATTTGTAATCCCCCTTTACAATAATCACATTAAAGTACCTCCTCTCTCTAGCTCTGAACATCACTTCTTTTGTACAATTCCATTACAAGCAAATCATTGTTTCTGGAGTTTCATCAATATTGGATTACATCTTGCTTGATTGATTCTTGAAGCCTATTTTCTATAGAGACTGCTTATTGATCTGATGCAACACTTTGGGGCCAAACAGGAATTTTTCTATGTGCCAGCCTTTTTAATCATCTATATTTTTAATTTTCTGCCAACATTCTTCTCTTTTCCAAACTGTATACACTCAGATCATTTTTATGGTTATTTTAAAATATATTATAGAATTAATATTCTCTTTAAAGAATTATATTAAAAACTGAAAATTAAACTCCAGTTATAGAGGAGTACCCATATAAAGCTGAACTTATATTTTACATTTTTGTCAATGGCAGTAGCTGCTTTTAGTAGCCATATTATTTTTTTATTATTACTTTATTATTTTATGTCATAAATTTCTTACCACCAATCACCTCCTCCACAATTTCTTTATAATTTCTATTTTCATCCCCATAGCCTCCTCATCCTATTCTTGTACACCTTTTGATGTTCATCTGTAATAGCATTAACTTTTTTTTCCTAGATTTATTCTAATGTTTTCACTCCTTGAGATGTCATGAATTTATCTTTTTGTCATCCCAAACTTGGATCCTTCTACATATCTTCAAATAATGAACATATTTGTTAAGCATATGTTCTATGTCTTCAGATAGCTTTATTGGAAAAAAAATGCTTAAGAAGTCAGACAGAAGACACAGTTCTCTTCTATGATAAGTTGAGTAACTTTTAATGTAAGCATTTCAAACTGTTACTAACTCCCATAACTGAACAGGCAGCAAACTCGTATTTTTTTCATAATTTCCACAAAAATATCATTAAATTTCATACTGCATTCCAAACATGGAACTACATGTTTCCATTACTTAGCAGGTAAGCAGCATTGCCAGAAAGTAAGATTAGTGTGATGTAATTTATTCTTAGTGAACAAGAACCTGTTTTAGGACAGACATAACAAACCTTGTGCAATAAATTGCATTTCAAGTCTCAATTTCAAGCCCAATTTTTACATAGTGAAAATTAATAAGCATTCTACTTTGATAACTGGAAAACATCACTGCCAGTTTGTTATCTTCAAGCTCTCATTTTCTTTCCTGATTAATCTCCCAAAATCATTTATAGCACAAGTTCTATTTTTAGGACTTTTATAAGTGTATATGGACAAAAGTCTTTGACTATATTAACACATGATCCCTTAGATTATCTTTTTAAATTTGGCCTTAAATTCACAATTGGTTCCACCCTTTGAAAGAATGTGATCTTTTGCAAGAACAAGGGCCTCTTAGGGGCGAGCAAAGAAAAATAAAATAGGAGAAGGTGGTCCTGCCCTTTCTATTATTATATACAGTTGACCCTTAAACAATATGGGTTTAAATTGCATTGGTCTGTTTCTATGCAAGTTTTTTCCAATGAATGTTGTAAATAAATTTAGGATGTTTGTAACTATTTGGAAAAAAAAAGCAAAAACAAAAAACAACACCTCACAGATGGACCACATAGGCTAAAAACATCAAAAAAACAAAAAAAAAAAAAAAAAGAAAGAAAGAAAAAGCTAAGTATGCCATGACTGCATAAAATATGTAGAGATACTAGTTTATTTTATCATTTGTTACTATAAAATATACAGGAAAATATTATAAAAAGTTAAAATTTATCAAAATTTATGCACACAAACACAGACTCCATGTACTCACTGTCAGTTGTGAGAAATGTAAACAAACATAAAGATTCAGTATTAAATCAAAACTGCACAGAATTAACTGTAGTACATACTGAACTACTCTAATAATTTTGTGGCCATTTTCTGTTATTTTGGTGAGCTAAAGTGTTGTATCTGCTTAAGATGTCATATAAAAGAATCACCTTCATAGGAAGAGTTGATCTTTCCAGTAAATTTCATATTACAATAAAATGTGGTCTTTCATAGTTCTCATTTACCTTTCATCATGTTTAGTGCAATATCATAAACATTGAACAGTATCATGGGACCTGGGAGCAGTGCCACTAGTGATGCTGGAAGAGCTCCCAAGAAATAAATCTTGATATTAAAAGAAAGAGTTGAATCACCATATATTGAATTCTATAGTTGCCCATGATTGCAAGCTATGTGAATCCAGTTTAAGGACAATAGTGAAAAAGAAAATAAAATTTGTGAAGCCATTGCTACTGCCACTCCTGCAAGCATGAAAAACTTGCACTTTTTGTGAAATATAATTTTACCTTGTGTTGAGAATGCTGCTTTTTTGTGGATGCAGGATTGCTAAAAGAAAGGCACAACAATGGACTTTACTATGATTTGAGAAAAAGCAGTTACTGTATAAAACTTAAACAAAGTTAAGGTGATGGATTTCTCTTCCCTTGTGGCTCAAAAGAAAAAACGAAATTGTGGTAAAGAAATTGCCTGCAATGCAGGAGATCTGGGGTTGATCCCTGGGTTGGAAAGATCCCCTGGAGGAGGGAAAAGCTACCACTCCAGTATTCTGGCCTGGATAATTCCACAGACTCTATAGTCTATGGGGTCACAAAGAGTCGGACATGAGCAGGACTGAGCAACTTTCACTTCACTTCAAGGTGATAGATCTAAAGCTGGAGAATGTCATGCTAACAAAGGATTGTTTGATACTTTTAGAAACAGGTTTGGCTCTAAAAATGTCAAGGTAACAGGAGAGGCAAATTCTGATGCCTAAGAGGCAGCAGAGTGTCTCTCAGACAATTAAAAAAAAAAAAAAAATCAAGAAGAAAGAGTATCTGCCTGGACAGGTTTTTAATGCAAATGAAAGTGCCTTATTTTGTAAAACAAAACAAAACAAAAAACCACAAGGAATATTTATTAGCAATGAAGAGAAGCCAGCACCAGGGTTTAAGGCAGGAAAAGATAGGCTAGTTCTACTGTTTTGCATAAATGTGGTTGGGTTTACAATCAGGATGGAGCTATCCATATATCTGCTAACTTCTGAGCCTTGAAGGGAAAGATGAAAACAGTTGTGAGTTTATTCACTGCACAACAAAGAGGCTTGGAAAAGAATAACTCTTTTTTTTTTTTTTAATTGGTTCCATTGAAGCTATGTCCTGAAAGTCACAAACTACCTTGCAGTAAGGGATTGAGTTTTAAAGTTCTTTTCATATTGGACAATGGCCCTGGCCACTCAGAACACTGAGTTCAACATTGAAGGTATCAAAATGATCAGCTTGCGCCAAGTTCAGTTCTGTTCAGTTCAGTTGCTCAGACATGTCAGACTCTGCGACACCATGGACTGCAGCACACTAGGCCTCCCTATCCATCACCAACTCCCAGAGCTTACTCAAATTCATGCCCATTGAGTTGGTGATGCCATCCAACCATCTCATCCTCTCTCATCCCCTTCTTCTCCTGCGTTCAATATTTCTCAATATCAGGGTCTTTTCCAATTAGTCACTTCTTTGCATCAGGTGGCCAAAGTATTGGAGTTTCAACTTCAGCATCAGTTCTAAGACTGATTTTTTTTAGGATTGACTGGTTTTATCTCCTTTCAGTCCAAGGGACCCTCAAGAGTCTTCTCCAACACCACAGTTAAAAAGCATCAATTATTTGGAGCTTATCTTTCTTTATAGTCCAAATCTCACATCCATCCGAGACTACTGGAAAAACCATAGCTCTGACTAGATGGATATTTGTTGGCAAAGTAATGTCTCTGCTTTTTAATATGCTGTCTAGGTTGCTCATAATTTTTCTTCCAAGGAGCAAGAGTCTTAATTCCATGGTTGTAGTCACCATCTGCAGTGATTTTGGAGCCCCCCAATATAAAGTCTCTCACAGTTTCCATTTTTTCCCCATGTATTTGCCATGAAGTGATGGGACTGGATGCCATGATCTTAGTTTTCTGAATGTTGAGTTTTAAGCCAACTTTTTCACTCTCTTCTTTCACTTTCATCGAGGCTCTTTAATTCTTCTTCACTTTCTGTCATAAGGGTGGTGTCATCTGCATATCTGAGGTTATTGATAATTTTCCTGGCAAATTTGATTCCAGCTTGTATTTCATCCAGCCCAGCATTTTGCATGAGGTACTCTGCTATATATAGCTGAAATAAGCAGAGTATCAATATGTAGCCTTGATGTACTCTTTTTCTGATTTGGAACCAGTCTGTTGTTCCATGTTCAGTACTAACTGTTGCTTCTCAAACTGCTTATAGATTTCTCAGGTGGCAGGTCAGGTGGTCTGGTATTCCCATCTCTTTCAGAATTTTCCACAGTTGTGATCCACACAGTCAAAGGCTTTCGCATAGTCAGTAAAGCTTGCCCCCAAACATGCCTCTAACTCAGCTTCCAGATCAGGAGTCCTAATTTACTTTAAGTTTCATTATACATGGTAGGTACTCTAGGGAAAGCATTGTTAGTGCTATAGAAGAAAATCCTGATAGAGAGAACATTGTGAAAGTCAGGAATATGTCATAGTTATGTTAATAGAAAAAGCTATCAAGCCTAAAATAACAGATTCCTATCAGAGGAAAATACATCCAGACATTGTGCATGACTTCACAAGATTTACTACAGAATCCATCAAGGGAATTATGAAGGATATTGTGAATATGGCAAAAAAAAAAAAAAGAAAAAGGTTGGAGGTGAAGGCTTTCAAGATATGAATCCTAGAGAAAGTGAAGAGCTAAAAGACACCACATGAGAAGAATTGACAGAAGACAATGTGATGGAGAAAAGCATTTCCCAGTAAGAGCCAGATGAGGAAGAAGATGTGGAAGAAGCATCACCAGGTAAAAAATATATATTGTACAACCTGACTGAAGGGCTCTGATTACTCGGGATTGCTTTTAACTTCTTTTATGACCTGGATCCTCTATGATTTGGATGTTGAAACTAGAGCAAACAGTGGAAGAATGATTGATACTGTATAGAAACATTGTCAGAGGAAAAAAAATAGCAAAAGATCAGATAGAAATTGCAATGTATTTCCATGAAGCTACACCTGCCTCTCCTTCTTTCCCCTCCATCTCCTCTACCTCCTCTACCCCCACTACCCTGAGGCACAAGGCCAACCGTCTTCTTCTACCCCTTTGTCAACCTACTAGATCTGAAGATGGCAAGGATAAAGGCCTTTATTGTGATCAACTTCCACTTAATGAATAATAAATCATCACCACACTCTACAGTTAAAAAACTTACCTGTTGTGTATGTGTTAATGTCTTTGTGTGAAAATCTAATAAATGGACAGCAAGAACTATGTGAGATGTTTTTGTATCATCTTTATCATTGCCCTAGTACTAATCCTGTAGAACATAATGTGCAAGTCTTGTACTGAAGAGGAGAGCCTACTCTTACCTAGGCATGAGGTGAGAGGTTACAGTAGTAATAATATGTTAGTTTTCTTTCTATGTTATAACTTTGTGTAGAGGTGAGGAATGTTTCTCTCTTAGAGACTTTGGAAGGTAGTTTGGCTTGCAAATTTTTGTTTTCAGACTTGTGGTCTACAGAACTGTGAGAAAGTGAATTTCTATTATTTTAAACCACCAAGTGGTGATTTATTACAGAAGCCCTATAAAACTAATATAGTCATCATCTGTATTTGACTTATCTGAAAGTATGAACATCCCAAATTTATGGCTGAAAGAAAAATAAATACAAGAGAAAAATCAGCCAAAGATTTGGTTGTTTGACTCAGTAACTGATGTTCTGTGTTAGGAAAGTAGAAATTAGTAAGGCATTATGAAAAAACTCATTTGTCTCTTTGCAGAGATTGGGAACTGTCCAATCTTCTGACTGAATGATTTTCTATGATGGATGGTTTTGACTGCTTATATCTATGCCAAGTTAAGAACCATATGATCCATGTATGTAAAAGAGTTTTAAAATAACCTCAACTTCTGATGGAGAAGGCAATGGCACCCCATTCCAGTACTCTTGCCTGGAAAATCCCATGGACAGAGAAGCCTGGTGGGTTGCAGTCCATGGGGTCGCTAAGAGTCGGACACAGAGTGACTTCACTTTCACGCATTGGAGAAGGAAATGGCAACCCACTCCAGTGTTCTTGCCTGAAGAATTCCAGGGACAGTGGAGCCTGGTGGGCTGCCATCTATGGGGTTGCACAGAGTCGGACACAACTGAAGCAACTTAGCAGCAGCAGCAGCAACTTCTGCTCCTGGAACAGCAAGCAAGCAGTCTTAACTGGCGGTTTACTTAGTGTGCAAGGCATGTGTCAGCTATTTTAAATCCAATTTTTAGGTAAAGTGAGTGAAATTCAGAGTGGTTTAAAGAAGCTACTTTAGGTATGTTGCTTTTAAAATATATATATGTACATTAGGCAGGCCCAAGTGTTCCAACCCTGTGGCCAGTAATCTATCACACAGCTGCCACATCCCTTTAAATATTAAAATGATGAAATATGGAGTAGACATGCCATGGAAATAAAATTGGCAATAACAATGGGAGAGCAATGGAAATTGCTCTAGCTACATATACAAATTCTGTCAGGCATGTTGATTGTCCAAATGAGATTGAAGGCCATTAATTTATAAGAACAGTCCACTACTAGTCTCAAATTTGAAGAGAAACATATGGTCAATTTGAAGTTAAATTATTATTAATGCATGTAGAGAATCTACAAAATAATAACATGGGAATTTTACATTCAAGACTTATAACTAGATAAAGGCTGCTAGATAAAAAATTTATATCCATGGTTTCTTGTTAAAACACAAGATCTTAGATAATAATTTAAATAAACATATAATAAAGGTATGGATACTCTTAAGCATTTAAAAATGTTTCTACTTTGTAGCTTAATATACAAAAATGCATTTAATTCTATGTGTATTCTTCCTGCAACATGCATGAAATATAGGTAAGACACATTGAATGCATTTGTAATAATATCCTGCTTTGTTTTACCTGTGAAATATAAGTTGTGTGTTTAAGCTATAAGGATACTATGTACTCAGAATCACAGTTTGTATTTTAATATATATAAATGTTAAACCTGAGAGCTATATTACAATTATTTCAGTCCTCTTTTCCTGATAATTCAGGATCAAATTAAGAAATAATTTACAGATTAGCTGGTAAAGATTCCACCTGCAATTCAGGAGAGCCTGGTTTGATTCCTGGGTCGGGAAGATCCACTAGAGACAGGATAGGTTGCCCACTCCAGTATTATTGGGCTTCCTTAGTGGCTCAGCTGGTAAAGAATCCACTGCAGTGAGGGAGACCTGGGTTCTAGTCTGTATTGGAACGATCCCCTGGAAGAGGCAAAGGCTCTTCACTCGAGTATTCTGACCTGGAGAATTCTGTGGACTGTACAGTCCATGAGGTCACAAAGAGTCAGACAGGATTAACTGGCTTTGACTATGGTGCATAGAGCCCTATACAGAAAAGGAAAAGCAGACAATGTTATCTCAACATCAAGGTGTTTCACCTGGATGATGAACAAATAAAAATTTATTTACAAAATACTTATTGGAGTATATTTGATAGTTTCAGGTGTCGGCAAAGTGAGTCAGTTATACTTATACCCACTTTTTTATTTTTTTTTTCAATTTGTTCCCATATAGCACAATACAGAGGGCGTTTTTTTTTTTTTTTTTTTTTTTTTAATAAATTTTAGAATTGGTTTCTCAAATTTCACTACTTATAAGATTGATACTTTGGTTGGCTTTTCATTACATTTATAGATCAACACTTCTTTCTTCATTAAGAATACTTGCATAAAATCATATTTTGAATTTTATCAAGTGGCTTTTTGCAAGTATCAGTGTGTTCATTTTAATCTTTTCTTCATTAGTCAAATGGTTTGATGAGCTGGCAGAGAACACCTGCCTTGGTAATATATTGTTGGAACAGGATGCCTAACTTTTAGAGAAAAATTGTACTTTTGGCCTCGTATAAATTGAATCTCTACTCATAATTGTTCTATATTTGTTTTAGTACCAAAGTGTCTTTTGGATTTATAAAGTGACATATATCTGGCAACCTTTATTTTCTTCTGAGAAACTTAGTTATTTTTATCTTATAAATAATTGAAAAAATGAAATAATTTATGATTAGATCTCCTATGAAGGCAATTTGGGAGCAATTTTAATTTATTTCATTGTCATATTGTTCAACTTTTATTTTCAAAAAGTGTTTCCAGGTAGTTTTGATCATTCAAAATATTTTATAGCAATTTACTTTTGTTGATTTTTCCAAAATGATTAAAATATATTATCATATAAATTCCATTAAAAAATAAAAAATAACATTTTATTCCTCTACAGTATAATTTTTCATTTTCTTAAATAAACATTTCTGTGTATCTTTATTTCTGAGACATTTCTCCAGCAAGTAATTTATATTTAAGGATAGGCTGTCTTAAGTCCTGTTTTCTTCAAATCTTAATTATGATTATTTTCCTAAAATTTAACACTTTTAATTTATTTCTAATTTTTCTTTTTAAAATAAATCAAATATTTTCTCAGCTTTTTTTTGCATGTGATCACCCCTTATAATATTTTATAAGCACTAATGAATAATATTCTTACTACAGCTATATTTTAAATATTTTGTAGATGAAAGTTAAAGCTTTCAAAACAAAATAAGATGCACATTTTGTTAATTTCTAATTAGTTGAAATAATTTTGTTTGAACATTTTTGGTAATGTGTTTCTCTGATGACAAATATGGATAATGGTAACTTATTTTCATTCAAGTCCTGGTGGTTGGCTAACATAATAAATTGACGTCTCTTACTTAATACAATGCTTAAAACATATTTAGTGTTCAACAATGACACCATTAATAGCTCTTATCTATATTATTATTACTTTCATTATCCCCAAAGAATATTATCTCATTGTATGATCTCTGAAACTTACTGAGGTTTGACTTGTGTCTTGGGATGCAAACACATTTATAAATATTCCAGGGGCATTTGTGGAAAAGGTATTTTACTGTAGTACAGGCCTAGTACTGCTTGTACTAGCACTATAACAATTTCTATAACTACTTTCCTTAAAAAAAAAAAAAAAACAAACTTGCTTTTGAGTGTGAGAGATGTAAGAGTTTCTCTCACAATTTTGTTTGTCCACTTATATAATGTTCATGTCTCTTAAATTTCTTTAACTCCAAAGATTTTGCTTCTCTTGCTTATCTCATTCTTTATTAAATGACTAAAACCTTTCATAATAATCATACATAACATTAAAAAATTACCTATTATTTAGTGCAAAATATATTGTTGAAGAGTATTTTGTTTCATGTAGATTTCTCCTGCCACTAACATGTTTATAATTGATATGAAGCATTCTTTTAACAATTGCTTTGAGAAACCCCATGAGCAGTATGAAAACACAAAAAGGTAGGACATTGAAAGATGAACTCCCCAGGTCAGTAGGTGCCCAATAAGCTACTGGAGACCAGTGGAGAAATAATTCCAGAAAGAATGAAGAGATGGAGCCAAAGCAAAAACAATACCCAGTTGTGGATGTGACTGGTGATGGTGGCAAGGTCCAATGCTGTAAAGAGCAGTATTGCATAAGACCCTGGAGTGTTAGGTCCAAGAAATAAGGCAAATTGGAAGTGGTCAAACAGGAGGAGATGGCAAGAGTGAACATAGACATTTTAGGAATCAGAGAACTAAAATGGACTAGAATGGGTGAGTTTAACTCAGATGATCATTATATCTACTACTGTGGGCAAGAATCCCTTGGAAGAAATGGAGTAACCATCATAGTCAGCAAAAAAATCCAAAATTCAGTACGTGGATGCAGTCTCAAAAATCACATAATTATTTCTGTTTATTTCCAAGGCAAACTATTCCATATTCCAGTAATCCAAGTCTATACCCTGACCAGTAATGCTGAAGAAGCTGAAGTTGAACAGTTCTATAAAAACCTACAACACCTTCTAGAACTAACACACACAGAGAAATATGTCCTTTTCATTACAGGGGACTGGAATGGAAAAGTAGGAAGTCAAGAAACATCTTGAGTAACAGGCAAATTTGGCCTTGGAGTACAGAATGAAGAAGGGCTAGGGCTAAGTCTAATAGAGTTTTGCTGAGGGAACACACTGGCCATAGCAAACACCGTTCTGCAAAAACAAGACGAGACTCTACACATGGACATCACCAGATGGTCAATTTTTAAATCAAATTGATTATATCCTTTGCAGCCAAAGATGGAGAAGCTCTATACAGTCAGCAAAAACAAGACTGGAAACTGACTGTGGCTCAAATCATGAACTCCTTATTGCCAAATTCAGACTTAAATTAAGAAAGTAGGGAAAACCACTAGACCATTCAGGAATGACCTAATCCAAATTATTTACCATTATACAGTGGAAGTGAGAAATAGATTCAAGGGATTAGAACTGATAGCCAGAGTGCCTGATGAACTATGGACAGAGGTCTGTGACACTGTACAGGAGACAGGGATCAAGACAATCCCCCAAAAAAGAAATGCAAAAAAGCAAAATGGCTGTTTGAGTAGGCTTTACAAATAGCTGTTAAAGGAAAAGAAGCACAAAGCAAAGGCGGAAAGGATAGATACCCATTTGAAGGAACAGTTTCAAAGAATAGCATAGAGAGATAACACTTCCTCAGTGATCAGGGCAAAGAAATAGAGAAGAGATCAGTAGAAGAGAACAGTAGAAGAGATCTCTTCAAGAAAATTAGAGATACCAAGGGAACATTTCATGCAAAGATGGGCTTAATAAAGGACAGAAATGCTCTGGACCTAACAGAAGCAGAAGACAGTAGGAAGAGATGGCAAGAATAAACAGAAGAACTGTACAAAAAAGATCTTCACGACCCAGATAATCATGATGGTGTGATCACTCACCTAGAGCCAGACGTCCTGGAATGCAAAGTCAAGTGGACCTTTGGAAACATCATTATGAACAAAGCTGGTGGAGGTGATGGAATTCGAGTGGAGCTATTTTAAATCCTAAAAGATGATGCTGTGAAAGTGCTGCACATGATATGCCAATAAATTTGGAAAACTCAGCAATGGCGACAAGACTGGAAAAGGTCAATTTTCATTCCAATCCCAAAGAAAGGCAATGCCAAAGAATGCTCAAATTACTGCACAATTGGACTCCTCTCACATGCTAGTAAAGTAATGCTCAAAATTCTCCAAGTCAGGCTTCAACAGTATGTTAACTGTGAACTCCTGATGTTCAAGTTCATTTTAGAAAAGGCAGAGAAACAGAGATCAAATTGCAACATCTGATGGATCATCGAAAAAGCAACAGAGTTCCAGAAAAACGTCTATTTCTGCATTATTGACTATGCCAACGCCTTTGACTGTGTGGATCACAGCAAACTGTGGGAAATTCTTCAAGAGATGGGAATACCAGACCACCTTATCCGACTCCTGAGAAATCTGTATGCAGGTCGGGAAGCTACAGTTAGAACTGAGCATGGAACAACAGACTGGCTCCAAGTTGGGAAAGGAGTAAGTCAAAGCTGTATATTGTCACCCTGCTTATTAAACTTATATGCAGAGTACATCATGAGGAATGCTGGGCTGGATGAAGCACAAGCTGGAATCAAGATTTCTGGGAGAAATATCAATAAGCTCAGATATGCAGATGACACCATCCTTATGGCAGAAAGTGAATAAGAACTAAAGAGCCTCCTGATGAAGTTAAAAGAGGAGAGTGAAAATGTTGCCTTAAAATTCAACATTCAGAAAACCAAGATTGTGGCATCTGGTTCCATCACTTCCTGGCAAATAGAAAGGGAACCAGTGGAAACAGTGAGATATTTTATTTTGGGGGGCTGCAGATGGTGATTTAAGCCATGCAATTTAAAGACATTTACTTCTTGGAAGAAAAATTATGACCAACATACACAGCATATTAAAAAGCAGAAACATTACTTTGCCAACAAACGTCTGTCTAGTCAAGGCTATGGTTTTCCCAGTAGTCATGTGTGTATGTGAGCATTGCACTATAAAGAAAGCTAAATGCCAAAGAATTGATGCTTTTGGACTCTGGCATTGGAGAAGACTTTTGAGAGTCCCTTGGACTTCAAGGAGTTCCAACCAGTCCATCCTAAAGGAAATCAGTCATGAATATTCATTGGGTGGAATATTCATTGAAGCTGATACTCCAATACTTTGGCCACCTGATTTGAAGAGCTGACTCTTTTGAAAAGACCTTGATGCTGGGAACGGTTGAAGGCAAGAAGAGAAGGGGACAGCAGAGGATGAAATGGATGGATGGTATCACCAACTCAGTGGACATGAGTCTGAGTATACTCTGGGAGTTGGTGATGGACAGAGAGGCCTGGCGTTAGGCAGTACATGGGTAGCAGAGTTGGACATGACTGAGCAACAGAACTGAACAGATTATTTTAACAGATATCATGATTGTTCTAAAAGTAATTCTAATTAAGGAAGTTTAAATATGTACATATCAAAAAGGCACTTGCCTTGAAGAAGCACGATTAACATGTCTTGTTTCATTCCTGATATTATAGAAATAAGATACCTGTTTTATCCAATTTCACTATGAAATGCATGCTATGAAACAGGAAATATTTGAATTAACTGAAAATTTATAGCTTAGAATATGCACTAATATAATGCTAATGCTTATGGAGTGAAATATTTCAAGTAATATTCTCTTTCAACAATTTTAAATGGACTAAAAATGATTTTGTTCAAATAACAAAAAACTCATACCTGTAATGTATTATTATAGAAAGTATCAGTTTAGTCCAGTTGCTCAGTCACGTCCAACTCTTTGCAACCCCATGAATTGCAGCATGTCAGGCCTCCCTTTTTAGGATGGGCTGGTTGGATCTCCTTGCAGTCCAAGGGACTCTCAAGAGTCTTCTCCAATGACACAATTTCAAAGCATCAATTCTTTGGTGCTCAGCTTTCTTTATAGTCCAACTCACATCCACACATGACCACTGGAAAAACCATAGCCTTGACTAGACAGACCTTTGTTGCCAAAGTAATGTCTCTGCTTTTTAATATGCTATCTAGGTTGGTTGTAACTTTCCTTCCAGGGGGTGCCTTTTAATTTCATGTCTGCAATCACCATCTGCAGTGATTTTGGAGCCCAAAAAAATAAAATCTGATACTGTTTCCACTGTTTTCCCATCTACTTCCCATGAGGTAATGGGGCCAGATGCCATGATCTTAGTTTTCTGAATGCTGAGCTTTAAGCCAACTTTTTCACTCTCCTCTTTCACTTTCATAAGAGGCTTTTTAGTTCCTCTTCACTTTCTGCCATAAGGGTGGTGTCATCTGCATATCTGAGGTTATTGATACAAATAGCTGTGAAAAGAATAGAAGTGAAAAGCAAAGGAAAAAAAGAAAGATATTCCCATTTGAATACAGAGTTCCAAAGAATAGCAAGGAGAGATTAAAAAAAAAAAAAAAAAAAAAAAGGCTTCTTCAGGGATCAATGCAAAGAAATAGAGCAAAACAACAGAATGGAAAAGACTATAGATCTCTTCAAGAAAAGTAGACACACCAAGGGAACATTTCATGCAAAGATGAGTTCAATAAAGGACAGAAATTGTATAGACCTAGCAGAAGCAGAAGATAGTAAGAAGAGGTGGCAAGAATAAACAGAAGAAATGTACAAAAAAATTCTTCACAACCCAAAAAATCACGATGTTGTGATCAGTCACCTAGAGCCAGACATCCTGGAGTGTGAAGTCAAGTGGACCTTAGGAAGCATCACTATGAACAAAGCTAGTGGAGGTGATGGAATTCCAGTTAAGCTATTTCAAATCCTGTAAGATGATGCTGTGAAAGTGCTGCACTCAATATGCCAGCCAATTTGGAAAACTCAGCAGTGGCCACAGGACTGGAAAAGATCAGTTTTCATTCCAATCCCTAAGAAAGGCCATCTTAAAGAATGTTCAAACTACCACACAATAGCACTTATTTCACATGCTGGTAAAGTAATGCTCAGAATTCTCCAAGCCAGGCTTCAGCAGTATGTGAACCGTGAACTTCCAGATGTTCAAGCTGGTTTTAGAAAAGGAAGAGCAGCCAGAGATCATATTGCCAACATCTTCTGGATCATTGAAAAAGCAAGAGAGTTCCAGAAAAACATCTATTTCTGCTTTATTGACTATGCCAAAGCCTTTGACTGTATGGATCACAGCAAACTGTGGGAAATTCTTCAAAAGATGAGAATACCAGACCACCTCAACTGACTCTTGAGAAACCTATATGCAGGTCAGGAAGCAACAGTTAGAACTGGACATGGAACAATAGACTTGTTCCAAATAGGAAAAGGAGTATGTCAAGGCTGTATATTGTCACCCTGCTTATTTAACTTATATGCAGAGTAGATCATGAGAAATGCTGGGCTGGAAGAAGCACAAGCTGGAATCAAGATTGCTGGGAGAAATATCAATAACCTCAGATATGCAGATAGAAAGTATAGGATTGTGAAATAATCTTCCTTGTCCTTGACGCATAGTGGTGTGGTTGATGGCCTATATAATTACACAGCAAGTCCAATCAGCATGCAAACTGGGGGAAAATTTTCCTTAAGTATTATTCTGAAGTTGTTTCCAACTACTTGCTGAAGTAAATTTGGAAGCTCACTGCACAATAGCATTGCAATTATATTGAGTTCATTTGGAATGCATATTGCTGATAATTTGCAACTTGATTTTTATTTCTGAAGAATATAGCCAAATGTGTCTGCAGGGTAGGTTCCCCTCAGAAGTTATACATTATAATTACTTGTCCAAATATTTAGTCTCATTTTTAAGCTTAAACATCAATGTCATCTTAATTATCAGCAGGCAAAACTGGAAATTTTTCCTACCCAAGGGCAGTTGAACTCCCTTCAGTCATCTGAAGTGATTGTTTATCTGAAACTGTGCAATTCTGTATTTTATTCATAAAATTCCAAAAGAGTAAAAAAAAAAATACCTCTAGTTATAGAGAGGCCCAGAAAATGTAGCCTCAACTGATAGTTCCTGCCAAGATTTGAGTGTTCACAGCTGACGGCAGATAGGCAGAAAGCCCTCCGCAAGAACAGCACTCATCTGGAAACATAGTGTCAGAAAGCACCAAGGTGCACTGGGAGTCTGATTTCTTTGAATGAATAAAGAACCAGTGAAGAACAGAACTTCTCTCCAATTTTGAATCTCGTATTCCTTGCATTGTACTTAACACATTCAGTAAGTATGCTCTAAGCTGGTATGGAAAAGGTAAAAGTGAAATTGCCACCTGCATGCCCTGTAGAACTGATCAGTCTCCATGTAGGACTCTCAAAGGACTCCACAACCCTGAAGCTGCCAGGGACAATTACAGCATCAAATAAGTAGAAAGGGAAGATCATTGTCACCTTCTACCCATTCACCTACCATGTTTGAGAGCTGGCAGGGCTTCTATATAAAAACAAACAAATTGGAAGAGTTTAACCAAGGAATCTTTGAATCCCATCTTCTGTTCTGCTTAATTTTAGGCTCCTTAGAAATAATAGAAAATTATGTAAAGTGTAGAAAGACTGAAATGCAAATATTCCTCCAAAACAGTTAAAATATTTTCACAAACATTTGCTAAAAACAAGAAACAATTAAGGTTGTGCAGATTGGCATTCTTGAATGAAAATTATCAGATATGCATTTTGACTTAGTCAAATATTTACTGTAGGAGTTGGAGGAATGGGGTGAAAAGTGTGAAATTTCTACAGTTATTGAATCTGTTTATTTTGTGCATATTGCTATTCTATGAGGATAAAGTTTGTAAAAACAAAGATGCTATTATACTTTGAGAGATGTTTTGTAATCATGGAAGTGTGACAAGCATTTTGTTTTAAAGAAAAATTATTCTTGAGAAGGGCAATACATCATTAAAACTAGACAAAGTGTTGGGGTCAATTGTTGCTTCATTTGGCTGGTCATTCAATCAACTTAGAAACATACTTATGGGCTCAATGTGAGGTGCTTTTCTCTGTTGGGTTGCCTTCTATTCCCTAGGAAAGATCAGTAAGTATCAATCAACTGAGATTGAAATGCAGCAATACAGAAAGACACTCATCCCGGAGAATGCATATGAAGTACTAAACTGAGAAAACCCGTAGGACTAAAATTTAAGTCTAAAAGGCAATGTAAGCATAATTCCAGAGATATTCAATACTAAATCTATAACAAAATGCATTAACTAATGCTTTCATTTTTAAGTTTATGGCATGTCCTTCATTTTTATTGAAAAGATAAGAAAGGGAAATTCAGCCCATAAATTTTATTCAAACATGGCATTTCTACACTTTGACATAGCACACTTTATCAGGCACACAGAAATCATATCAGTTTCTGTTACTTTGTTACTTGGTTGATTTATTTGTTTTCAGGCCAAATTGAATTCAAGGCAAAAGAATAAAAGAGGACACAAGGCTGTTTCTATTGTAAAACACAATCCACTCAGTGTTATATATGAAAAGCTATAACATAAAATATTTGAAATAAAATATTCATAGACTTGAGATTTTCTTTGATAAATTCATAAAAACCATAGAGCCCTTTGTTCAAAATGTATATAAACATATAGACTTCACATAAGCACATACAAATACAAACTTTCACATAAATTTTAAGAGGGCATAAAAAACAAATAATTATAAAAGAAGCAATAAAACCCTTTTGGAAAACCTAGCAAAGTAAATATGAAAAGTACATGATAAAAACTAGTAAATGTTGTTCCTTTATCTCATGTTTATATCTTTGCCTGAATATTGTAACAATGAACAATTTTAGACTGCTTGATCACCACAAAAGAGTTTTAAAAAATATGGAGAAATTTTATAAGAAGAAGATAGAAGTGTTAACCAGAAGAATAAATGTGAAAATGCTAGAACCCAATTTAAAAAGAAAACAAACTAATTGTTGAGGTTAACATATGCTTGAATAAGAAAATTAGCTTCTAGTTTTTGAAGGTGTGTTATGTGCCAAGAGTTACTTAAATACTTAACACATATGAATATGTTTGTTCTTCACAGAAACCTTTGAGGTAGATAAAGAAATTAAGGCATGAAGTCTCATACCAGAAATGGGCTTATCTGGAGGTGACATAAATCCAGATAAACTGCACCAGAACTCAGTACATTCAATTCAGTTCAGTTCAGTCGCCCAGTCATGTCCGACTCTTTGCGACCCCATGAACCACAACATGCCAGGCCTCCCTGTCCACCACCAACTCCCAGAGTTTACTCAACTCATGTCCATCAAGTCGGTGATGCAATCCAGCCATCTCATCCTCTGTTGTCCGCTTCTTCTCCTGCCCCCAATCCCTCCCAGCATCAGGGACTTTTCCAATGAGTCAACTCTTTGAATGAGGTGGCCAAAATATTGGAGTTTCTCAGTGTATTATATTACCTTCCTGTAGAGAACTATAGTTATTAAAAATTGAAACTGCACAATAAATAACAGGTTATGGACAGAAAAAGCACCTCTGAAACAGAACTGCTTATATAGAATAACACTATGTATATGAGAAGCAAATCTCCATAAAAGCAAACTCATCAGAGTGATTTTCTTAAACAAAAGTTAGGTGCTATTACTTTGTTGCTCAAATCTTATGGTTTCTGATCTCACTGAGTGTTTAAGATAAAATTATACAAGGGTCTTTGTAAGATCTAAATCATCTGGTTCTCTCTCAGACTTTTCTTCCCAGGATCCATTTCCACTGCTCCATTTTAGCAATAAGATTCCTTTAGGGTTTCATGGGCAATGGACATCCCATCTTGGGTTATCTTCCCCAGCCTCCTGTAGAGCTATGATTGCAATGAGGTAGGATTGTGATGTGGTTAAGTTTTAGCCCTGTTGTGCAAGAGACACTGTGTGTGAAATGTCAGCTTAGGGACTTTACAAGGAAGTCTCTTGCCTTGCACTTCTCATTTCCTTGTAGGCAGAAACCTTAGAATATGGACTTGATGCTAGTGATCATCTTTTGATCATGAAATGAGAGAAAGATTTTAAAAAGTAATGAAGCAACAAGGCAGAAGGCAGTTGGATCTTGAATGAATGTGTGATTAAGTTCTGCCTCCTCACTGAGACACCTGCTATGTTTATATTGTTATATGCAAGAAAAATAAATTTATCTGTGTAAACTAATTATTTTCTGTTTTCTTTGGTACACATATATTCTTATTTATACAGGCTGTCTGCAATCTATGCGGCTTCCCTGATGGCCCAGCAATAAAGAATTTGCCTCCCGACTCAGGAGACACGGGTTTGATCAATAGGTTTGGAAGATGCCCTGGATAAGGAAATGGAAATTTACTTAAATATTTTTGCCTGGGAAGTCCCATGGACAGAGGAGCCTGGCAGGCCACCATCCATGGGGTTGCAAAGAGTTGGAGATGAGTTAGCAGCTAAACAACAGCTGTGATCTCTACAATTGTGTCACTTACCACTTTCCCTCTTTGTCCATCCAACAGGCTACAGTCACCTGTCTTCCACTAAAAATAGAACAGTACATTAACCGAGAACTTCCAGATGTACAATATGGATTTAGAAAAGACAGAGGAATCAGAGATCAAATTGCCAACATCTGCTGGATCATAGAAATTCCAGAATATTTCAAGGAATTCAAGGGAATTCCAGAAAAATTTATACTTTTGCTTCATAGACTATGGTAAAGCCTTTCACTGTGTGTATCATAACAAGCTGTGGAAAATTCATAGAGATGGGAATACCAGACCAACTTATCTGCGTCCTGAGAAATCTGTATTCATTTCAAGAAGCAAAAGTTAGAACTGGACATGTAATGATCGACTTGTTCAAAATTGGAAAAGGAGTATGTCAAGGCTGTATATTGTCACCTTATATACAGAATACATCATGGGAAATGCTGGCCTGGATGAAACTCAAGCTGAAATAAAGATTGTTGGGAAAAATATCAATAACCTCGATATGCCAATGACACTATCAAAATGGCAGAAAGGGAAGAGAAACTAAAGAGCCACTTGATGAGGGTGAGGGGACAGTGGTTTGAATTCAACATTATAAAAGCTAAGATCATGGCATCCTGTCCTATTGTTTCATAGCAAATAGATGGGGAAAAACAAAGCAGTGACAGATTTCATTTTCTTGATCTCTAAAATCACTGTGGATGGTGACTGCAGCAATGAAATTTAAACAAACAAAAACACTTACTCCTTGGAAAGAAAGCTGTGACAAACCTAGACAACATATTAAAAAGCAGAAACATCATTTTGCCAACAAAGGTCCATACAGTCAAACCTATGGTCTTTTCAGTAGTCATATTTGCATGTGAGAGCTGGACCATAAAGAAGGTTGAGGGCTAAAGAACTGATTATTTCAAACTGTAGTGCTGGAGAAGGCTCTTGGGAGTCCCTTGGACAGCAAGGAGATCAAACCACTTAATCCTGAAGGAAATCAACCCTGAATATTCATTGGAAGGACTGTTGCTGACGCTGAAGCTCCACCAGTTGTGAAAAGCCAACCCTTTGGAAAAGATCCTGATGCTGGGAAAGACTGAGGGCACGAGAAGAAGGAGGGAAACAGAGGATGCAGTGGTTGGATGGCATCATCAACTCAATGGGCATGAGTTTGAGCTAACTCTGGGAGACAGTGAAGGACAGGGAGACCTGGCATGCTGCAGTCCTTGGGGTCATAAAGACCCAGACATGACTGATCAATTTAACAACAACAACACTCACAATTGAAGAATTTCACTCCTTTCCTTTCCTACACCTTGGATGTCCTCCTCGTAAATATTCCATAACTGCACACACACTTCTTGAGTAAACAGAGATTCCCTGACTACTTGACAGGTCCATGCTCATCTCCCTACCTCTCTTGATTTTTCATTGAATTTTTTCCTTTTATCATACATTGTCTATATTCTTTTAGTAAAATGAATTTCCAGGAGTAAATGAGGTTGATTTATTTAGTTTTCTTTTGAATTGTAAGAATGCAAGATAGAGGTCAGCAGGGAGTTGAAACCTAATAAATAATTTAGGACAGATGACTAGAACAACAACAAAATATCTTTAAGGTGAATATGAAACAGTCACATAATTAATCATATATTAGATCACTAAGAAACATCAATGTTATATGGAGTTAAAATCTTATAAGAAATATTCTCTGTTTAAAATTCAGTGAAATGAGAAATTGAAAAAGTTACTCCACATGGAAATAAAAGAAAAACTTTATTACACAACTCTTGAATGAAAGATAATTAGAAACATAAAAACCAAGCTGTCTAAAATATAGCTATCATAAAAATACTGTATATCAGGTTAGGACATTGCTTTATATTTGTTTTGTCAGCTTTATTTAGATATGATTGAAAAATTAAAATGGTAAATATTTATATTGTGCAATGTGAGTTTTCAATGTATACAACATGATGACTTGATAAGCACATGCATTGTGAGTTTCTTCATTCAAGTAAATTAATACCTCTGTCACTCATATCTGTACTCTTAGCAAATTCCAAGCACACTATTTCAACATATTTTTTTAAATAATAATCACCATGTTATTAGATACCATGGTCTCTTAGATGCCAGAATTTATTAATCTTATAACTAAAACTGTATCTTTCAACCAACATCTCTGCATTTCCCCGATTCCCTAATCCATGACAAACACCATTCTACTCTCTGGTTATGAGTTAAAACATATTTGATTCCACAGGTATGTGGGATTATATGGTTTTTGTCTTTCTGTTTCTAGCTACTTAGCATAATGTCTGGTATAATGTCCTTCATAATGTACAATTGTCATAAATGGCAGAATTTCCTTCTTTTTAAGGTTGAATAATTTTATATAAATGCACCATATTTTTATTTATTCTTCCTTTGATGCACACTTAAAATGCTTTCAGATCTAAGATATTGTAAGTAATGCTGTGGTGAACATTGAATATCTGATGTCTTTTTGAGATTTGTTTGCATTTCCTTTGTTTATAAGCCCAGAAGTGGAATCACTGCATCTTAATGATAGTTCTATTTATAATTTTTTGAGGAAACTGAATATTGGTTTTTTTTTTTTTAAGTGACTCAGTTATTTACATTCCCACCAACAGTGCAAAGAGTTCCCTTTTCTCTACCTCCTTGCCAACTGATTTCTTATCTTCTTTTATGACAGCCATTCTGGCATCTGGTCTTTTCCAATGAGTCAGCACTTTGCAACAGGATGCCAAAGTATTGGAGTTTCAGCATCAGCAACAGTCATTCCAATGAATATTCCAGGTTAATTTCTTTTAGGATTGACTGCCTTGATGTCCTTGAAGTTCAAAGGACTCACAAGAGTGTTCTCTAGCAGCATATTTCAAAAGCATCCATTTTCAGTGCTCAGCTTTCTTTATGGTCCAGCTCTCACATCCATACATGACTAATGGAAAAGAAAACAAAACAAAACAAAAACATAGATTTGACTAGATGGACGTTTGTTGGCAAAGTAATGTCTCTGCTTTTTAATATGCTGTCTAGGTTTGTTATACCTTTGCTTCCAAGGAGAAAGGTCTTTTAATTTCAAGGCTCTAGTTAAAGTCTTCATGGATTTTGGAGATCAAGAAAATAAAATCTATTACAGCTTCCACTTTTTCATCTTCTATTTGCCAAGAAGTGATGCGATCATGATATTAGTTTTTTTTTTCCTCCATGTTGAGTTTTAAGTCAGCTTTTTCAGTCTTCTCTTTCATGTCTTTAGTTCCTCTTCACTTTCTGCCATTAGAGTCATATCATATGCATTTCTGAGGTTGTTGATATTTCTCCAGGCATTCTTTATTCCAGCTTGTGCTTCATCCATCCTGGCATTTTGCAGGATGTACTCTGCATAAAGGTTAATTAAGCAGGGTGGCAATATATAGCATTGCTAAGCTACTTTCCCAATTTTGAACCAGTTCATTGGGTTCTAACTGTTGTTTCTTAACCCACATACAGATTTCTTAGGAGGTAAGTTGGTCTGGTATTCCCATCTCTTTAAGAGTTTTCCACAGTTTGCTGTGGTCCACAAAATGAAAGGTTATAGCATAGTCAAAGAAGTAGAAGTAGACATTTTTCTGGAACTCTCTTGCTTTCTCTATGGTCCAATAGATGTTGACCATTTGATTTCTAGTTACTCTGCCTCTTTGAAACCCAGTCTGTGTATCTGGAAGTTCTCAGTTCACATACTGTTGAAATCTAGCTTGAAGGATTTTGAGCTTAAACTTGCTGGCATGTGGAATGAGCACAATTATACTGTAGTTTGAACATTCTTTGGCATTGCCTTTCTTTGGGATTGGAATGAAAACTGACCTTTTCCTGTCTTGTGGCCACTGTTGAGTTTTCCAAATTATTGACATATTGATTACAGCACTTGAATGGCATCATATTCTAGGATTTTCAGTAGCTCAACTGGAATTCTATCACACCCACTAGCTTTGTTTGTAGTAATTCTTCCTAAGCTCCACTTGACCTCATACTTCTAGTATGTCTGGCTTTAGGTAAATGACCACACCATTATGGTTACCCAGGTAATTAACACATTTCTTGTATAGTTCTTCTATGTATTCTTGCCACCTCTTCTGCTTTTGTTAAGTCTTTACTGTTTCTTTTACTGTGCCCATCCTTGCATGACATGTTCTCTTGTTATTTCCAATTTTTTTGAAGTGATCTCTAGTCTTACTCATTGTATTGTTTTCCTCAGTTCAAGAGGGAGGGCACATATTTATACGTATGGCTGATTCATGTTGATATTTGGGAGAAACAAACAAAATTCTATAAAGCCTTCAATTCTATAAACCCTTCAATTAAAAATAAATTAAACAATGATAGAAAAACAAACAAACAAGAAAGCTTTCCTATCTCTCTTTCTTATTTTCTGGGATTCTTCATTCAGTTGGATATATCTTTTCCTTTGTCCCTTTCCTTTTGCTTTTCTTCTTTCCTCAGCTATTTGTAAATCCTCCTCAGACAACAACTTTGCCTTCTTTCATTTATTTTTCTTTCAAATGGTTTTGGTTACCACCTCCTGTAGAATGTTATGAATCTTCATCCATAGTTCTTCAGACACTTTATTTATAGGATCTAATCCTTTGAATCTATTTGTCATCTCCACTGTATCATGAGGACATTTCATAAGGAATTTCATGAGGATAATCATAAGGAATTTGATGTAGGTCATACCTAAATGGCCCAGTGGTTTTCCTTACTTTCTTCAATTTAACTTTGATTTTTTTCCATTAAGGATCTCATAATCTGAGTCACAGTAAGCTCTGCATCTTGTTTTTGTTGATTTTATAGAGCTGCATCTTCAACTGCAAAGAATGTAATCCATCTGACTTTGGTATTGATTATATAGTAGATATCCATCTGTAGAACTCTCTTGTGTCATTTAAAAAGGGTGGTTGCTTTGACAATCATGTTCTCTTGACAAAACTATGTTAGTCTTTGCTCTGCATTCATTTTGTAGTCCACAGCCAAACTTGCCTGTTACTCCAAGTATCTCTTGACTTCCTACTTTTGCTTTCCAATCCCCTATGATGAAAAGGACAACTTTTTTTTTTCTTTCATGCTGTTAGGTATTGTAGGTGTTCATAAAACTGGACAACTCTAGCTCTTTTGGTGTCAGTGGTTGGAGCACAGACTTGGATTACCATTATGTTTAATGATTTGTTTTGGAAACAAACCTAGATCATTTCGTCATTTTTGAGGTTGCACCCAAGTACTGCATTTTGGATTATTTTCTCACCTCTCAGGGCTACTCCATTTATTCTAAGTGATTCTTGCTGACAATAGTAGATACAATGGTCATTTGGATTACATTTTCCCATTCCTATCCATTTTAGTTTACTGATTCCTAAGATGTCAGTGTTCTATAGTGCCATCTTCTTCTTGACCACATCCAACTTACCTTGATCCATGGGCCTAAAATTCCAGATTCCTTTGCATTATTGTTCTTTGTATAATTGGCATAGCTCATAACTTCATTAATTTTTGCAATCTCATTCATGACAACCAAGGCAGTAATTCATGAAGAGGATTGTAAAAATATTATTTCTTTCAATCCACAAGCATTGATTATCTTTCCAGGTAATCATGTCTCTTTCAATATTTTCAGTATCTTATGGATATCAGTGTACAGTCATTCACCTCACTAGTTACATCATTCCTAAAATTTTCCATTCCTTTTCATGTTATTTTAAAAGAAATTGTTTCTTAATCTGTTTCCCAGAGAGATTATTGCTACATTTTATATATAAATGAGAATAAATTTTCTTATTAATTTTGTGTACTGCAATTTTTTTGAATTCTTGTATTAGTTTTAGTAGTTTTTTGGTTGAGTTTGCAAGGTTTTCTATATAACAATTTATGTCATATATAAACAGAACATTTAACTTTTTTCTATCTGATTTAGATAACTTTCACTTATTTTTCTTGACCTATTGCTCTGGTTAGAATTTTCAGTAGTATGCTAAATATAACTTAAAAGAATTGGTATCTCTGTTTTTTTCCTGATATTGGAGAAAAAGCCTTTTTTCTTTTTGAAACAGTGACAGACTTTATTTTGGGGGGCTCCAAAATCACTGCAGATGGTGACTTCAGCCATAAAATTAAAAGGTGCTTACTCCTTGGAAGAAAAGTTATGACCAAACTTCATAGCACATTATGGGTCTTCCCTGTAGCTCAGCTGGTAAAGAATTTGCTTGCAATGCTAGAGACGCTGGTTCAATTCCCTTGTTGGGAAGATTCCTTGGAGAAGGGATAGGCTACCCACTCCAGTATTCTTGGGCTTTCCTGGTCACTCAGATGGTAAAGAATCTACCTGCAATGTGGGAAACCAGAGTAGGTGTTGTGAGAGGGCATCAAGGGCAGACACAGTAAAACCATAATCACAGAAAACTAGCCAATCTGATCACAGGACCACAGTTGTGTCTAACTCAGTGAAATTAAGCCATGCCATGTGGGGCCACCCAAGATGGTCGGGTCATGGTGGAGATGTCTGACAGACTGTGGTCCACTGGAGAAGGGTATGGCAAACCACTTCAGTATTCTTGCCTTGAGAACCCTATGAACAGTATGAGAGACAAAATGATAGGATACTGAACGAGGAACTCCCCAGGTTGGTAAGTGCCCAATATGCTACTGGAGATCAGTGAAGAAATAATTCCAGAAAGAATGAAGAGATGGACCTAAAGCGAAAGCAATACCCAGTTATGGATGGGACTGGTGATGGAAGCAAGGTCCGATGCTATAAAGAGCAATATTGCATAGGAACCTAGAATGTTAGGTCCATGAATCAAGGCAAATTGGAAGTGGTCAAACAGGAGATGGCAAGAGTCAATGTTGACATTCTAGGAATCACCAAACTAAAATGGACTGGAATGGGTGAATTTAACACAGATGACCATTATATCTACTACTGTGCACAGGAATCCCTTAGAAGAAATGCCATCATAGTCAACAAAAGAGTCTGAAATGCAGTACTTGGATGCAATCTAAAAAATGACAGAATGATCTCTGTTCGTTTCCAAGGCAAACCATTCAATATCATGGTAATCCAAGCTTATGCCCGAACCAGTAATGCTGAAGAAGCTGAAGTTGAATCGTTCTATGAAGACCTACAAGATCTTTCAGAACTAACACCCAAAAGATGTCCTTTTCATTATAGGGGACTGGAATGCAAAAGTAGGAAGTTAAGAAACACCTGGAGTAACAGGCAAATTTGGCCTTGGAGTATAGAATGAAGCTTGGCAAAGGCTAATAGAGTTTTGCCAAGAGAACACACTGGTCATAGCAGACATCCTCTTCCAACAACACAAGAGAAGACTCTACATATGGACATCATCAGATCATCAACACCGAAATCAGATTGATTATATTCTTTGCAGCCAAAGATGGAGAAGCTCTAAACAGTCAGCAAAAACAAGACCTGGAGCTGACTATGGCTCAGATAATGAACTCCTTATTGCCAAATTCAGACTTAAACTGAAGAAAGTAGGGAAAACCACTAGACCATTCAGGTATGACCTAAATCAAATCCCTTATGACTATACAGTGGAAGTGAGAAATAGTTTAAGGGACTAGATCTGATAGACAGAGAGCCTGATGAACTATGGACGGAGGTTTGTGACACTGTACAGGAGACAGAGATCAAGATCATCCCCATGGAAAAGAAGTGCAAAAAGGCAAAATGGTTGTCTGAGGAGGCCTTACAAATAGCTGTGAAATGAAGAGAAGTGAAAAGCAAAAGAAAAAAGGAAAGATATTCCCATTTGAATGCAGAGTTCCAAAGAATAGCCAGGAGAGGTAAGAAAGCCTTCCTCAGTGAACAATGCAAAGAAAGAGAGGAAAACAACAGAATGGGAAAGACTAGAGATCTCTTCAAGAAAATTAGAGATACCAAGAGAACATTTCATGCAAAAATGGGCTCAATAAAGGACAGAAATTGTATGGACCTAACAGAAGCAGAAGATATTGAAAAGAGGTGGCAAGGAGAAGACATTATTAAGATATTAAGATATTCCTATTAAGATATTAAGAAGAGGTGGCAAGAAGAGGTGGCAAGAAGATACACAGAAAAACTGTACAAAAAAGATCTTCATGACCCAGATAATCACAGTAGTATGATCACTCACCTAGAGCCAAACATCCTGGAATGTGAAGTCAAGTGGGCCTTAGAAAACATCTCTATGAACAAAGCTAGTGGATATGATGGAATTCCAGTTGAGCTATTTCAAATCCTAAAAGATGATGCTGTGAAAGTGCTGCACTCAATATGCCAGCAAATTTGGAAAGTTCAGCAGTGGCCACAGGACTGGAAAATGTCAGTTTTCATTCCAATCCCTAAGAAAGGCAATCCACAAGAATGCTCAAACTACCGCACAATTGCACTCATCTCACACGCTAGTAAGGTAATGCTCAAAATTCTCCAAGCCATGCCTCACCAATACATGAACCAGGAACTTCAAGATGTTCAAGCTGGTTTTAGAAAAGGCAGAGCAACCAGAGATCAAATTGCCAATATCTGCTGGATAATCGAAAAAGAAAGAGAATTCCAGAAAAAATATCTATTTCTGCTTTATTGACTACGCCAAAGCCTTTGACTGTGTGGATCACAATAAACTGTAGAAAATTCTGAAGGATATCAGAATACCAGACCACCTGACCTGCCTCTTGAGAGACCTGTATGCAGGTCAGAAAGCAACAGTTAGAATTGGACATGGAACAACAGACTGGTTCCAAATAGGATAAGGAGTAAGTCAAGGCTGTATATTGTCACCCTGCTTATTTAACTTATATGCAGAGTACATCATGAGAAACGCTGGGCTGGAAGAAGCACAAGCTGGAATCAAGATTTCTGGGAGAAATATCAATAACCTCAAGTATGCAGATGACACCACTCTTATGGCAGAAAGTGAAGAGGAACTAAAAAGCCTCTTGATGAAAGTGAAAGAGGAGAGTGGAAAAGTTGGCTTGAAGCTTAACATTCAGAAAACTAAGATCATGGCATCTGTTCCCATCACCTCATGAGAAATAAATGGAGAAACAGTGGAAACAATGTCAGACTTTATTTTGGGGGGCTCTAAAATCACTGCAGATGGTGATTGCAGCCATAAAAGTAAAAACACTTACTCCTTAGAAAGAAAGTTATTACCCACCTAGATAGAATATTAAAAAGCAGAGACAGTACTTTGCCAACAAAGGTCCGTCTGGTCAATGCTATGGTTTTTCCAGTGGTCATGGATGGATGTGAGAGTTGGACTGTGAAGAAAACTGAGCATCAAAACATTGATCCTTATGAACTGTGGTGTTGGAGAAGACTCCTGAGAGTCCCTTGGACTGCAAGGAGATCCAACCAGTCCATCCTGAAGGAGCTCAGTCCTGGGTGTTCACTGGAAGTACTGATGTTGAAGCTGAAACTCCAGTACTTTGGCCACGCCATGTGAAGAGTTGACTCGTTGGAAAAGATCCTGATGCTGGGCAGGATTGGGGCCAGGAGGAGAAGGGGAAGACAGAAGATGAGAATGCTGGATAGCATCACTATCTCGATGGACATGAGTTTGAGTTAACTTCGGGAGTTTATGATGGACAGGGAGGCCTGGTGCTCTATGATTCATGGGGTCATAAAGAGTCGGATACGACTGAGCGGCTGTACTGAAGACAGCACATTAAAAAGCAGAGCTATTACTTTGCCACAAATATCCATCTAGTGAAAACTATGGTTTTTCCAGTAGTCATGAATCAATGTGACAGTTGGAATATGAAGAAAAGTGATTGCCGAAGAATTGATTATTTAGACCTGTGGTGTTGAAGAAGACTCTTAAGAGTCCCTTGGACTGCAAGAACTTCCAACCACTCCATCCTAAAGGAAATCAGTCCAAAATACTCATCGAAAGGACTTTGTTGAAGCTGAAACTCCAATGCTTTGGTCACCTGATGTGAAAAACTGACTCTTTTAAAAAGAATGTAATGCTGGGAGAGATTGAAGGCAAGAGGAGAAGGGAACAGCAGAGGATGAAATGGTCGGATGGCATCACCGACTCAATGGACATGAGTTTGAGTAAACTCTGGGAGTTGGTGATGGACAGGGAGGCCTGGATTGCTGCAGTCCATGTGATTGCAAAAAGCTAGACAGGACTGAGCGACTGAATAGAACTGTTGAGAATGTTGATTGTGAGTTTTTCATAGAGGGCCTTTATTAATTTGTGGTATATTACCTCTGTTCCTTACATGATGAGGGTTCTTATGGTGAAAGAATGTTGTATTTTGTCAAATGCTTTCCTTCATCTATTAAGATGATAATATAATTTTCATTCTTCATTATGTTTAAGTGGTATATTCTGCTTATTTATGTATGTGTTGAATCATACTTGCGTCCCTAAGATAGATTGTACTTGATCATGATATTTGATCCTTTGTAGGTGATATTGAGTTTGGTTGCTGGTATTTTGTTGAGGATTTTTGAACCTATTTTAATTATGGTACTGGCCTATTATTTATTTATTTTCTTGTGAGGGTCCTTATCTGGACTGATATGGATATCTGGCTTCATTGATTAATTTTGGAAGTGTTTTTGTTTTTTTTTTTTTTTCCTTTTCAAGTTTTTGGAAAAGTTTGAGAAATATTTTTCTTTAGAAGGTTATTTTTTTCCCTCAAATTATTCATTTATCTTAATTGGAGGATAATTGCTTTACAATAATGTGATGGTTTTTGCATTACATCAATTTTTAATCAGCCATGTATATATATGTATGTGTGTGTCCCTTCCATCTTGAACCCACTTCCCATCTCCCTCCCCACTTTTTCCATCTAGGTTGTCACAGAACAATGACTTTGGTTGCCCTGCTTCATTTATTTTCTATACAGTAATGCATATTTTTCAATTCTATTTTCTCAAACCATCCCACCCTCTCCTTTTCCCACTGAAAATTTCCTAAATGTCTGTTCTTTACATCTGTGTCTCCTTTGGCACCCTATATGCAGGATCATTGGTATCATCTTTCTAGATTCTATATGCCTGTATTAATATACAGTATTTATATTTTTTCTTCTGACTTACTTCATCCTGTTATAATAGGCTCTGGTTTTATCCACCTCATTAGAACTGATTCAAATGTGTTCCTTTTTATAGCTGAGTAGTATTCCATTGTGTATATGTACCACATCTTCCTTATCTACTCATTTGCTGATGGATATCTAGGTTGATTTCATGTCCTACCTATTGACAACAATAGCATGGAATGAACATTGAGGTACATGGGATCTTTCAATTCTGGTTTTCTAGGGTTACATGTCCAGTAGTGGTTTTGCTGAGTTGAACGGCAGCTTTATTCCTAGTTTTTTTTTTTTTTTTTTTAAGGAATCTCCATACAGTTCTCTGTAGTGGTTGTATCCATTTGCAGTCCCACCAACAGTGTAAGAGGGTTTCCTTTTCTCCACATCCTCTCCAGCATTTATTGTTTGTAGACTTTCTGATGATCGCCGTTCTGACCAGTGTGGTATGATACTTCACTGTGGTATGAATTTGCATTTCTTTAACAATGAGTGATGTTGAACACCTTTGCGTGTGTTTATTAGCCATCTGTATGTCTCCTTTGAAGGAATGTCTGTTTAGGTCTTATGTCCTCTTCTTTATTATGTTGCTCATTTTTCTGGTATTGTGCTGCTTATATATTTTGGAGAATAATTCTTTGTCAGTTGTTTCATTTGCTATCATTTTCTCCTATCATGAGGGCTGTATTTTCATCTTGCTTACAGTTTCTTTCATTGTGCAAAAGCTTTTAAGTTTATTTTTGCTTTTATTTCCATTACTCTGGGAGGAGGTCATCTATGTCAGAAAACAGTATGTCAGAGAATGTTCTGCCTATGTTTTCCTCTAAGACTTTTATAGTTTTTGATCTTACAGTTAGATCTTTAACCCATTTTGGGTTTATTTTTACATATGGTGTTAGAAAGTATTATAATTTCATTCTTTTACACATAGCTGACCAGTTTTCCAAGACAGCTGACTGTCTTTCCTCCATTGTATATTTTGCCTCCTTTGTCAAAGATAAGGTGTCCATAAATGTATGGTTTACCTCTGGACTTTTTATTTTGCTTCATTGATCTGTATTTCTGCTTTTGTGCCAGTACCATACTGTCTTGATGACTGTAGTCTTGTAGTATAGTGTGAAGTCAGGAAGGATGATTTTTCCAGTTCTATTCTTCTTTCTCAAGATTGCTTTGGCTATTCAATGACTCCATAGAAAGTTTTGGGTGGCACTCATTTTTTACTATGTTGATTCTTCAGTGCATTGATTTTGCTGTGCAGGCTTTTCTCTAGCTGTGCCAACCAGAGGCTACCCTCTAGTTTCAGTACACTGGCCTCTAATTATGCTGGCTTCTCTTTCGTGGAGCATGAGCTGTAGGGCAAAACGGCTTCAATAGTTGCAGCTCCCAGGCTCTAGAGTACATGCTTAGTAGTTGTTTTACTCAGACTTAACTGTTCCACAGCAATCCCATGTGAGATCTTCCAGGATCAAAGATGAAACCTGTTTCTCTGGCATTGGTAGGTGGATTTTTTTCTTTTTTTTTTTTTTTTTACCAGCTATCAGGGAAGTCCTATTATTGAGAAAGTCTTGATTGCTTTGTTAGTCAACTTGCTAGTGTACAATTTTTAATAGTAGTCTCTAATGTTCCTTCTCTACTATCAATTGTAATATCTCCTTTTTTTCTGCTATAATTTTATCTGTTTGTGTCCTTTGTTCCTTCTTGTTTGGTCTAGTCAAAAGTTAGTTTTGTTTACCTTTTTTAAAATCACACTCAATTTTATTATATTTCTAGTTTCTATTTCATTTATTTCTGCTATTATCTTCATTATTTTCTTCCTTCTGCTAAATTCATATTTATAATTTTCTTCTTTCTGTAATTCATTTACTTGAAATGTCTTTTTTAAATTAATGAAGGAATTTATGTCAATAAACTTACTGCTTAGAAATATTTTTGCTACCTTCAATAAATTCATTGGTTGTTTAGAAGAATGTTGCTTAATTTCCACTTACATGACTTTTCCAATGCTCCTCCTGTCACCAATATGCTGTTTCATACTATTATGGTGAGAAAAAATATACTTGATATTTTCAATGTTTTAGATACGCTAATACTTGTTTTGAGGTCCAACATATGATCTTTCCTGGAGAATATTCCCTATATGCTTAAAAAGAATATTTGCTCTGTTGCTATGGGATGGATGGTTCTATATGTGTCTTAAGTATTTTTGGTTTATACTCTTAATTAAGTCTGCTGTTTTCTTATTGATTTTCAGCCAGGATAATTTTTCTATTGATAAAAGTGAATAATGAAGTTCCTTACTATTATCATATGGTATCTATTTCTTCTTTCAAATTTTTGACCTTTTTAAATAAAGTAAAATTAAACATCTTTGGAAAAACAAAAAAGTATTATATCAAAGTTAAGCTGTCTGAGTTTGGTAACTGTATTATGATTACACAAAATAATTTATTAGGTAAAATCCAATGAAGTATTAAAGGTAAAATTGCATGATATATGTGGCCTAATTAAAAAATAGGTGTCTTTTATTAGATGACACAAACAGATGAAGAGATATACTATGTTGTGGATTGGAAGAATCAATATTGTGAAAATGGCTATACTACCCAAAACAATCTACAGATTCAATGCAATCCCTATCAATCTACCAATGGTATTCTTCAAAGAACTAGAAAAAACATTTTGTTCACAATTTGTATAAAATTCAGAATATCTCATATAACCCAAACAATATTGAGAAAGGAAAATGGAGTTGGACAAATAAACCTTCCTGACTCAGACTATACTACAAAGTTCCAGTCACCAAGACAGTATGCTCCTGACTTACTGAAGACAGAAATATAGATCAACAGAACAAAATAGAAAGCCCAGAGATAAATATTACTCAGCCATATAAAGAAATGGATTTGAGTCAGTTCTATTGAGGTGGATGAACATAGAGCCTGTAATTCGAATGAAGTATATCTGAAAGAGTAAAACAAATATCATATATTAATGCATATATATGGAATCTAGAAAGATGGCACTGATGAAAATATTTGCAGGGTAGCAATAGAGACACAGACATAGAGAACAGACTTGTAGGCACACTGGGGGAAAGAGAGGCTGGGACAAATTGAGAGAATAACTTTGAAACAAACACATTACCCTATGTAAAGTTAAATTACCAGTTGTAAAGTTAAATATGTAAAGTTAGCAAAGTAACACTCAAAATTTTCCAAGCCTGGCTTCAACAGTACATGAACCGTGAACTTCCAGATGTTCAAGATGCATTTATAAAGGCAGAGGAACCAGAGATCAAATTGCCAGCATCTATTAGATCAATGAAAATGCAAGAGAGAGTTCCAGGGAAATATCTACCTCTGCTTTATTGACTATGCCAAAGCCTTTGACTGTGTGGATCCCAAAAAACTGTGGAAATTCTTAAAGAGATGGGAATACCAGACCACCTGACCTGAGAAATTGGACAATCTTGCCTCCTAGAACTGGACATGGAACAACAGATTGGTTCCAAATAGGGAAAGGAGTACATCAAGTCTGTAAATTGTCACCCTGCTTGCTAAACTTAATACACAGAGGACATCATGAGAAATGCTGGACTGGATGAGGCACAAGCTGGAATCAAGACTGCTGGGAGAAATATCAATAACCTCAGATATGGAGATGGCACCACACTTATGGCAGAAAGTGAAGAACTAAAAAGCCTCTTGATGAAAGTGAAAGAGGAGAGTGAAAAGTTGGCTTAAAACTCAACATTCAGAAAACTAAGATCATAGCATCTGGTTCCATCACTTCATGGAAAATAGATGGGGGAACACCAGAAACAGCTAGAGACAATTTTTGGGGGCTCCAAACTCACTGCAGATGGTGACTGCAGCCATGAGATTAAAATGTGCTTGCTCCTTGATAAAAAACAGTCATGACCAACCTAGACAGCATGTTGAAAAGCAGAGACATTACTTTGCCAACAAAGGTCCATCTAGTGAAAGCTATGGTTTTTCTGGTAGTGATGGATGGTTGTGAGAGTTGGACCATAAAGAAGGCTGAGCACCAAAGAATTGATGCTTTAGAACTGCATTGTTGAAGAAGACTCTTGAGAGTCCCTTGGACTGCAGGGAGATCAAATCAGTCAATTGGAAAGGAAATCAGTCCTGGATATACACTGGAAGAACTGATGCTGAAGCTGAAACTCCAATACTTTGGCCACCTGATGCAAAGAACTAACTCATTGGAAAAGACCCCAGTGCTGGGAAAGATTGAAGGCAGGAGGAGAAGGGGACGACAGAAAATGATGGTTAGATGGCATCACTGACTCAATGGACATAGTTTGAGTAAACTCCAGGAGTTGGTGATAGACAGGGAGGCCTGAAGTGCTGCAGTCCATGGAGTAGCAAAAGTCATATACGACTGAGTGACTGAACTGAACTGAAAATTAAATAGCCAGTGGAAAAATGCTCTATGTCACAGGGAGCTCAATTCCAGTGCTCTGAGATAACTTAAAGGAGTGGGATAGGGTGGGTGGTGGGATGGAAATTCAAGAGGGAGGAGAAATATGTATACCTACAGATGATTCATGTTGATGTATGGCAGCCTAACATGATCTTGTAAAGCAATTATTTTTTGATGAAAAATAAATAAATAAAAAAGTATATTTGAAGATTTAAAGGAAACTCTAAATAAAAATTGGAGAAAAATGAAAATAAAGAGAAATTAAAAGAAAAAATAGAAATAATTGCCTTTTATTATTTAGTATATGCTGTATCTACATCTGCCTGGTATTTACCCATTTATCTATCCATCTATCTATAGAGGAAGATAAAGCAAATATGGCAAAACATTAAAATTTTGTGAAACTGAGTAAATAGTTTTCTGAATACTTTTAGCTTCTTTTCTACAGATTTCAAGTGTTTTCAAACTGATATTCTAAATATAAAGCATAAAATAAAGCAACAGAACCAATTTAAAAAGTAATTTGAGATAAGCATGTAGATATTTGTAATATATTATGAAATTTTACAATTCAAGGAGTTGGATACACTTGTGGAAAGGGAACTGAATGACATGAATGGAGGATTTACAAAAGAAAAGGAGTCAGATACATATAAATAAATTATCTTTCTCCATAGAAATTAAATCTAATTAAAATCAAGTACTTTCTTATCAATAAAACTAGCTAATCTGTTCTGTTTTTTAATACTGAAGTAGATGGAAATTCTCATGTATGTTATGCTTTCAGGAGCCTAATTGCTACAAGCTCTGAGAAAGGCAATTTGACAATATTTATCTGGATCATTAAAAATGTTTATATACTCCAGTCCATTAATTCTGCTCCTGTAATTATTTCTTAAATAAAATGTTCTAGAAGGCAATCAAAAGTTGGTATATAAAGATTTCATTGCACCACTTTAGTAAGATGGAGAAAATGAAAATATACTACATATCTGTTGGTCATCTTATTAAGCTGTTCTAAATAATGAAAAATGGATATTTAAAAGTGATAACTTTTGGATATAACTCAGTTATTAATCCATTATCAATTTACATTTCTATGTCAAATAAACAGTGCAGTGTAAGTAAATTACATCTGCATCTCCCTTAATAGAGGTGCAGATTAGAAAGAAATTGTTTCACTTAAGATAGAAGTACTGTGGAAAAAATGAATAATATCTGTATGATATTGGAAACTCTTTATATTTTGTATGTAGAAATATATATTTATAAAATATATACATTGTTATCTGCTAGAAATCAGGTAGTGGGAAGTGGCTATAGCATTATATTAACATTCTTCCAGTTCCAAGTAGGAGTATATGCAAGAACACAGATTATGTTCAACCAAATAGTATAAAATGTCCCACTAAGATGAATTTATAAAGGTGATACTGCTGGTTGCCATGATGTGTGCCCTACTCTTTGTATAATGTGCAACAACTTGTCAAACAAAGTGAATGGTTTAGTAGTAGATAACCAACCCCTGACAGACTTAGTCTCTCTTGAAGAAGTGGTCAGATAAAGAATGAGAAAAAAGTTAAGCAGTCCACAAAATAGGACGTGAGACAATGAATTTCATTTTAAGTAAGTGATTGCATTTAGTAAAGAGTGCAGGTGCAAAAAGGATTTCGTGGTTTTTCTCACTCTGCGGTCCTAGGCTATAAATAAGCTCAGTGTGCACAGGGCAGAGTCTTGGAGAGAGTGACTTCAAAGAGCTAGAATTTGAGATCTATGGAGGGTTGTCTCTAGGTATTAGGTAAAATATTATGGAGCTCATGCATGTGAAGAAATTATGCAAAAGTTGGGGTAAGAAATACCTGAAAAATGTTGATGGGATAGTATTTAGAAAGCACACAAAACCTAGAATTGTATCAATTTGGAAAAATATAAAATTCACAGTGTATTTGGCAGAATAGTTGGAAACGTCTTGCTTTCAATAGTGAGGAGAAAGTTGTCTAGTCCCTCCTAGTAAATGTTAAAAAGCAAAAATATAGAGGTTCCACCTGTCTGCAAGTAACTTAGCTGCATTTTAGAACAAAGCTCTAGAATACATATAGGACTAAAGAAATATATAGCACCCAAGAAACTGAAAGTCACAACACCTGACACTCAGTTAATGATGACCCAATATGAAGAGAGGCAGGAAGATAGAACCCTTAACAAGGATAAAGAGAAAGCAATATGTCTAATAACTGACAAATATACTAAAATTAGAAAATAAAGACAATGGAGCTGTTATTGTAACAGATCTCATTTGTTTTAATGTGTTTTGAGGACATGAAAAATATTAAAAATAGCCAAACTGTACATATAGATATAACAACTTCAATTTTGCAATGAAAAATTCACTGGGTAAGATTAGAGTAGATTAGTATATTACATGTAAACATTAATGAACTTGAAGTTACAGCAATAGGAACTATCTAAAATAAAACACAGATTAAAAATAGAGAAAGAGTTTAAAAAATTATAAAAAGATCAGTGAGCTATGAGACATTAGGCAGCCTAAGTAATGCCTGTGTAATTAGATTACCTGAAGGAAAGGGACAGGCAGAAAAATATTCAAAGATACAATGGCTGAAAAATTTTCAAGTTGCAAAAATTGTAAATGGGCATATTAAAGAATTGCAAAAAAAAATCACTAACATTAAAAACATGAAAGAAACTATACAAAAGTATATCACAGTAAAATTGCTTAAAAGAAATGATTAATGGGGATGTTAAAATCTGTAAGAGAAAAAAAGACACATTACATACAGAGTAATCAAGATTAAAAACAAATGGTAATAGCATATTTCTTTTCAGAATCAATTCAAGTGAGAAGACATCACTAAGCTATTAAAAAAAAAAAAACACAAAATCAAGCTAAAGTTTGTACCAAGAAAAAATATAGTTCACTAAAAATGAAAAATAAAGTTATTTTTCAAATATACAAAAGCTGAAAGAACTTAACTCTAGCAGAATCTTACTAAAATAAAAGACAAAAACAGCCAAAATGAAACTATTAACGGAGATTCTTTTAGGCAGAAAGACAATCACACCAGAGGGGAATCTTGGTCCACACAAAGAATGCAGAGCAGCACGAGTGAAAATAACTGGGAAAGGCACACTTAAAGCACATAAAGGCCTAGCTATGTCACACTGTGATGCTACATATGAAGGGCCGATGATCACTTAGAGCTACCTATATTCTGAACCCTAAAGCAGAAGCTATGCTAACGCCAGAAAAACTCAGTGTCTAGTAAGATCTTTACATTAACAGTGTCCTCCCTTGGCCCCATTCCTGGGTGGTAATCTTTGTGTTGGAGCCTGGACACCCATATAGCAACAGTGTGATTTAAAATAAGGAAGTACATACCCAAAATACCTAGGTAGAGGATTTGGCTCATATGGTATCAGCCAGTCTGGAGACAGATCAACATGTGTGCTACCAATTATATCTACAAAGTGCAGCTTCAGGAAAAAAAAAAAAAAAAAAAAAAAAAAAAAAAAAACCTTTACAGTGAAAAAACCTTTACAGTGAGGCTCAGCTGAGCCCCCTCAGAGCAGCACTTCAAGTGCAGTGTCCCTTGGAGACAAGGGGTTCATCCTGACTCCATGGGAACACATTCAGTGCTTCCTCTCTGACTTATTTCATATGCCTCTTTCCCCATGGTAAACTGTAACCATGAGTATGATCACTCTCAGTGAGTTCTGTGAATCTTTCTAGTGAATTATCAAAATTGAGGAGGATTTAGAAAAGCCAAGGTGATGGCTTATTTTTAATTGCACACATCATGGTTAGGCTGAGCATCTAGTTATTTAAGCAAACACTGACTATTTTTTTTCCTGTGAAAGTATTTTGCACTAGTAGTTACCATCCATTATGTGCCTGTGTGCGAGATAAGTCACTTAGTCATGTCCGGCTCTTTGTGACCCTGTGGACTGTAGCCTGCCAGGCATCCATGGGATTCTTCAGGTGAGAATACTTGAGTGGGTTCTCATGCCCTCCTCCAGGGGACCTTCCTGATCCAGGGATCGAACTCACATCTCTTATGTCTCCTGCATCAGTAGGCAGGTTCTTTACCACTAGTGCCACCTGGGAAGCATCAATAATAGATTGATTTAAAGTAAGGCAGTTACCTCAGACAATGTGAGTGGGTTTCCTAAATAAGTTAAAGGCCTCAAAAAGTTTCCGAGAGAAGAAATTTTGTTTCAAATACAGATTAAAGTATGCTTGACTCTCTACCTTATCAACTTCCTTATACATTTTAGACTTGACAGCTCCTACAATCAAGGGAACCAATTATTTAACATAAATCTCTTTATAACCTATTCCCAGTCATAAATAAATTACTAAAATTCTATGGCATGATGTGGCAATACAGATAAATAAAATCTCACCTTTTTGTAGTCCTAATCAAATACTTTTCAAAAAACAAGATTCCAGCGGAAAACATATTTCATACTTTGGGGTAAGTTTGTCAAAATAGCGAGTGTTATGAAATTGACTGGTTGTTTCTAACTACACTAGAACTAGGGAAAAAAGAATGATTCCAGGGTTTCAGATTTTCAACTTAAACTTGTGCCATGCTTGTTGCACCTTAATTTAGTTTGCAGGGACTTGGTTCAATTTCCCTTCTCTATGGAATCACACTGATCCATTACATTGATCACATTATACTGAATGGACTTCATGAGCAAGAAATGGTAACTGCTCTAGACTTGATGGTAATATATTTGCATGTGAGAGGGTGTAAAAAGATCTGAAAACATTTTAGAGGACTTCAGTGACATTTCTAGGGGTCCAGTGGTATGGAGCATGTTGAAATTTTCCTTCTGAGAGATCAAGGATGAGTTGTTGCATCTGGGCCCCTCCTGCTATGCATTAAGAGCATAATTTCTAATGCTGTGTGCTACTCCACCCATTGACTAGGTGATCTAAAACTTGCTAGCTTTGAATGGGGTCCTTCTAGAACAAGAGGAGGCTCTGTCACAGATCCAGACTACCAGCTGATACAATAGATTCAATGGTGCTTGAAGGGTCCCTGGTAGAGATTCTGTTTGTGGGCTTTGGTAGATCCTTCAAGTGAATCATAGTGTAAAACATTAGGATTTTGAGGCAAATACATGCCTTCATCTCTGAAAACTACCTTATTTTTTGAGAAAAAGCCCTTGGGTACTGAGCCTTAATGGAAACTAAATGCTCATCCATCAGCCACCAAGTTACTATTCAACCTGGACTGTGCAAAATGAACTAAGAATCATCTGCCCCATCAAACCATAAACTTGGGTATAGACAGCTCTATCATAAAAACAGCAGCATTTTGCTATGATTTAAATAAACACTTTTCTGCCAAAATTAAAATCCATGGACTTATAGGATGCCTTCTCAAGGATTTTTGTCTCTTGGATTCAATCCTGGTGATTGTACTAGTTCCTATATGCAATGGATTGCTTTGTCACTTTCAGAGATCATACATGTCTCTAGGGAGATATTCCTCGAATGTTATCTGCCCTTCTGTGGCCTCCTATTTCAACATTCTTTCAACAATTCAGGTTCTAAAATTTTTTGCCACCAAGTGCTTATGTTCACACCCATTTAACGTAGTTTTAGATCTTTTGGCAACTGGTTAAATGCTTTTTCTGGCTTTTTACTTCATAAGTGGGTTATTTTAACAGTAGTATAGAACTCAGTGTCACATGGTACACTAGGAAGAGAATATTTTTACCCTTAATAGCCTTACAAAATGATAACACACACATGCACACACATACACACATGAATTGAAATTTTCAGTGGCTCTGAATTACCAAAATGTGTTTGACTTTTATTATCATTGTGATATTTTTAGTGATCTGTATAGAAATTGAACAGATGGCTTCATGTTATAATGGAAGAACCATTATCATTAAATGGGTAATGATATACAACATGAGAAAGAGGAAAAAAAAAGTTTTCTGAGAGGTTTCTTTCACATACAGGTAACAATTCTGTGAACTACTCTATGCTTTTTAAGAAAAACAAAAGGCAAAACACCAGTAGTGAAGAGATGGCAGAGGAGTAGGTGAATGTGGAATATATCTCTCTCCATGGATACATCAGGAATACACCTTCAGACACAGAAGTACTTGCAGAAAACCAGCTGAGAGCAGACAGGAGTACCTGACCACAGGAAAAGAATATATAAAACCATGCAAAACTTGGTAGGATGAAGTAAATAGGGGGAAAAACAGAAGTGTTAGTAGGACTGGACCAGCCTTCGGTGGGTGGGGGAACTGAAGCAGGGGTCTGGTCCCCACATAGGGACAATTAGCTGGGTCAGAAGAGAAAAATTAATACAGATACAGTTGATCTGTGGCAGCCTAAATGGAATGAGAATCAGAAAGTCCTTGCCGCAGCCATATGTACCTTGGACAGGGATGCAGGTCCCCTAGAAGGCTCAGCGACTGGGAACTGGAGGAGATTTTGGCACAATCCTGGGGAGAGGGCTGCTGTTGACTGCAGAGAGATGGGTCAAGGGGAGGTGAGGGAGGAGATTGTGGTGGGAAATGCTTGTGAAGGAAAGCCAGGCAGCCATGGAAGCAAGGCGATACTTCCGAGTCATGTATAGGGGGTGGAATCATCACCATAGCCTCTCTCTCCCCACAGGCCAGTATTGACAGCTGAACAATAGAGAGGCTGGCCCATCAGGCATCTGATGCACTAAACTACATTTAAGTCCATTTAAGTGCCTGATGTGCTGATCTAGAGTAGGAGTCCAGCCAGCAGGAGGGGGGGTGGGGGTGAGAGGAGGTGGGGGGTGGGGGTATGGAGATGGGTGGGGAAACCTCTATGTACCTGATGCACCAAACAAGAGAGAAGGATCCCAGAAAAGGAAGACCTCTAAGGCCTGAAGGGGTGGAACTAAGGAGAAAGACTGGCAAAAGAGGCCTTCTGATTGCTAGCTATCAAAGGTTTGGAAAAAGACTCTGATAGGGCTATAATTCCAGTGGCTGAGGTAGTTCATGCCCCTGTACACTTGGCACCAACATTCGAATTGCAGGGGTCCCAGAAGAAGAGAAAAACAAAGGGTATGAGAAAAGTCTTGAAATTTCCCCAGCATGGAAAATGAAATAGTCAATCAAGTCCAAGGGACACAAAGATTCCCATACAGGATAAACCCAAAGAGAAATAAACCAAGACACATACTAATCAAACTGCTACTGCTGCTGCTGCTGCTGCTGCTAAGTCACTTCACTTGTGTCCGACTCTTTGCGACCCCACAGATGGCAGGCTACCAGGCTCCTCCATCCCTGGGAATCTCCAGGCAAGAATACTGGAGTGGGTTGCCATTTCCTTCCCTAATGCATGCATGTATGCTAAGTCGTTTCAGTTGTGTCTGACTCTGTGTGACCCTATGGACAGCAACCCACCAGGCTCAACTGTCCGCAGGATTCTTTAGGCAATAATACTGGAGTGGATTGCTGTTCCTGTCTCCAGACTAATCAGACTAACAAAGAATAAGCACAAAGAAAGAATATTAAAAGCAGCAAGGGAAAAGCAACAAGTAACATTCTAGTCAAGGCTACGGTTATTCCAGTGGTCATGTATGAATGTGAGAGTTGGACTGTGAAGAAAGCTGAGCACCGAAAAATTGATTCTTTTGAATTGTGGTGCTGGAGAGGACTCCTGAGAGTCCCTTGGACTGCAAGGAGATCCAACCAGTCCATCCTAAAGGAGATCAGTCCTGGGTGTTCATTGGAAGGACTGATGCTGAAGCTGAAACTCCAATACTTTGGCCACCTCATTCGAAGAGTTGACTCATTGGAAAAGACCCTGATGCTGGGAGGGATTGGGGGCAGGAGGAGAAGGGGACGACAGAGGATGAGATGGCTGGATGGCATCACCGACTCAATGGATATGAGTCTGGGTAAACTCCGGGAGTTGGTGATGGATAGGGAGGCCTGGCGTGCTGTGATTCATGGGGTCGCAAAGACTCGGACACGGCTGAGCGACTGAGCTGAACTGAATATACAAAGGAAACCCGATATGTTTACCAACTGATGTTTCAGCAGCAACTCAGCAGTCAAGGAGGGATTGGTAGGGTATATTTAAAGTACCAAAAAGGAAAAAATCTACAACCAAGGTTACTCAATTGGAAGGACCATATTCAAAATTAGTAGTGAAATCAAAGGCTTTTCAGACAATCAAAAGTTATGAGAATGCAGTACCACTAAACCAGCTTTACAACAAATGCTAAACAGACTTATATAGTGAGCAAATACAAGAGAGAAAAAAAACAAACCTACAAAACAAATCCCAAACAATTAAGAAAAAGGTAATAGGAACATATATATATTAATAATCATTTTAAATGTAAGTAGAGTAAATGCTCTGACCAAAAACACAAACTGGCTGAACAAAAGCAAGACCCATATATATTCTGTCTACAAGAAATACACTTCAGACCTAAAGACACATGAAGACTGAAAATGAAAGAATGGAAAAGTATATTCCTTGCAAATTGAAAGCAAAAGAAAGCTGGAGTAGCAATCCTCATTCAGACAAAATAGACTTTAAAATAAATTATATTATAAGAGATAAGGAAGGGCATAACATAATGATCAAGGGAAAAATCCAAGAGGAAAACATAACCAATGTAAATACCTGTGCACCCAACATAGGAGCATCTCAGTACATAAGACAAAAATTAACAGACATAAAAGGAGAAGTAACACATTAATAGTAGGAGACTTTAACACCCCACTTACACCAATGAACAGTTCATCAAAACAGAAAATTAATAATGAAACGCAAGTCTTAAATGATACATTAGATAGGATGATTCTCTTTGATATCTTCAGGACATTCTAACCAAATGCAGAATACACCTTCTCAAGTGCACATGGAACAGCCTCCAGGATATGTTCTCTGGAAGGTTCATTACACTGTCAACTAACTTGTCTCACCTTTCACCTCTAGCAAATATTGAACATATCCCTTTAACTTACCAGAAATGTTATTTTCACTAAGACACTTTACTTGAAAGGAGGCTGCCTTCTCTGACACTCCGTGTACCACCTGGTTAGGAAGTAGAACTGGCATCAACCAAGTGGTCCCTGGCCCAGTTGTCATTTAATCAGACAGTGTTAATGCAGAAAGATCAGCTTCCTACATACCCCACTGTTTTCCCTTGTCCCTACACTCTTATTTTCTTGGTGATTTTCTTGTATCCATACTTTTCTTCTCAAGTTCTATTCTTGAACAACCTTCAGTTCAGTTCAGTTTTTCAGTCATGTCTAACTCTTTGTGACCCCATGAACTGCAATACACCAGGCTTCCCTTTCCATCACAAACTCCCAGAGGTTACTCAAACTCGTGTCCATTGAGTTGGTGATATCGTCCAACCATCTCACCCTCTGTCATACCCTTCTCCTCCCACCTTCAATCTTTACTAGCATCAGGGTCTTTTCTAATGAGTCAGTTCTTCAGAGCAGGTGGCCAAAATATTGGCATTTCAGCTTCAGCATCAGTCTTTCCAACGAATACTCAGGACTGATTTCCTTTAAGATGGGCTGGTTGGATCTCCTTCCTGTCCAAGGGACTCTCAAGAGTCTTCTCCATACATGACTACAGGAAATATCATAGCTTTGACTAGACAGAACTTTGTCAGCAAAGGTCACTGCTTTTTAATATGTTGTCTAGGTTTGTCATAGCTTTTCTCCCAAAGAGCAAGCATCTTTTAATTTTATGGCTGAAGTCACCATCTGCAGTGATTTTGGAGCCCCCCCCAAATAAAGTCAGCCACTGTTTCTATTGTCTCCCCATCTACTTACCATGAAGTGATGGGACCAGATGCCATGATCTTCGTTTTCTGAATGTTGAGTTTTAAGCCAGTTTTTTTCACTCTCCTCTTTCACTTTCATCAAGAGGTTCTTTAGTTCTTCTTCACTTTCTGCCATAAGGGTGGTGTCATCTGCATATCTGAAATTATTTGTGTTTCTCCTAGAAATCTTGATTCCAGGTTGTGCTTAATCTGCTCCAGCATTTCACATGATGTTATCTGCATATAAGTTAAATAAGCAGGGTGACAATATACAGCCTTGACATACTCTTTTCTCAATTTGGAACCAGTCTGTTGTTCCATGTCCTGTTCTAATTGTTGCTTCTTGACCCACATACAGGTTTCTCAAGAGGTAGGTCAAGTGGTCTGGTATTCCCATCTCTTTAAGAATTTTCCAGTTTGTTGTAATCCACACATTCAAAATATTTGGTGTAGTCAAGAAAGCAGAAGTAAATGTTTTTCTGGAACTATCTTGCTTTTTCGATGATCCAACAGATGTTCACAATTTGATCTGTGGTCTCTCTGCCTTTTCTAAATCCAGCTTGAACATCTGGAAGTTCTCAGTTCACGTACTTTTGAAGTCTAACTTGGTTAATTTTGAGCATTACTTTTCTAGCATGTTAAACGTTTGCAGTTGTGCAGTAGTTTGAACATTCTTTTCCATTGCTTTTCTTTGGGGCTGGAATGAAAACTGACCTTTGGAATCAAAACTGAATATCTTTGTTGACCTAAATATTCAACATCTCCAGCTTTCAGAATTCTTTAGGCTGTACTGCACAAACTCATTTCCTTAGGCACTCTCTGGATCTTGTTATTCTATTCTGTTCCACCTCTTTGATCTTAAATTCCTAAATATTTCAATGTGCTCCAGGGATTCATCAAGATAATCACTTCATTGCATCTGTGATTTTTTTTCACTTTCTTCCTCCACAAATTGTTCTTTCATAAGCTAATATCCTTACCACTTCTGATGATTTCATGACATATATCTTAAAAGCTTCCAATAGCTAAATGTTTATGGAGAAACTGGAATAAAAGTTCAGAGTTTGACTACTTCAAATTCTTGATCCCCCAATTTGAGTTTGGCCATACTTACCTATTTATAATTTCTCTGTATTATTATCCATTATTTTCAGTTGATAATCCCAAACATATTTGACTCAAGTCCCCAACTAAGTGTAACCTTTTTCACAGTGACACAGATTGAGGAAAAAAGAGACAATTTGTTAAGAACTATTTTACCTGTATTTAGTTCTAATCTTCAACTTAAAAAAATTGACCAGCTCTATTAAAAATGTTCTTCCTTGAATCAAAAAGATATAGCTCATTCTGCTATCTGACATGAGAACTGGATCACAAACAATGCTGGGCTGGTCTTATGGAGAACCATTAGAGCATTCTCAGCAATAGAGTAGCTTATCAGAATCATGCTATGGTTTGATTTATATTTTAAAGAGATCAGTGAGCTGTATTGTATTGTTGAATGAAACTTGGTATCCATTGGAGGGGCCCCTTACTGTGAGAATCATAATTCAAAGACTAGCTGAATTCTACCAGAGAGGGAACTCTGGGGATGAAAGGCAGGACTACATTGAGATACTTTTAAGAGGCATGGTTATAATCATTAAAATGTAGTGAGTTATGGTGAGATTAAATGGAGAAAATACTGTGTAATCATATACTGATTTATCTTTGAGATGTTAAGAAGTCAATCATGAGAACAGAAATCACAGGTTCAGTATCCATTTCGAGGAATGATGTTGAGTTCCTCTGGATGTAGTAAGTTAAAGTGTTCCTTGTAGGTGCAGAGCTGTCAATCATACATGTTCATCAGATAATTCTGGCTTCTGTATATAAGACTGAGATTCATCATTGTGACATATGGCTTCACCTCGTGGATGAAAGCAAGTCCACCCCAAGAGTTGTATGTAGAATAATAGAAACAGAAAAATGTAAGACAGATCCCCATAGATAGCTAACATTTAATGGTTAAAACAAGGAAAAGGACCTTATTAAGGAAATATACACACAAAAGAATTAAAACTGACAAAATGCAGTTTACGAAACTGTGAGATGGATGAGTTGGTTAAAAAAAAAAAAAAGTTCATCTGTATAGAGTCTAATTCTGGAGGAAATCAGAGCTTTGTTCAGGGCTATGCTTAATTCAGATACCTATGAGATATATCAAATGAAAATGTGAAAATTCAGTTCCAGAAACATCAGGTTTAAATAGAATTATTTTAAACATTTTCATTTTACAATAATTCTAGATTCATGAGGTGCAAAAATAGTCGAGTCCTGTAAATTCTTTGGGCTTCTCCAGAGGCTCAGAGATAATCTGTCTGCAATGCAGAAGACACAGGAGATATGGGTTAGATCCCTGGATTGGGAAAAGCCCCTGGAGGAAGAAATGAAAACCCATTCCAGTATTCTAGCCTGGAAAATTACATGCACAGAGGAGCCTGGCAGAGCACAGTCCATGGAATCACAGCAACTTGAAAATTACTGAGCAATTGAACAAACACACATGTGAATACTACACCCAGCTTTCCTTAAAGTTATTATACAACCAAAGTATATTAATTAAAACTAAGAACTCAAGAGTGATTTCTTTGAATCTATAGATTGCTTTGTCTTGTATACCCATTTTCAGTATATCGATTCTTCCAATCAGTGACATGTTCTTCCAAGAACATGGCATGTCTGTCCATCTATTTGTGTCGTTTTTTATTTCTTTCATCAGTGTTTTATAGTTTTCTGTATACAGGTCTTTTGTCATTTTAGATAAATGTATTTCTAAGTATTCTGTTCTTTTTCATTGCAATGGTGAATGGGATTGCTTCCTTAATTTCTCTTCCTGATTTTTCATTGTTAGCATACAGAGTTTCTCTGTTTTAATTTTATATCCTGCAACTTTACTATATTCATTGTTTAGCTCTACTAATTTTCTGGTGGCATCTTTAGGGTTTTCTCTGTAGAAGACCATGCCATCTGCAAACAGCGAGAGCTTTATTTCTTCATTTTCAACCTGGATTTCTTTTTATTTATTTTTATTCTCTGCTGTTTCTAGGACTTCTAAAACTAAGTTGAATAGCAGTGGTGAGAGTGAGCATCGTTGTCTTGCTCCAGATTTTAGAGGAAATGCTTTCCTTTTTTTATTTTTTATTTTTTTTTTTTGCCATTGAGGATGATGTTTACTATGGGTTTGTCACATATGGCTTTCTTTATGTTGATGTATGTTTCTTCCGTGCCTACTTTCTGGAGACGTGTTTTGTTGTTGTTGTCATTATTGCTGTTGTTGTTTTGTTTTAATCATAAATGGGTGCTGAATTTTGTCAAAGGCTTTCTCTGCATCTATTGCAATAATCATGTGGTTTTTATCTTTCTATTCACTAATATGGTGTATCACATTGATTGATTTGCAAATATTGAAGAATTCTTGCATCTCTGGAAAAGCCCACTTGATCATGATATATGATCTTTTAAATATGTTGCTGGATTCTGTTTGCTAAATAATTTCACAATGTGCCTGGAAACACAAAATAAATTAATACAAAGCAAACTTGAGAAAGAATGGAACTGGAGAGATCAACCTTTCCAACTTCACACTATACTACAAAGCTACAGTCATCAAGACTGTGTGGTACTGGCAAAAAAAAAAATAGAAAGAAAAAAAATCAATGGAACAGAATATAAAGTTCAGAGATAAACCCATACATTTATGGATATGTCTTTCCCACTTGATTAAAGTGGTGTCTTACAGCTTCCCCCATTGTAGAGTTACTATTTTTATTTTATATGCTCTAGACTTTGGTAGCAGTACACTAAGGAAAAGAATATTATCCAATAATCTCACATATAATTTGTTCAGGGTTCCTTTTTTTATGTTAAAAATGAAAAAAGTAGTTTTCATTATTCTTTGATAAAAAGAATGTTCTTGAGAGTGATGGTTGGCTTTCAACTGACTGATCCTGGAAGAGGGGGAAAAAAATTGCTTTTGTTGTCAATTCCAAAAACTTGATTTTAATTATTGAGGTTAATGATGAAGAAGTCAAGCTTACTGGGGACAGTAAGATCGACTTGCTAACCAAATCTAAGTAAGTTTGACTATAAAGTTGAAAGAAGGAAATCAATCAGAGAAAATGTGGCAAAGGTTTAGGCACTGGTAGTTTCCTAAGAAGGAAATCGATGCCAGTTCCTGTTATGAGAGGAACTGCAGACAGAGGCGGGAAAAAAAAAATGCCCAGCTTTCTACAATTTGCACAAAATAGATGTCATATATGAGTTTATGTAGTATATGGGCAGTAAATCAGTGGCTGAAGGAAGATGGAAAATCATGTGGTTCTGAAGACAATGTCATAGGGTCCTATAATCCTAGTATGAGTGGGGGACCATCTCTAGGTTTCTGAGAATGATGGTAGAGTGGAATCAGCAGGCTTACATGGATGGGAGGAGGAGGAGGGATCCAGAACCTGTTTCCAGGACAAATGAAGGTAATGATGAGGCAAAAGAAGACAGCACTGATATTTATTCCAATATCTTAGTCATAACACAACAAAGGACAAGAGAAGAAGATGACTAAAAAGGCAAGCACCTCCACCCCAATATTAAGCAGCCATCTCTTGAAATAAGAAGCAAACTGGAAAAGATAGCAAGAGAGAAGAATGAGGAGTCCTGAATTAACTAAAGAATAGTTTTACATAAATTTATTGGGAAGACAAAAAACTGTACCAAGTGCTCATTAAAGGTGGTAGAACAAATTTTCTTCATATACTGCAGTAGGGGAGAGACTCCAAAGTAAGCTGATCTCAACTCCAGGTACAAAGGTGATTGAGATTTTTAAACAAAGAACAGAAAAGGAATAAAAGTGATTAGAAATGATCTGCGGAAATGGATTGTTAGAAGGAAAGTATGGTCAGAAAGTTACAGAAACAGTTTTTGTACTACATTCATTGGGAGAAACTATATCCTGCAGCTTGGCAGATTTGCATCTTCTTGAGCAGAGACTCAGCACAGGCCTGGCAAAGGTTGGTCAATTCTCTGAGCAGTGTTTGGACAAGTGTTTTGTGCTGTATGGGGGTTCAGAATTTCTAAGGAAGAGTGTTTCCACAATTTTCAAGATTCAGTTTTTAGTTATCAAGTAAGAATTAGACTTCTGGGTTTTGTGTGATTATAAAGAAATAAGTAATATGCCTTTTTAATACCTGAGATTAGTTTCATACCTGAGTAGCAGTATAAAATTTCACACTACTACAAACGAGTGACATCAAAACCTCCCTACCACATAAGTGAGAGCAGAGGAAAGGACTTAGATGTGCCTGGGGAAGAGCAATTCCCACCCTCATTCTCTTGCCACCATGAGTCCACTGTAAAAAAAAAAAAAAAAACAACAGCAGGGAGAGCTGTAGACATCTTGCCACCCAATACGGAGAGATACAAGCACCAATTCAATTAGTAACAAAGATTTAATTTGGGGGCCAAATTGAACTTCACCAGACGAATGAAATGCAGTTCTTACACTGTAAAATTCCATCTTGTTCTCTAATAACAGGCACACTGAGAATCGCAAGTTATGCTTCATTCATAAAGTAGATGGGAGTCACCTTGGAAGATGCTAACTATGAATGCAAGAGATAACCGGGCATGAACTTGTTTTCTAGAAGGTTTAGGAACATCCTGCCTAAACCATTCTCCTCATTTTTGTGCAACTAAAGCTGATTTAGCTGGTTTTAGGTAGCCATTTCTCCAACAACCAGCACTAAACATTGGTCTTGTTGTTTGCTATGATACCAGTCACGTCTAACAGACACTTCCCAGTTTGGTATATCACCTAATATCTGCCTTGTGCTCATAATCTGGTACTCCAGTCATCTCTGATTCTCAGATTATTAATTCTTTATATATTAGGATGAACAGAATTGGGGAATGAAGAAAAAAAAATGAGCATGAGTTATATGACATATACATATGATTTAATTAATATCTTACCTTTTTTCATTCTGGTAGTAATCCAAGTCTATGCCCTGACCAGTAATGCTGAAGAAGGTGAAGTTGAACAGTTCTATGAAGACCTACAAGACCTTCTAGAATGAAAACCCCAAAAGAATATCATTTTCATTGTAGGGGACTGGAATGCAAAAGTAGGAAGTCAAGAGATACCTGGAGTAACAGGCAAATTTGGCCTTGGAGTACAAAACTAAGCAGGTCAAAGGCTAACAGAGTTTTGCCAAGAGAACACACCGGTCATAGTGAGAGGGTAACAGACAGGATGGCCAACGATTTCCAGCAGAGGAAATAGGCTACAAGTATCAGACTTCTTTTTTTTCTTAAGTGGCAGGAGGAAACAGACTCCTTACAGAAATGTTTTTCTTAAGCTATTAATTAAACTATGTATTTGCTTTGGAATTTGCCTTTCTTCAAAATGGTTCCACCTAAGACTAACTTTATTTTTCCTTTTCTCAAACCTTGTGCTGATAATGGCTAAATAAACCAGTGTTCATATCAATTGTTTCATGGCTGGGGGATGGCACACCTCCTACCATCCTATCTCAAAAATGCATACTGTGGGAGGGGGCCTGGTGAAACTCCATCAGCCTTGCGGTGCCCCTCTTATCTGATAAATAGCTTTCTAACAGACATAAACATCTTGCTAAGACTAGCAGAGAGGGGAGGGCGTTCTCCATCCCCTTTCTGCTGTCTGTGTCAGAAGCATTCTCTGCCCTTTCTCACTTTAATAAAACTCTGCTACACAAAGGCTCTTGAGTGATCAAGCCTGGTCCCTGGTCCTGAAGTTAAATCTTGTTCTTCGGAGATCACAAATTCGACACTGTTCACCATAAGCTATCATCTTGGGGGCTTATCCAGGATCTTCAGGACAAGGTAAGAACATTCAGAGCTCTAGTCTCTCTGTTTTCTCAGTATACACATTTTCTTCTGAACTTTACTAACTCTACGGTGTGCTGGATTAAAAGAGACACATATGTGAACCAAGGGCTGTGTCCTAATCTTCAGTTCCGAGGTGACCTCATATGGCTTATGGCAGAAATCCTGTCAGGATGGCATACCAACCTGCCAATTCCAAAAGACACCCAACATCCCTGTGAAGGAAGTTGCCCGAGATGGGCAAAGCATGTGGACCAAAATTTACTTTCTTAGTCACGTTTTCCTTGTTTCTTTGACCATTCCATAACGGCCTGGGTAAGTAAAACTACTAACCTAATCGGTAGGATCATAGATGTTCAAGAAACTTGTGATTCATGCTGTTACTATGTACTCTTTTTTTTTTTTTTTTTACTTAAACCCCAAGCATGGAAGCACCTAGATTTGCTGGGAGCCGAAAGTTACAAGAGCATGTTTCAGAGCGAGGCGGAGCCCTAGCTCCAGGAACACCTCTCAGCCTGGAGATCCCTCTCTTGGCTGCCTGCCTCAGGGGCTAGCGACCTGAAAGTGCATCTTCGTCATGACTGTGCCTCCTATTTATGTGTATAGAAGCAGTGCTGGTGTCCATGAGGATTTTGAGGACACAGATGGGTAAGTGCAGGATCTGGTCAAATTGGAAGTGCAGTGGGCTTCTTCCTTTGGTAGTGCTAGCTCTTACTGGACCAGAGGAGGCTCTCTGGTGGCTTTTGTCTCAACTCCCTAGACATTCCTTTTGTGGAATCTGTGGAAATGAGCTGGAAGTATTGGCCCTAGTAGCCTGAGGACAAAAATCACTTCCCTCATTGGCCAAGCCTTTCGTATCACATATACTGGCACGGTGACGCTCAGAAAGGGCAGCTTGGTCGCTGTCCACCCCTTTGTGAGACGTCTGCTGCGTCAGGCCTGGGCTGAGGAATGTGCGCGGGTGCACGGGAGACGGCGCTCCCCAGCAGCGCCCGCCTGGGAGATCCGAACACCCACTCGGCTTCGCCCCAGGCGGCGTCAGCAGAAAGGGGAAATCAAACAAAGGGAACTGAATCAGTCTGGGATGCTGTCAGGTCTACCCCTGGTGCATCTCCACCCCGTGGTGGTAGAATGGGGAGAGACAAGTAAGATGCCTGCATTGGTAAGGCACAGATTAAGTCTGACCAGGGAAGGAAAGCTTCAGTGGAGAGTCTGTCTACACCCCCATCTAGAGCAGTGAAGGACCCTTCTGATGACAAAGGCCATGGTTGTGGATGCTGCTTTTTTTCTCTCATATATGGGAGCTAGAAGTTCCAGAACCACTCCTTTAAAGTGTATTTGCTTAGATAAGTTTGATCCCCAGAGTTTAAAAAGACACATCTAATCTTCTGTGATACTGAATGGCCACAGCATCCTTTGGAAGATGGGGGATGTTGACCTGTTGAAAGATCTCAATTATTACTGTTTTACAACTAGACTGGTTCTGTAGAAAATAAGGGAAATTGGTAGAAATGACATATGTGTTGCTCTTTATCTCTCTCCGAGACATGCCAGACTTATGTCCTAAGGGTACGGACTTGCATGTGAAACCTTCAGCTCTTTCTTGTTCTCTTACTTTGCCTCTGTATCCGAGGCTCCTATCCGAAAAGGCTGAGTAAGGATACCCTTCCAGGAGGGGTTGCCTCAGTCTAGGTAGAAATTCAAACACATCCAATTGTGGTCAAGATTATTTAGAGTATACAAAAAGTACATAGAAGCATTTACAAGACTAACTTTATGAGTTTACTTGGAGAGACATAATATATGTCTTGGGACAGACACTGACTCCTGACTCGAGAAATCATTTTGGAGGAAGCTACTACTTTTGGAGATGAATGGCTTGAATGTGAGATAAGAAGAAAGGGGGGATATGAAATAGCCCTCCTTCCTACTGGGAGCCAAATGGTTTCTATAAAAGAGCCACTTTGCCAGATGTATTTTTGTAGGACTCAAGTGAGTACATGCTAAGACTTTAAAACTATGCCAAATTGGCAAACATAGAACAGGAAGAGAAGGAAGATCCTGGTAAATTCCTAGATAGACTATGGGTGGCTCTCTACAAGTTTACTGATATTGATCTTGAAAGTGCAAAAGGAGGAATGATCTTAAAAGATAGATTTCTCACTCAGTCAGCTCCAAATACTTCCCATAAGTTAAGAAAACAGGCATTTGGACCAATTCAGTCTTTTAAAAACTGAAGCCCCAACAATGGTTGTTAGACATGCTCTGAAACAGCCTGAGGAAAAATGCCCAGAGGAACCCAGATGAAAAGGGATGGACTTGTTATTACTGTGGAAAGGAGGGGCATCTCAAGTGGGATTGCCCTCAGGCATCTAAGCTTCTCCTGACTCCTTGTCTGGACTGCAAAGGACCATACTGGAGAAGAGACTGCCCTCTGAGGTATAGGCCCCAGGGGTTGGATTCAAGACAATCAAGACTGAAAGTGCCCAGCCGTCCCAAATTAGGTTCTGATCCTAATTACACCTGAGGAACCCCGGGGATTAATAACTGTGGAGGGCCAATCAACCGATTTTCTTCTGAATACTAAGACAACTTTCTCCGTGCTCACTGAAGCCCCTGGTCCACTTTCCTCATGATCCACTACTGTAATGGGGCTTTCTGGATGAGCCAAATGCTACTATGTCAGTCATCATTTAAGTGCAACTGGGATTTTGTGCTGTTTTCTCATGAGTTTCTAATCATGCCAGAGTCTCCCTCACCCCTTCTGGGGAGGGATATACTGAACAAGGTCTAGGCCTCTGTTTTCACGAATATGGAACCAGCTCTTTTTAATGGAACAAACTGTAAATCCTGGAGTGTGGACTGATAAAAAATTGTGGGTGGAGCACAAAATGTTATTCCTGTAGTTGTCAAACTCAAAGACCCACACTTATTTTCACATCAAACGCAGTATCCATTAAAGCCCAAGGTTAATGAATGGGCAAAATCTTACTGCACTGATTTCTCATGATGTAAGTGGGATCTTAAACTCTAGGTTTAAACTCTAGGTTTAAACTTAAACTCTAAGTTCAGAGCAACAATGCTCCATCTTTAAAGCTGCTGTAAAAAAAGGGTGTCAAAATCTCAAGGAATATAATATCACTTACACTGTTCATGGAGACCCCAATCTTCAACAAAAGTTGAAAAGGCTAATAACATTTTTAAGAGACATCTGCATAGGTTAATTTAGGAAACATAAGACAGCTGGTTTAAAGTTTAACTCATAGCTTTAATCAGGGCTTGAATTGCCCCTAAAAAGAAAGGACTATCCCTATGGCAGACCGTTTTTGTGCTCAGATATTGTCATAGATCCTAAAGCCTTAGAGTCAACTAACTATATGACTCAGCTTTCAGCTTTTCAACAGACATTACAAGAACTCTGGGAGGTGATCCTGACAGCCTCCACAATCAGTTTAATTGCTGGGTCTTTGGAGTACTCCCCTCCTCTTCAATTAAAGGTTTAACAGGGTGGGTTTCTCCACTTCAATGAAAGGACTTTCTTCAACTCTGAGAATACCTTCACCAACAACAATCATATGTGACGCCTCTTCTTGATCTGATGACATCTAACAATCCTAAGATGGACTGTTATAAATATGGACATAATGTGGCTTTTAATTTTGATTATGGTTTAATGACTCTTTTGCCTTACATCTGTAACTATAACTGGATTTATTTCTAATTGTCTGAATGCTTTTAAATTACAAATGGTTGTCCAGGCTCCCACAAGTGCCAGAATCTCATCAAACTATTACTTAGGGCCTGTGGATTGAGACCCTAATATGAGGGTTAGGAGAATATGTCGCCTCAACAATTTAGGAACCACACCCCTCAACAGCAGGAAGTAGTTATGGAATGAAAACGATGCCCCTTTCCCTTGGCAACATAACTCTCCTAAAAGAAAAGAGAGGAATGAGAAGATAACAGGCAGGGAAGGCAGGGGAATAGGCTGCAAGTATCAGACTTTTTTTTTTTTTTTAATCTATTCCTTAAGGGGCAGGAGAAAACAGACTCTTCATGGAAATGTTTTTCTTAAGCTACACTAATGAAACTATGTATTTGCTTTGGAATTTACCTTTCTTCAAAATGGTTCCACCTACAACTAACTTTTTTCCTTTTCAAACCTTGTGCTGATAATAGCTAAACAAACCAGTATTCATATCAAATTGTTTCATGGCTGGGGGATGACACACCTTGTGTGTCATTTAAAAAAATACATATTGTGGGAGAAGGGCCTGGTGAAACTCCATCAACCTTGAGGTGTGTCTCTAATTAATAGCTTGTTTCTAATAGACATAAAACAGCTTGCTAAAACTAGTGGGGGTGGGCATTCTCTGTCCCCCTTCTGGTGTCTATGTCAGAATCTTTCTCTGCCTCTTTTGACTTTAATAAAACTCTGCTACACAAAAGCTCTCAAGTGATCAAGCCTGGTCCCGGCTCCCGAAGCTAAATCTTCTTTGGAGATCATGAATCCAGCACTGCTGCCTGTAAGCTATCAATAGCAAACACACTTTTCCAACAGCACAAGAGAAGACTACACATGGACATCACCAGATGGGCAATACTGAAATCAGATTGAATTCATTCTTTGCAGTCAAAGATGGAGAAGCTCTTTACAGTCAGCAAAAACAAGACTGGGGCATGACTGTGGTTTGGATTATGAATACTTTATTGCCAAATTCAGACTTGAATTGAAGAAACTAGGGAAAATCACTAAACCATTGAGATATTACCTAAATCAAATCCGTTGCAATTATACAGTGGAAGTAACAAATAGATTGAAGGGATTAGATTAGTGCTTGAAGAACTGTGGATGGAGGTTAATGACATTGTACAAGAGGCAGTGATTAAGACCATCACCAAGGGAAAAAAAAAATGCAAAAAAGGCAAAAATGGTTGTCTGAAGAGGTCTTACAATTAGCTGTGGAAAGAAGAGACACTAAAGGCAAAGGAGAAAAGGAAAGGCATACCCATTTGAATGCAGAGTTTCAAAGAATAGCAAGGAGATATAAGAAAGCATTCCTCAGTGATTAATGCAAAGAAATAGAGGAAAATAACAGAAAGGGAAATACTTCAAGAAAATTAGAAATACCAAGGGAATATTTCAGGCAAAGATGGGCACAATAAAAGACAGAAATGGTATGGCCCTAACAGAAGCAGAAGATATTACAAACAGGTGGCAATAAACACAGAAGAACTATACAAAAAAGATCTTCATGACCTAGATAGCCATGATCATATGATCACTCACCCAGAGCCAGAAATCCTGGAATGCAAACTCAAGTGGGCCTCAGGAAGCATCACTAAAAACAAAGCTAATGGAGGTAATGGAATTCCAGTTGAACTATTTCAAATCTTAGAAGATGATGCTGTGAAACTGGTGCACTCAATAAGCCAGCAAATTTGGAAAACTCAGCAGTGACCACAGGACTGGAAAAGGTCAGTTTTCATTCCAATCCCAAAGAAAGGTAATGACAAAAAATGCTCAGACTGCACTATTTTTGAACTCATCTCACAAGCTAGCAAAATAATGCTTAAAACACTCTAAGCCTGACTTCAACATTACATGAACTGTGAATTTCCAGATGTTCAGAATGGTTTTAGAAAAAGCAGAAGAACCAGAGATAAATATGCCAACATCTGTTGGATTATTGCAAAAGCAAGTGAGCTCCAGAAAAATATCTACTTCTGCTTTATTGACTATGCCAAAGCCTTTTACTATGTGGATCACAACAAGCTGTTGAAAAGTCTTCAAGAGATGGGAATGCCAGACCACCTTATCTGCCTCCTGAGAAATCTGTATGCAGTTCAAGAAGAGCAGTTAGAACTGGACATGAAACAACACACTGGTTCCAAATAGGAAAAGGTGTATGTCAAGGCTGTATATTGTCACCCTGCTTATTTAACTCATATGTAGAGTATATCATGTGAAATACCAGCCTGGATGAAGAACAAGCTAGAATCAAGATTTCTGGCAGAAATATCAATAACCTCAGATATGCAAATGACAGCACCCATATGGAAGAAAGTAAAGAAGAACTAAAGAGCCTCTTAATGAAAGTGAAAGAGGAGAGTGCAAGAGTTGGCTTAAGACACAGATTTCAGAAAACTAAGATCATGGCATCTAGTCCGATTACTTCATGGCAAATAGATGGGGAAAAAAATGGAAACAGTAAGAAATTTCATTTTATTGGGCTCCAAAATCACTGCAGATTGTGATTGCAGCCATGAAATTGAAAGATGCTTGCTCCTTGGAAGAAAAGCTATGACCAACCTAGGCAGCATATTAAGAAGCAGAGACATTACTTTGCCATCAAAGATCTGTCTAGTCAAAGCTATGGTTTTTCCAGTAGTCATGTATGGATTGAGAGTTGGACTATAAAGAAAGCTGAGCACCAAATAATTGATGCTTTAGAACTGTGGTGTTGGGGAAGACTCTTGAAAATCCCTTGGACAGCAAGGAGAGCCAACCAGATCATTCTAAAGAAATTAGTCATGAATATTCATTGGAAGGACAGTTCCTAAAGCTGAAACACCAATGCTTTGGACATATGATGCAAAAAACTGACTCATTTCAAAAGAACCTCATGCTGGGAAAGATTGAAGATGAGAGGAGAAGGCAACACAGAAGATGAGATGATTGGATGACATCGCCGACTTGATGGACATGTTTGAGTAAACTCCGGGAGTTGGTGATGGACATGGAAGCCTGGCTTGTGGCAGTCCATGGGGTCGCTAAGAGTCAGACACAACTGTGTAACTGAAATGAAATAAAGCCATCTAGTAAAAAAGTATTCACTTAAAAAAATTTTTTAGAGAAAGTAAAGATAAACTTGGCTTCTGAATTTCTAGTTTCTGAATAAGCAAGGATTTAATTGATAGCAAATTAGGGCATTTACAGAAAGTATCCTAATGTGGTACTTTAACTTCTTTCCACCATGACCCGACTGTCTTCAGTGGCCCCACGTGACATGGCTTAGTTTCACTGAGTTAGACAAGGTTGTGGTCCTGTAATCAGATTGCCTAGTTTTCTGTGATTATGGTTTTAGTGTATCTGCCCTCCGATGCCCTTTCCCAACACCTACCGTCTTACTTGTGTTTCTCTTACCTTGGACATGGGTATCTCTTCATAGCTGCTCCAGCAAAGCGCAGCCTCTGCTCCTTAACTTGGCTGAGGGGTGTCTTCTCACGGCCACCCCTCCTGACCTTGAACGTGGAGTAGTTCCTCTGGGCCCTCTTGTGCCCACGCAGCCACCACTCCTTGGACGTGGGTTGCTCCTCTCAGCCGCCACCCCTGACCTTGGGCGTCGGGTAGCTCCTCTGGGCCGCCACCCCTGACCTCGGAAGTGGGAGAGCTCCTCTGTGCCGCTCCTGCACTGTGCAGCCTGGTGCTTTAGTCACCACCCCTGACCTTGGGCAAGAGGTAGCTCCGAACGGCCATGCTTCTGCACAGTCCACAGCGCACCAGATGGCCAACACCAAAATCAGATTGATCATATTCTTTGCAGCCAAAGATGGATAAGTTCTATACAGTCAGCAAAAACAAGACCAAGAACAGACTCTGGCTCAGATAATAGCACCTTATTGCCAGATTCAGACTTAAACTGAAGAAAGTAGGGAAAACCACTAGACCATTCAGGTATGATCTAAATCAAATCACTTATGACTCTACAGTGGAAGTGAGAAATAGCTTCAAGGGACTAGATCTGATAGGCAGAGAGCCTGATGAACTATGGATGGAGGTTCATGACATTGTACAGGAGACAGGGATCAAGACCATCCCCATGGAAAAGAAATGCAAAAAGGCAAAATGGTTGCCTGAGGAGGCCTTACAAATAGCCGTGAAATGAAGAGAAGTGAAAAGCAAAGAGAAAAGGAAAGATATTCCCATTTGAATGCAGAGTCCCAAAGAATAGCCAGGAGAGATAAGAAAGCCTTCCTTAGTGATCAATGCAAAGAAAGAGAGGAAAACAACAGAATGGGAAATATTAGAGATCTCTTCAAGAAAATTAGAGATATCAAGGGAATTTTTCACACAAAGATGGGTTCGATAAAGGGAAGAAATGGTACAAACCTAACAAAAGCAAAAGCTATCAAGAAGAGGTGGGAAGAATACACAGAAAATCTGTACAAAAAAAGATCTTCATGATTCAGATACTCACAATGGTGGGGTCACTCACCTAGAGCCAGATATCCTGGAATGTGAAGTCAAGTGGGTCTTGGAAAACATCACTATGAACAAAGCTAGTGGAGGTGATGGAATTACAGTTGAGCTATTTCAAAGCCTGAAAGATGACACTGTGAAAGTGCTGCACTAAATATGCCAGCCAATTTGGAAAACTCAGCAGTGGCCACAGAACTGGAAAAGGTCAGTTTTCATTCCAATCCCTAAGAAAGTCAATCCCAAAGAATGCTCAAACTACCACACAATTGCACTCATCTCACATGCTAGTAAAGTAATGCTCAATATTATCCAAGCCAGGCCTCAGGAATATGTGAACCAGGGACTTCCAGATGTTCAAGCTGGTTTTAGAAAAGGCAGAGGAACCAGAGATCAAATTGCCAACATCAGCTGGATCATCGAAAAAGCAAGAGAGTTCCAGGAAAACATGTATTTCTGCTTTATTGACTATGCCAAAATCTTTGACTGTGTGGATCACAATAAACTGTGCAAAATTCTGAAAGAGATGGGAATACCACACCACCTGACCTGCCTCTTGAGAAACCTGTATGCAGGTCAGGAAGCAACAGTTAGAACTGGACATGGAACAACAGACTGATTCCAAATTGGGGAAGGAGTACGTGACGCCTGTATATTGTCACCCTACTTATTTAAATTCTATGCAGAGTACATCATGAGAAACCCTGGGCTGGAAGAAGCACAAACTGGAATCAAGATTGCCAGGAGAAATATCAGCAACCTCAGATATGCAGATGACACCATTCTTATGGGAAAAAGTGAAGGTGAACTAAAAAGCCTCTGATTAAATTGAAGGAGGAGAGTGAAAAAGTTTAATTAAAGCTTAATATTCAGAAAACTAAGATCATGGCATCTGGTCCCATCACCTCATGGGAAATAGATGGGAAAACAGTGGAAACAGTGTCAGACTTTATTTTTGGGGGGCTCCAAAATCACTGCAGATCGTGACTGCAGCCATGAAATTAAAAGATGCTTACTCCTTGGAAAGAAAGTGATGACCAATCTAGATAGCATACTAAAAACAGAGACATTATTTTGCCAACAAAGGTCCATCTGGTCAGGCTATGGTTTTTCCAGTGGTCATGTGTGGATGTGAGAATTGGACTATAAAGAAAGCTGAGCACTGAAAAATTGATGCTTTTGAACTGTGGTGTTGGAGAAGACTCTTGAGAGTCCCTTGGACTTCATGGAGATCCAACCAGTACATCCTAAAGGAGATTGGTCCTGAGTGTTCATTGGAAGGACTGATGCTGAATCTGAAACTCCAATACTTTGGCCACCTCATGCCAAGAGTTGACTCAATGGAAAAGACCCTGATGCTGGGAGAGATTGAGGGCAGGAGGAGAAGGAGACGACAGAGGATGAAATGGTTGGATTGCATCACCAATTTGATGGACATGGGTTTGAGTAAACTCCAGGAGTTGATGGACAGGGAGCCCTGGCTTGCTGCAGTTCATGGGATCGCAAATAGTCGGACATGACTGAGTGACTGAACTGAACTGAACTGAATTATATTAGTCACTAGCTACTTATGAAAAACACAACAGTGGATTATTTTGATTATGCATTCAGTTATTATTATAATTATTATAATTTTGATGATTTTTGAATTATTTTCAGGTGTGATTTAAGCATACCTCTATAGAATTTGAAATTTGAAATGTGACAGTTTTTATCAAATGAAAAAGTTAAATTAAATATGTCATTTTCAGTTCAAATGGCAGAGTAGAAGGACCTATGCTCATCTCCTCCTGTGAGAGCACCAAAATTTCAACTACCTGTTGAACCTGTTGATCCACACAAGGACACTGAATACCATCAAGAAAAAGATACCCTACATCTAAAGTCTAAAGAAGCTGCAACAAGAAGGTAGGAGAGGTGCAAACACCATAAAATCTAATTTCATAACCACCTTTCAGGTGACCCAAAATCTGGAGAACGATAACATCAAAGTTCTCATGATGTTATGAAGACGATGAGCCTCATACCAGGCTTCAAAGCCTGGGGATCTGGCAAAGGTACTGGAAATCCACAGGGAATATGACTTTGAAGACTTGTGGGATTTGATTATAGGATTTCCATAGGACTGGGAGAAATAGATAACTCCTCTCTTGGAGGGCACAAACAAAATCTTGTGTGCATCAAGACTCAGGGGAAAGGAGTAAGTGAACAGACAAGAGACTGAACCAGACCTACGTGCTAGTGTTGGTGGGTTTCCTGTGGAGATTTGGGCTGGCAGTGTCTCACCATGAGGATGGGTGCACTGGCTCTAGCTGGACTCCTTTGGCATAAGTACTCTTGGAAGTCACAGTTAACCCTATGACAGAGCCCATAAATCCTAGGGTGTGGTCCCCTCAGGGCAAACAACTAACAGGGTGGAGCACAACCCCAACCATCAGCAGTTAACTGGATTAAAGTTTTACTGGCCAGAGCATTGCCCACTAGATCAAGACCTAGTTTTTCCAACCAGGAAGATAATACAAGCCTCTTAGCCTCATATACCAGAACACAGACAGAAAAAGCAAGAAGAACTACAATTCCTCAGCAACTAGAACCAAAATCACATTACAGAATGTTAACCAGGATGAAAAAGCAGATGGTTTTGTTCCAGATTAAGGGATAATATAAAACTCCAGAACAACAGCCAAATGAAATTGAGATAGGAAACCTTCCAGGAAAAGAATTCAGAATAATGATAGTGAAGATGATTCAGGATCTCAAAAAAAGATTGACACAAAGGTTGAGAAGATGCAAGAAATGTTTTTCAAAGCCCTAAAAGAACTAAAGAACAAACAAAGAGAGATGAACAATATACTAGAAGAAATCAATAACAGATTAACTAATACAGATAAGTGACCTGGAGGACAGAATGTTGGAAATCACAGCTACAGAACAGAATATAAGGAAAAAGACTGAAAAAAGATGAAGACAGCCTAAGAGACTTCTAGGACAACATTGAATACATGAACATTCACATTATAGGGGTCTCAGAAGGAGGAGAGAGAAAGAAATGACCTGAGAAAATATTTAAAGAGATAATAGCTGAAAAACATCCCTAACATGGAAAAGGAAATAGTCAACCATATCCAGGAGATGCAGAGTGTCCCAGGTAGGACAGACATAAGGAGGAATGCACCAACACACATAGTAATCAAAATAATGAAAATTAATACAAAGATCAAATACAAAAAGCAACAAGAGAAAAACAACAAATAACATACAAGGGAATTTACATCAGGTTAATAGTGGATTTCTCAACAGGAACTCTATAAGCCAGAAGGGAATAGCAGGATATGTCTGAAGTGATGAAAGAGAAGAACCTGCAACCAAGAATACTCTAACCAGCAAGACTCTCATTCAGATTTGATGGAGAAATCAAAAGCTTTCCAGACCAGCCAAAGGTAAGAGAATTCATCACAACCAAACCAGATTTGCAACAAAAACTAAAGTAAATTCTTTAGGCAAGAAACATAAGAGAAGAAAGACAATTACATAAAAGAAATTTTTAAAAAATTAAGAAAATGGTAATGGGATCATACATATAAATGCAAGTGGATTAAATGTACTAACCAAAAGACACAGAATGGGTGGGCATATGAAAACACGTGCATGCATGCACTTCCACTTACCACATCAGTCTATATAAGACCCTAAATTACATGTAATTATTTTATAATGTTAAGTTAATCAAGTTTCCATTATGACTTGCAATTGTAATTGTCTTTTATTTTTTGTTTGGCTAATAACTGTGAAAACTGATAAGCATATTTTACTATTGTGATTACGTAACTATTATTCACTTCATACCATGGTGTCATGATTGGTCAACAGAAAACAATAGAATTCTGTATCACTAAAACTACCATTTACTAGGAAAGCTTGCAATCACTTTTTAAAATCCAGATGCATAATATAATTATCTTGGAATTATTTGAAAAATACAAATGCCCAGGTATTGCTATTCTTCTCCAAAGCTCCAGATGCATTTCTAATGAGTAGTTATTTTTAAAAACAAATGGAAAATATGATGATCTTTTATCTAGTCTATTTTACTTTTTCTATTTCATATTCAATGATTTCATTTTATTTAGTTTATGTTTTCCAATTTCCAAATCTTTTTATTTTAGTTGTTTTTTTCTCAAGACTTTATCAAGTATAGTAGAAAAGTTTTTGTGTGTGTGTATACATAAAATGTATAATATAATATATGTGTAGTTTAGAAAATTTATGAATATTTGCTTAGCTAAAAAATATGACATTTTATTCTACTTGTTTGACTTAGTGTGAATAGAATGCTGGATTTTTAATAAATATTCACTCAAAACTTTGATGTAGTTCTATGTATTTTGGCATCTAGTATTACTGCAAAAAGTATAGAACAATTATTATCTCAGTGATTTTAAAAATTTGAATGAGGCTTGAAACTTTTAGTCCAATTCTGAGAATATAAAGGAATACTATGCTATTAAAAAAATGTAAAATTAACAAGTGATACAGTATTATAACAAAAGCACAGATTTTGTTCAGATGTCACAAAATTTCATGCTAGTATCCATTATTTGTTTCCATACCTTATTCAAGACTCTGTGTTGCCTTTAATTGCATTGAGCAGCTTCAGTTGCATGAAAGAAATCCTGACAAATTCTCTTTTCATTTTTATTCCATTACAAATATCTTTATAATTTCCTGTGCTATGGCTTCTTAGATACACCCTTTATTTAAAAGTGGACATTTGATTTTCAAATAATGGGATTTTGTTTAAAGTTTCTAATATTAGTTACTCATTTTGATACTAACCTCATTTAAATACTTTCTTCTCTTCATACTGTTGTTGCTCTTTTTTTGTTTTTCACTCTAAGTTTGTTGAGGCTTTCGATGGCTAAGTTGAAGATCTCTCTTAGTAAATGTCACATTGCACTTGAAAATATGGGAATATCTTTTGATATTGGTTTCTAACATAAGTCCACAGTAATAAGAGAACAAACTCTGTATGATTATGATTTCAACACCTTTAGACCACAAGATTTTTACACCTTGTTTTATGTCCCCAGGGCTTCTCTTGTTTGTCAAACAGTAAAGAAACTGCCTGAAATGCAGGAGACCCTGATTTGATCCCTAGGTTGAGAAGATTCCCTGGAGAAGGGAATGGCAACCTACTCTAGTTTCTTGCCCAGAGAATCTCCATGTACAGAGAAGCCTCGTGGTTTACAGTCCATGGGTCTCAAAGAGTCAGACACAACTGAGTGACTAACACTTTCTGTTTCACTTTATGTCCATGGATATGTTCCAGCGTCTCCTACTTTGCAGTTTATGGGAATTTGAATAGATTTTTTTATCCTATTGTTATGTGAAAATTGTATAAATCTTAATTATATTGAATTGGTTCACAGTGTTTTTCTGGACAACTATATCCTTCTACTTCTCTGTTAATTTTTCTCCTATCAACTTTTGAGAGTTTGATATTGAAATTCAAACTAAAATGTTTAATTTATCTACTGAAAAAAAACAATGCAATATACAGTAGAACTATATGTAACCTTGCTCTGTATTTTCCAACTCTCCCTGAAATGTGTTTTCATACTTTCATAATTCAAGAAAAAATTTAAAAAAATAATAAAATCAAAACATTGTAAGAGAAATAAATTAGAAAGACAAAATATTAATAGAAATTCACTATTAATATTAATATTAAATAGTCATTAAAAATTGCATCCAGGGATTGTTGATATTAATGTTTGATAAATAACTAATAAAAGTAATTAACATTAAGTTTCTTTGTATAACATGGCTGAATGACACTACTAATTGAAGATTTAGATTTTGTCCCTGGTTCCCCAATTGTACACCACAAAATATGGGATGAGAAATCTAACAGTAATTCATTAAGATGGTAGATAGTATAAGAAAATAAAATTATATGTCAATATATCTGATGAGTGGAGATATAAAAATATTGAATTAAATACTGGCAAGCCAAGTTCCACAGAACAGTAAGAGGATTACACACCATGATCAATTGAGCTTTGTCACTCAGATGCAAGTTCAGTATAATACATGCAAATCAATACACTGTATTAACATAATGAGAGCAAAAATCATATAAGTATCATAAAAATTAAGAAAAAAACATTTAATAAAATTCAATATATTTATGATGAAAACTCTTAACAAATTAAGAATAAAAGGAGTGTACCACTACATAATGGGCATCCCTCTGGCTCAGCTGGTAAAGAATCCGCCTGCAATGTGTAAGACCTGGGTTGGGAAGATCCCCTGGAGAAGGGAAACAGAGAAGATTCCCCTGGCGTGGGAAATACCACTCCAGTATTCTTGCCTGGAGAATTCCATAGAATGTATAGTCTATGAGGTCACAAAGACAACTACATAATAAAGGCAATATACTGGAGGCTCAGAGCTAACATCATACTCAGTGGCAAAAATAAACATCTTTTCTCTAATATCAGGAATGTCAAGAGTGTCTACTTTTATAACTTTTTTCAATAGTATTAGAATTTCTAGCCAGGAAAATTAGGCAAAAATAGTAAATAAAAGTCAACCAAATAGAAATGAAAGAAGTATAATTGTCTCTGTTTGCAGATAATATAATTTTATATGAACAAAATCTTAGAAACAACAATAGAAAACTAATACAATGAATAAATGAATTCAGTAAGATTTTAGGATACAAAATCAACATGCAAAACTTAGTTTTGTTTTGGTACACTAACAATAAGCCATCCCAAAAAGAAATTATGAAAACAATTCTATCTACAATATCAACAAAAGGGTGACATGTGCAGGAATAAATTTAAACAAGGATGCAATAGACCTGTACACTGAAATCTGTGAAACAATAGTTACAAAAAATAAAAACAAATAAATGGAAAGACTTTCCATGTCCATGAATTAGAAGAATTAATATTAAAGCATCCCAAAGAAAAAGAAATGAAAAAAGGCAAAATTGCTGTCTGAGGAGGCCTTACAAATAGCTGAGAAAAGAGAAGTGAAAGGCAAAGGAAAAAAGGAAAGGTATACCCCTCTGAATGCAGAGTTTCAGAGAATAGCAAAGAGAGATTTAAAAAAAAAAAAAAAAAGTCTTCCTAAGTGAACAATGTAAAGAAATAGATGAAAACAATAGAATGGGAAAGACTAAAAAATTTTTCAAGAAAATTAAAGCTATCAAAGGAGTATTTCACGCCAAAATAGGCACAACAAATGACAGAAACAGTACAGACATAACTTAAGCAGAAGATATTAACCAGAGATGGCAAGAATACATAGAATAACTAAAAAAAAAAAAAGATAATAATGACCCAAATAACAAGATGTTGTGAGCACTCACCTAGAGACAGACATCCTGGAATGTGGAGTCAAATGAGCCTTATGAAACATCACTATGAACAAGGCTAGTGGAGGTGATAGATTCCAACTGACCTATTTCAAATCCCAAAAGATGATGCTGTTAAAGAACTGCACTCAATACGCCAACAAATCTGAAAACTCAGCAGTGGTCACAGGACAGGAAAAGGTCAGTTTTCATTCCAATCCCACAGAAAGGCAATGCCAAAGAATGTTCAAACTACCACATAATTTCAGTCATTTCACATTCTAACAAGGTAATGCTCAAAATCCTCCAAACGAGGCTTCAATAGTACATGAATCAAGAATGTACAAGCTGAATTTAGAAAAAGCAGAGGAATCAGATATCAAATTACCAACACACTTTGGATCATACAAAAAGCAAGAAAATTCCAGAAATCATCTACTTCTTCCTCATTGAATACGTGAAAGCCTTTGTCTGTGGATCATGAAAACTGTGGAAAATTCTTAAAGATATGGGAATACAAGACTATCTGATCTGCCTCCTGAGAAACCTGTATGAATGTCAAGATGCAACAGTTAGGAATGAACATGGAATAATAGACTAGTTCAAAATTGGGAAAGGAGTGCATCAATGCTATATATTGTCACTCTGCTTATTCAAATTCAATGCAGATTATATCATGGGAAATGCCAGGCTGGATGAAGAACAAGCTGTAATTAAGATTGTCAGGAGAAATATCAATAACCTCAGATATGCAGATGATACCACCTTTATGGCAGAAGGCAAAGAGGAACTGAAGAACCTCTTGTTGAAGGTGAAAGAGGAGAGTGAAAATCTGGCTTAAAACTCAACATTCAAAAAACTAAGACAATAACTTCCAGTTCCATCACTTCATAGTGAATAGGGGGAAACAATGGAAACAGTGACAGATTTTATTTTCTTGGACTCCAAAATCATGGCAGATGGTGATTGCAGCCATGAAATTAAAAAACGCTTGCTCTTTGGAAGAAAAGCTATGGAAAAGCTTCACAGTGCATTAAAAAGCAGAGACATTACTTTGTTGACAAAGATACATCTAGTCAAAGCCCTTGTTTTTCCAGTAGCCATGTATGGTGTCCAGTTAGAGCTGGACCATAAAGAAGGATGAGGGACAAAAAAATTGATGCTTTTGAACTGCGGTCTTGGAAAAGGCTCTTGAGAGTCCCTTGACTTCAATGAGATCAAACCAGTCAATCCTAAATGAAATCAGTCCTGAATATCCATTGTAAAGTTTGATACTGAAGCTGAAGTTGCAAAACTTTAGCCACCTGATAAGAAGAACTGACTCATTGGAAAAGACTCTGATACTGGAAAAGATAGAAGGCAGGAGGAGAAGGGGATGATAGAAGATGAGATGGTTGGATGGTTTCACCGACTCAATGGAGATGATTTCAATCAAGATGGTGAAGGACAGGGAATCCTGGTGTGCTGCAGTCATGGTGTCACCAAGAGTTGGACACGCCTGAGTTACAGAAGAGCAACGACAAAAATATTGGTACGTGTCCGTATTACTCAACCCAACCTGCAGATTCAATTTGATTTCTATGAACATTTTAATGGCATTTCTTCACAGAAATGGGGAAAAAAAAAACTGTTGTTAAAAGCATTTTGAATCACAGAAGTCTTCAGGTGGCTAAAGCAATTTTGAGCAAGAAGAACAATGTGAGAAGCATCACATTTCCTGATTTCTAACTGTGTTACAAACTTGTAGTAATTAAAACAGTATGGTCCTGCATAAAGCAGGCATATAAACCAATAGAACAGAATAGATAACACAGAAATAAATGAATCTGTACACAATCAATGAAAAGAAGATTGTTTACCATTGAGCCATTGGGGAAGCCTAATTTAATAATAATAACATTACTCTTATTTTACAGTATTTGTTATATGTAGATCCTTGAAAACCAAGTTGATCTCATAGAACCAGAGATTAGCATGGCTGTTGTCTGGGGCTCTGGGGTGAGGGAATTGGGGAGATGTTGGTCAAAGGATACAGATTTTCAGTTATAAGATGAATAATTTTGTAGGAAGTAATATACACAGCATAGTGTATATTATGTAATATGTAGTATGAATATTAAGTGATATTCACAGCACAGTGACATAGTTAATACTATTGTACTGTATATTTGAAATTTGTTTAAAGGGAACTTGGCATGCTGCAGTCCATGGGGTCGCAAAGAGTCTTACACAACCAAGTGACTGAACTGAACTGAACTGAAGAGAGTAAATCTTATGTGTTCTCCTTAGGGGGAAAAAAAGTAACTATGTTAAGTGGTGCAGATGTGTACTTGAATTTGGTAAGCACTTTACAATGATTACATTTATATTTCAAATTTACACTTAAAATATATAGTTTTATTTTTCAATTGCATCTAATAAAGCTGGACAAATAAAAATAAATGTTTATGAAAATGGAAGTTAAAATTAATGCTGTACCTTTTAGTATAAGGATAGGAACCATCTGATTGCAGGTATTATTTGACCTTCTTGATTTGATTTACTCCATCTACTTTACAGTGAAATTACTAATTCAGTTTAGAGTCAATTATGACTTGAGGGAGTGTATAACTGCAGCAAAAACACACAATCTAAACTATTTTGTTTGCTCTTGATCAGCACATCATTGATAATGTTGCCTTTTGGATACATGTCTTTTTTTTTTTAATTTCTGAAAAACTTTCTATTAACATGAATTAACTTCATTATTTCTCAATAATTAGACCTAAGAAAACATAGGAAGCTACTACTGAGCAGTGGGCCATATTTCTCAAGTACTGAGTACAAACCATCCAGTCAAAGCTTCTCTACATCCAACCTGGGCTGGTGATCTGTTTCACCCTAGATAATATACCTGGTGCACTGGGAAGACCCAGAGGGATCAGGTGGAGGGGGAGGTGGGAGGGGGATCGGGATGGGGAACACATGTAAATCCATGGCTGATTCATTTCAATGTATGACAAAATCCACTACAATACTGTAAAGTGATTAGCCTCCAACTAATAAAAAAATAAAAATTAAAAAATAAAATTCCATGGATAGAGGAGGCTGGTGGGGGCTACAATCCATGGTGTTGCAAAGAAAGCTTCTCTACATTCTGGCATGTCTGCAAATTTCTAAATGAAAGTAATATCAGTATTTTGGTAAAAACTATGAATCAAATATCAATGTTACTTAGAATTATTATTTAATAAAACTTTGCTTAAAACCCAATATTACATTTATAAATTTTAGAAAGGGGTTGTCATACTTCCTTATCACTACTCTGCAGTCATTATTCTTTGTTTTATATCATGATTTTAGCTTTTATCTTCCTATTCCAGTTTTATTTCACCTATAAATATTTCTTTAATCTATCTGCATTTATGTTTGCAAATTATCATGAATCTGTTTTTTGATACAAGATAAGCTATAAAAATTAAATAATTAATGGAGTGTCTTTAGCTAGATATTGGTATCATTGAATTAATTTAAATTGATATATTCTGGTTAGATTGTGCTAATTGATTTTTTTTTTCCTAAGGAACTCACAAGTCTAATTTCTCATCAAGGAGAAGTTAACTTAGTTCCCTGTGGCTATGTATAATGATCCAACAATGTTGGCTTCAATATTATGGGCACAGATAATGTTTTCAAAAAGCTGTTTGATTTTTTGTCATTTTGCCTGTTTACTGAGTAGTAAGAACTAAGTAATAGTTTTGTACACTAAATGAAAAAACGGAAGATAATTTGAAAGATTCTATGCAAATACAATGTCTAGAAATATAACAAAATAAAAACATAGTCTCAAAACTACTTAAACTAAAACTTCTTGTTTTGTTTTGCTTGTGGTTCAGTTAAACAAACTTCTTTATTTTAGTTGAAGTATGTTTGACTTAAAGTATTGTTAGTTTCAGATGTACAGCGCAGTGATTCAGATTTTGTATATTATATTCCATTTAAGATTATTACAACATGATGGGTATAATTCCCTTCACTATACAATATATTTTTGTTGTTTAACTATTTTATATATAGTAGTTTGTAGCTGTTAATTCCATACTCATAATTTGTCCTTCTCAATCTCTCTCTCCTTTGATAACCATGAATATGTTTTTTATGTCTGAGAGTCTGTTTCTGTTTTATATACAGACTCATTCATTTGTGTTATTTTTTAGAATCCACATATAAGTGATATCACATAGTGTTTGTCTTTTACTTCAGTGGGTATAATATCCTCCATCCATGTTGCTGCAAATGAAAGTATTTCTATATATATATATATATTTTTTTTTTTGGCTGGGTAAGATTTTATTGTATATTGAGAGTACACCACATCATCTTAGGCCAACTGTTGATGGTTACTTGTGTTGCCTCCATGTCTTGGCTATTGTAAATTGTGTTGCTATAAACACTGCAATGCATGCATCTTTTCAAATGAGTTTTTTCATTTTTTCTGAGTATTTACCTATAAGGAGGATTGCTGGATTATATGGTAGATTATTTTCAGATTTTAAGGTACCTCCTTACTGTTCTCCACAGTCTTAACTTACATTCTCATCATCAGTGTAGGAGGATTTTCTTTTCCACACAACCTATCCAGCATGTATTATTTGTAGACTTTTTGATCATGATCATTATTATTGGTGTGAGTTGATACCTCATTGTAGTTTTGATTTGTTTGTCTCTCATAACTATTGATCTTGTTCATGTTTTTATGTGCCTGTTGATCATCTCTATTTGTTCTTTGGGGAAAGGTCTATTTAGGTCTTCTGCCCACTTATAGATTCAATGGTTTATTTCTTCAATATTGAGTTGTATGAGTCATTTGAATTTTTTGGAAATTAAGTCTGTCAGTTGTATCATTTGCAAATATTTTCTCCCATTCTATAGGCTATATTTTTGTTTCATTTGTTGTGCAATTCTTTTGATTGATTCACTCCCGTTTGTTTATTTTTTGCTTTTTTTTCCCCACTTGGAAAATTAATCTATAAAACATTGCTATGATTTATGTCAGATAATGTTTTGCCTATATTCTTTTCTAGGAATTTTATGGTGTCTTGTCTCTTATTTAGATTTTAAACTATTTTTAGTTTTTATTTGTATATGGTGTCAGACACTGTTCTAATTTCATTGATTTACATGTTGTTGTCCAGCTTTTCCAGCATCACTTGTTAAAGAGATATCTTTTCTCCATTGTATAGTCTTATCTTTGTTGTAGTAGAGTAGTTGACTGATGGTGTGCTGGCTTATTTCTTTGTTCTCTATCTTCTTCCATTGTTTTATGTTTGTATTGTTCCAACAACATGCTGTTTTTATTACTATAGCTTTGTAACCATACTTTTTATTATCTGTTATGGAACTCTGATATTGGATGGACATGAGTTTAGATTTGAGATCTCTTTTACTTACTGGCATTCCCTGTGTTTCCACTTTTAGGTGGCCTGCGTATTATGAGTAATATTTAAGGTTCATTGTGTGATACATTATATAGTACTTAAGAAACATAAGTAGTTAGCTATTCATTCCCCATAAATATTTCTGAGTACCATATTGACTTGCTTTATACTTGACGATGGTTCTGTGCTTAGTCACTCAGTCATGTCCAACTCTTTGCGACCCCATGAAGGGGGACAGGCTCCTCTGTCCATGGGGATTCTCCAGCTAAGAGTATTGGAGTGGGTTTCCATGCCCTCTTCCAGGAGATCTTCCCAACACAGAGGCTGAGCCCCGGTCTCGTGCATTACAGGTGGATTCTTTACTGTCTGAACCACCAGTGAAGCTCAAGAATACTGAAGTGGGTGGCCTATCTCTTCTCCAGGTGAACTTCCCAACTCAGGAATTAAACTGGAGTCTCCTTCATTGCAGGAAGATTCTTTACCTGATGAGCTGCAACAATTCAATTCAAGGTAAATTCAATTTACCTTGAAGTATGCCTGGTTTTCCTAGGTAATGTTTAACGTAGTACCAGAAAGTTTTACTAGTTGTTTACATCTCTTAGCCCACACTTGACATCACCCGTACCAGTAAAATAACTTTTTAGTATTACTATTTAAGGAGGGTAAAGAAAAGAAAATTTATCACTAATATGATTTAATACTATTTCAAAGATTTTGGACAATAAAGTAGAATAAGAAATAGACTATGAAGCACAAAAATATTAGGAGAGAAGAAACATCATCATTACTACCTAACATAAGGTGTTCTGTTTCCTATTGCTTCATAAAAATTTCCCCAGAACAACCAATTGGGGGTGATTGTGAAAACTAAGGCTGACCTGGCACCTCTCTCTCTCAATCTGTCTCTTTCTCTGTCAGTAAAATCTTATATCTTGCCTAGATGATCACAGAATGATGGCCTCAGAGCAGTCCAATTACTTACACACTCATTCAGGACCTTAGTGAACAAAATGGAAGCGGCATCATCTTTTATGAGTAGCCTCAGCGATCACTCTGCCATATTCAACAATAAAAGGGAAGTCTTTCTTTTCAGAAGAAATAACAAGGTCACATTGTAAAAAAAAAAAAAAAAAAAAAAAAAAAACCTGAAGCTGTAAGAAATTTTGCAGCACTCTTTAGGAAATATGTGGAGAAGAAAATGGCAACCCACTCCAGTATTCTTGCCTGGAAAACCCCATGGATAGAGGAGCCTGGCAGCTTATGGCCCATGGGGTAGCAAAAGATTTGGACATGAATCAGTACCTAAATAACAAAAGATGTACATATATTTTACATATTTTGTTGACATTTCCAGGGAGTTTAAATTTTCAATGTGTCAAAATTATTTTAAAGTACATCTGTAATAAGATATATGTGAACCTAGCAAGGGTCAATCTGGAAAAATGTATGTGATAATCTATTTATGAAATAGAGTTTATTAATTGGAGTACAAAAATTACAGATATGTAGCTTTTACAATTGAAATAGGAGGAACCAAATTCTTGTATTAAATAGAAAATTATAAAAATTAAATCATGAAGATAAAAATATAGAGAGATTCATATAATAAAACAGCACAATCTCACATGTGAAAACCACAAGCTTATAGTTTATTTTAAGGAAATCATCAGTAATCTTAAAAAAATAGGTGTAATAAGAAGAGTTTAGTGGATTGAATATAGTTCCTTGTGCTATAAATTAGGACTCTGCTGTTTTATCCCCTCTACAGCAGAGTTTGGCACAACATTTTAAATAAATTATACTTCAATAAAAAATAAAAAAAAATTAGTTAAATTTTTTTCAAAATGGTTTAGTAAAATTAAAACATACATAGAAGAGATAGAAAGTGAAGAGATTAAGATTTATTACAAGAAGCCTTAAAAGCAAGATGTAACAGAATAATGCTATAATTATAACATTCCTAAACATTGTTATAAATATGATGAGCAAATTAAAAAAATACAAATATAAATCAGAACATATATATTAGCATTATATGTAGTCACTGCTTTTATAGCAAGTTGATAATGACTACAAGATATGACAAAGTGAGTAGATGCCAGAAAATGCTATTTAATCCTCTATCTGTGAAGTTTGCATGGAATGCAACAGGCCTCTCTGTCCCTCACCATCTCTCAGAGATTGCCCAAGTTCATGTGCATTGAGTTGACGCCCTCCAACCATCACATCCCCTGTTGTCCTCTTATTCTGCCTTCAGTCTTTCCCAGCACCAAGTTTTCCTCCAATGAGTCAACTCTTTGCATAAGGTGGCCAAAGTATTGGAGTTTCAGCTTCCCTATCAGTCCTTCCAATGAATATTCAAAGTTGGTTTCCTTTAGGATTGACTGGTTTGATCTCCTTGCTGTCTAAGGGACTCTCAAGAGCCTTTTCCAGCACCAGAGTTTGAAGGCATCATTTCTTTGATTCTCTACCTTCTTTATGGTGCAGTTCTCACATCTGTAAATTATTACTGCAAAGACCATAGCCTTGACCATATGGACCTTTGTAAGAAAAATGATGTCTTTGCTTTTTAGTACACTAAGTTTGCCATAACTTTCATTCCAGGAAGGTATAAAAATACATAAAAATAAAAGTAGTTTTGCAAAACCATTTTATTGCCAAGGAATTTATTCAAATAAAAGCAGTTGTCCAAAATTAATTTTCCATTATTTGCTCCTGGGAAGCTTTAAAAATTGTTGACACACCAGAGTTTCTGATTGATTTGGATTATTCCCTTCTTTGGGGGCTTGTAAAATTTCTCAGATGATCCTATTTGCCATAAAGATAGAGGACAATTAATTTAAAATTTTGTTCACTAAAGTCTGGTTCATACTAATAGGCTAATTTGAAGTAAACCAAATCCTAGGAGAATGGCTAAATGTTTAAGTATTAGTATGATGAGCACTTTGAATCATTATAACATAAAATAGTTGATAATTAGTATAAACTGTTCTAAATCCATACATTAATCTAGAAATTATTCCATATTTGCATTACTAATATTTTAACTCAGTAATATGCTTTGTCATTCCGTTTACTGACTTTTATACACTGAGTAAAATAATATTCACTGCTTTTTAAATATTCCATTTATCTTCTTATTATTATTGCTTTGTTTTTCAACATGAACACTGTCCCCCACAACAGCTCTCATATGTTACTGCTAACATAAAGAAAAATGATCATGCTTGACAAATAGTTTTTATGTTATTTCTTTCAATAATTCTTTCAACTGATCCTTTTAATATGTGCTTTATTTTTTTTTATATTCCTTACTTCTTAGCCAGAAAGTTTTAAATGACTTTAGCTTGTATGATTAAATGTGTTTTGTTTTCATGATTTTGAAAAAAAAATTATATTAAGGAAATATGTATATATTTCATATTTTCAATCTGAATTTTTGAAACATATTTTGAATATGAAAGTGTGTTAGTCCCTCAGCCATGTCTGATTCTTTGCAGCCCCATGAACTGCAGCGCACCAACCTCCTCTGTCCATGGGGATTCTACAGGCAAGAATACTTCAGTGGGTTGCCATTTTCTTCTCCAGGGGATTTTCCAGACCCAGGTATTGAACCTCGTTCTCCTGCATTGCAAGCAGATTCTTTACCATCTGAGACACCAGGGAAAACCATTTTGAATTTATCATTCATTTAAAAAAAGTATCAAGTTATTACATATTTCTTATAGATAGTGATCTATGTATTATCATATACAATATTAATTAATGTTAAATATTTAAGATGGTCTACTTTGCATTTTTATGATTAGAAAGTAGTTGTTTTGGTAGACAGTTATTTAAATTAGCTTAAATTTTCCAATTTAACTTACTGGTAGGTTTTTTAACACCTATGTTCATCAGTGTAATTTTATACAGAGTTAATTTACCATGCTTACTGTGTCAGTATTGTTTTTAAATTCAGTATTATGGCTTTATTATTGATACATTTGTAATAATTAACATGACAAAATTTGAAGATATCTGCTTTTTAATTGCCTTCACAAAGATTCTGTAGTACTCGCTTAGCATAAGCACTCATCTCAGGAGTGAGTGGTTCCCGTATGTCTTACAGCAGCCCCTCATGGTGTTTCTGGAGCTGGAAAGTGTCACTAAACGCAACATGAATCTGGTCCCTTCTGAATGTTTGGTCATATATTAAATATTCTTTTACCTCCTCAGTTTCAGACTCTGCAGGTTAGACCTCTTCAACTATCTTGTCCACATCTGACAGTGAGATGGATGTCTCCAATATCTCCCCTGTTATGTATGCCTCTATCATGCCAAACACTCCTTAGAATGTTTCTTTAAATATCCTCTTCCAACACCTGAAAAAGAGATGGCAACTTTTTTCATCTACAAACCATACACTGAGGTAAAAATTGTAGTGTAAGGACCTTCAAGAGTTTTTAGACAATTAAAATATTCAAAATCTGAATTAGCTGTATGACCAAATTGAAAAAATATATATTCTTTTAATGATGAAGTTGAAGTAGAAATCTGCATGGCTTTGATAAAACCATAAACTACTCCACAACAGGAGTGCAGTTGATTCATTATTGGGAAAATGAATAAATTACTGTTTATCTGAATTTTAGGGAACACAGAGATTGTTTTAAATGGGTTTTATTCTATTTGTTGGCTTGTTTCAACATAATCACTGCACGTTCCCTGCTGTTTAGGTTGAAGTATTGAGGTTTTCTTGGGTAAAAACTCTCCTATTAGCCCTGCCTCATCCCTTTACTTTTCCAGTGCTATTGTCAATTTTTACTTTTTACATTTATCATACTTCATGTTGTTTAATGTAAACATCAGACAGTGTCTAGTAAGAAGTTTTAACCTGAAATTCACTGGAGGTCTTATTCAGATTCTGGCTTCTCCCTGGGATTGTTCCGTGTCTGCACTGATGGATCCATTAAACACTCTAAAATATCAGGAATGAAAGATTAATTACTACACAGTGGAATATAACCTGATACCCACCTGATAGAATCTTGGTATCTGAATCTAATTAGCTAATATTGAACACTTTGTATAGTTTAAAATAGTTCAAGTGGGATCTTTGTTCACTGTGTATCTGATATAAACCATTGGCTGTCTCATAGTCTTTAGATTCTGAATATCAAAGGGAAAGTTGAAGATTGTTAAGAAACTCTAGGTAGTAAACACTTCATTTAAGATCAATTTTAGCTTTTGCGAAAAAGCAAAACTGTTACTGAATATTATAGTAAATGATCCCTTACAATGTAGGCAAAATAAAATGGGAACAGCATTTATAGGGTGACTTTTTGGGGTTTGGGGGTCATTTCATCATAATAAAAAATGTAATCTTATTGGGTGGAAAGATGAGGTAACATATTTATCTAAGTTAAATTTGGAGTACAAAAGTTTTATCTCAAATGCTTTGATCAATTTCAGTGTAATTTTTAATCCTTGAAATAGCCCCTTGGGTATTCTGTTATTTGACATGAAGAGTCACTTACCAGTCTTAGCAGTCTTGATTCTGCTTTATGAGTTGGTAACTTCAGCTGTTTATTCAACTTCCTATTTTCTTCCATTGTATGAAATATTCTCACCAAAACTCATTTACATTTTGTGCTAAGATAATTAAACAACTCATAGCAAATAATATTAAAACTAAGTGAAATGAATGCTTATTATTATAAGCAAATCTATGAGAATTAAATATGATTTAAATAAGCAAAGGTAGTGAAGAATATAATGGGAATTTACAATTATTTGAAAGTTGTATGCCACAGGTTTAATAAATAAAAAGGATCTATGATAATTACAATGCAGAGAGATTATAAAAAATGGACAGTGGAATGAAAAATGTAATTAATAGCATATTAGTTTCCTATTACTCTTGTAACAAATTACTGCAGACTTAACAATACTAACATATTTATTACCTTAAAATTTTGAAAGTCAGAAATCTGAAATGGGCCTTGTGAGATAAAATCATGGTGATGGCAGAGCTGTGTTCTTCCTGAAGACTCTGGGTCTTTTCCAGTTGCCTTTTGCAGCTTCTGGGGCACCCTGACATTCTTCACAAGGAGCCTCTTCCTCTCATCACTCCAACTTCTGTTTCTTTCATCATCTCTCCTGTTCCTCCTGTGACTCTTTGCTTATTTTTATAAGTACCTTTATAGTTACATTGAACTTTCTCCTATAAGCCAGAGACATCTTCACATTTCAAGTTCCTTAGATTAATAACACATGCAGAGATCCTTTTGCAATGCAAGATAGCATATTCACAGATCCCAAGCATTCACAAGAGATCTTTGGGGGTCAGCATATCACAAATAGACAGTATATAATTCCTCATTAGTTATAAAATAATGTCCTAAGTAAAACAACTCATTTACAGGATCATATCATAGGTGATAATTTCATAAAAGTCAGGGGAAAAAAGAAAAAAAAAAACATGTCTACATAGCTACATTTTGAATCTATCACAGTTGTTTCACATACTTGTTTTACTCTTGGTATGGTTTTAGACTTTCAGTTTATATTTGGTGTGCATGTTCCAAGGAATACAGTTGTTTTATCTTGTTCTGATAGCAAATGAACATAGGATAAAAATGAGCATAAATTAAGTATTTATGAAATACTTGATATCAGTAATCCATTATACTTATTTTTATTTTTAATTTAGTTAATTAGACTTTCACTTGTTAATTACTTTCATGCCTTAAAAATGGATAAAATCTAAGTTATACTGAATAAACATTAATGTAAACAAGTGTGAGAGATTTTTCTTTTTTTATAATACTGTCAAATTTGTTGATTTGCTGATATTTTAACCTGTATTTCTGGAATTTTGTTATTTTAGAAATAATTATAGTAGTTTAAATGATCCATATTATTATAGATTTACCTCTTAATCATTCACCCTTCAAGATCTATGCATACATACATGGATCTATGCCATAAACATCTCAAATAGATGACTACTTGTTGGAACAGTGAACATGAGTAGTCCAAGGCAGAGTTTTGCTTTCACCCACTATCCTTTTATTTCTCTACCCTGACACCTAAAATAATACCTGGAACTTAGCACTCAAAGGCATTTTTTGAATTAAAAAAAAAAAAGAACACTAAATATAATGATAATTCTTCTAGAATATTTTTCCTCTGTTGTTATTATTCATTTAAAAGTTTCCATTAATGAATGCATAACTATCTCCTTGAGAAAATATTTTTACTAGACAAAGCAGTAGCAAATCTTAAGGATTTCAATATAAATTTTATGTGTTGGTTTAAAATAGTGCATCTATTATTGATCACATTACTGATCAAAAGCTTAGTATATCATTAATACATTCACAACAAGACACCACATTTTCTTAAAAAATTGTTGAGATTTCAAGATATAGCTAAAGTGTTATTTAGTTCACTGAAAGCCTTTTTAAAATTCAATGGCAAAAAACAAACCCAAGCCTGGAACTGGCATTAGTGTTTGCAGTGCATTCTGGTTTTTAATAGAGATGCTATCAAATTTAAGCAGGATACATCCAGCTATGATCAATTATCAGCTATTCAACAAAGCATTTTATTACTGTCAAGATACTTGGCAAAATAAAATGCGTCAATTCCTATTGTTAGACTATGCACAGATGCTTCTAACAACCAAAAAGAAATGACAATTAAGGAAGGTTTAGATAAATATATTTTTCATTCTCACAAGCTATGATTCAGCTATTTTAAAACATTTATTTCATGATGACTTTCTCATTTATTTTTCTTGTCTCAAAATTTTGGTATATTGAAACACATTGTCAAAAGCTGTCCTTGAAGAGAGAAATGTAGGATATATAAATGCACTTGGTACACAGTAAAGTTAGTGTGGCATGTTTTTCTAGACTTAGTAGAAGAGAAACATCACATATCACATTATTAGCTAAGTAATGTAAAGTGATGAATCTTTTAGTGAATTTGGTAATTATTGATATATGAATTTAGAATCCATACTACTCAACTCTGCAGCAGAAAATGTGGTATGATAAATTCCTCTTAAATAATTTGTTGTAGAAGATCAGCTTGCAATTTCTTGATTCATATTTTAAAGTTGCTGTTATGTATCCTAGAAAATGTAAAAAAAAAAAAAGGTGAAATAAATTTATAGTAAGTATTTATAGAAGTAGAGATGTATGGGTTTCATTTGTTCATGGAAATTTTGGGTCAATTTATTAGTTTCTGATGTATTTTCCCATGACACATTTTGAATTTGTCTGCAATTGCAGCTCAGCAAATATCATGTACACTTAGAAATTAGCTAATATTTCCAAAAGGAATTTAATTCCTTTTGGAATTAAATAGAAAAGGATAGAAAAATATTTCTATAGAACACTTTGGTATTCACTCATGAATATTTATTATATATCTTCAGTTTGTGGAAAATACATATACAATAAATGATGACTAGGAATAAATCTCAGATATTTTCACCTGAAAAGTGGTAATCTAGATCTTCCTACTTATAAAGCAATAATAACATGTTGGGAGATGAATAATTCTGTCTTCAAGCATTTATTTTTTTCAACAAAATAAACATCTGATTTTTAGCCCTTGTTAATAAAGTTGAGTCTATTAAATATTACAATAACTTGTGCACATAAATCTTGAGAAGAAGTATAGTGAATGAGGATCCAGGGTTAGTAATGAGACATCCAGAAATTTTTAGTTCTCCTGGACAAATCATTTTCATAAGAGTCCATAGGCACAGAAAGTGGTGCTGGTGGTGATACTTGTAAAGGTGTAAGTTGAATGTTTCTATGGTAAATACTTTCAAAACTTTATGCTGTGTTGTGCTTAGTCATTCAGTTGTGTCTGACTCTGCAATGGCATAGACTGTATCTTACCAGGCTCCTCTGTCCATGGAGATTCTCCAGGCAAGAATATAGGAGTGGGTTACCTTGCCTTTCTCCAAGGGATCTTCCCAAGCCAAGAATTGAAACAGGATCTCCTGCATTTCAGACTGATTCTTTACCAACTGAGCCACTAAGGAAGCACAAGAACACTGGAGTGGGTAGCCTATCCCTTCTCCAGGGAATCTTTCTGACCCAGGAATTGAACTGGGGTCTCCTGCATTGCAGGTGGATTCTTTACCATCTGTGCTACCAGGGAAGCCCTAAAGCCCTTTATACATATTGCCCAGTTATTTCATCTTTAAAAAATTAAGTATCATATCCCCAGTTGGGGGCTTCCCAAGTGGCTCAGTGGTAAAGAATCTTCCTGCCAATGAAAGAGATGCAGGAAAAGCAGTTTGATTCCTGAGTCAGGGAGATGCCCTGGAGGAATAAATGGCAACCCACTTCAGGGTTCTTGCATAGAGAATCCCATGAACAGAGGAGCCTGGTGGGATATAGTTCATAGGTTCACAAAGAGTCAGACACAGCTGAGCAACTGAGCACGCACACACTATATCCCCATTTAAGAAATGAGGCTTTTGTACAATGAAGGAAACTATAAACACAGTGAAAAGACATCCTTCATAATGGGAGAAAAATAATAGCAACAAAGCAACTGGCAAAGAATTAATCACAAAAATATACAAGCAGCTCATGTAGCTCAATTCCAGAAAAATAAACAACCTAATCAAAAAAAAAGGGGGGGTGAACGAACTAAACAGAAATTTCTCCAAAGACAGACAGATGGCTAACAAACACATGAAAGGATGCTCAACATCACTTATTATCAGAGAAATCCAAATCAAAACCACAGTGAGGTACCATCTCACGCTGGTCAGAATGGCTGCTATCAAAAACTCTACAAACAATAAATGCTGGAGAGGGTGTGTCTCCACCTCTCCACCCAGTGTAAGGGAACCCTTTAACACTGTTGGTGGGAATGTAGACTAGTACAGCCACTATGGAGAACAGTGTGGAGATTCCTTAAAATACTGGAAATAGAACTGCCATTTGACCCAGGATTCCCACTGCTGGGCATACACACCAAGGAAACCAGAATTGAAAGAGATATGTGTGCCCCAATGTTCACTGCAGCACTGTTTAAAATATCCAAGACATGGAAGCAACCTAGATTTCCATCAACAGACTAATGGATAAGAAAGCTGTGGTACATATACACAATGGAATATTACTCAGCTATTTAAAAGAGTGCATTTGAATCAGTTCTAATGAGGTGGATGAAGCTGGAGCCTGTTACACAGAGTGAAGTCAGAAAGAAAAACACCAATACAGTACACTAATGCATATGTATGGAATTTAGAACGATGGTAACAATGACCCAGTGTGTGAGACAGCAAAAGAGACACAGATGTAAAGAACAGTCTTTTGGACTCTGTTGGAGAAGGCAAGGGTGGGATGATCTGAGAGAACAGCATTTAAACATATATATTATCATATGTGAAATAGATTACCAATCCGGGTTTGATGCATGAGACAGGATACTCAGGGCTGGTGCACTGGGATGAACCTGATGAATGGGATGGGGAGGGACGTGGGAGGGGGGTTCTTGATGGGGAACAGATGTACACCCATGGCTGATCCATGTCATTGTATGGCAAAAACCACAATATTGTAAAGTAGTTAGACTCCAATTAAAATAAGTTAATTATTTTTTTTTTTTTAAAGAAGAAATGAAGAAACACCCTGAGAGGCAAAACACCTTGGACAAGATGCTAATTCAGATTTTCAGAGCACATCCAGAGACTTTATTAAAAATTTGAAGACATTTGCCATTCTATTGTTGCAAAAGTTTTACATTCAAATTAAACATGCTTACATACAATAGTTTATTGGATTAAATAAGTGGCATGTGGAAGTGTAGGTTAGAGATAATACTAGACTGTGAGCGATCCCTTTCTCATGACCATCCCTTGTCTCTCCTCTTCTCAACATGTGTGGTTTATATATCCCAGCCCTATATATCCAGGACACCAGAAGTGGGATGTGTGAGGATCAACACCTTGGGGAAGACCTAGACAGACCTAGACAGTTATTAAGGTTAACAACGGATGCCTGTCAGAATGGTTGTTGTTTCTGTTTGTCGGTGTAATTTTCCCATTTAGGGACCAAAAAATGTGTTGTCATAGTTCTTACTGGATGAAAAGTGACTTTCTAAGAAAAAGGGTGTTCTATTTGCACATGAGAAGCAATAAGCACTAAATGCAGTCAATTCTCGGCTGTCTGGTATCTGCACAACAACATAGAGGTTTATAAACACTTTTTATATATGATATCCAAATTAATTTATTGTTATTATAATATAAAAAAGTTGCATACAATCAGGATCACACCTACTTGAAAACCACAACCAGTCACTAGATTGAACTGTAAGTCTGAAACGTCTGGGTCTTTTATGTTTCTCTCAATCCCAACCCTATGTGGCTACTCATACATGACTTTGAAATCTGTGAGCAAACAGAAACATTCAATTATTCCAAACATTTTTAATCAAAATGATTAAAGAGACACAGGATGTCTTCAAAGAAAATTCCCATTTAGAATAGTGGAAATAATAAGGAACTTTGGTGAATCCAGTCCAAATCTTATAACAAATCACTCAATCATCTACTCAATCATTCATATAAACAAATAATTACTGAACTTTGTATGTGCCAGGTACTACTCTGGACACTAAGTATAGAACTGTTGTTGTTCAGCTGCCCTGATTGTGTCTGATTTGTCTTGACCCCATGACTGCAGCGTGCCAGGCCTCTCTGTCCCTCATCATCACCTGAAGTTTGCCCAAGTTCATGTCCATTGCATCGGTGATGCCATTCAGCCATCTCAACCTCTTACACCCTCTTTTCCTTCTGCCCTCAAAGTTTCCTAGCATCAGGGACTTTTCCAATAAGTCAGCTTTTCTCATCAGATGACCAAAATATTGGAGTTTCAGCTATAGCATCAGTCCTTCCAACAGGGATTCAGGGTTGATTTTCCTTAAGATTGATTGGCTTGGACTCATTTATGTCCAAGCGACTCTCAGGAGTCTTCTTCAGCACCACAGTTTAAAGACATCAGTTCTTCAGGGCTCTGTCTTATTTATGGTCCAGCTCTCACAACTGTACATGACCAGTGGGGAGACCATAGCCTCGACTATATGGACTTTGTTGGGCAGAGTAATGTCTCTGCTTTTCAACACTCAGTATGGGTTTGTTATGGTTTTCCTGCCAAGAAGCAACTGTCTTCTGATTTCAGGGCTGCATTCACCATCTGCAGTGATTTTTAGAGCCCAAGAAGAGGATATCTGTCACTACTTCCACATTTTCCCCTCTTATTTGCCATGAAGTTTGCTGGCTGCGACAGACCACACAGAAGCGTGCCCATGAGGAGCTACCCCTCACCCAAGATCAGGGGTAGCAACGAGAGCTCCAGGCTTCGACAGCACAGGAGCAGCGACTAAGAAGAGCTTCCCCACCTCCAAGGAGCTGCTGCTGTGGGGCGCAGGAGGTCTGAGAAGAGCTACTCCACGTTCAAGGTCAGGAGGGGCAGGCGGGAGAATATACCCCTTGTCCAAGGTAAGGAGCAGCGGCTGCACTTTGCTGGAGCAGCAGTGAAGAGATACCCCACGTCGAAGGTAAGAGAAACCCAAGTAAGATGGAAGGTGTTGCGAGAGGACATCAGAGGGCAGATACACTGAAACCATAATCACAGAAAACTAGCCAATCTGATCACAGGACCACAGTCTTGTCTAAGTCAATGAAACTAAGCCATGCTCTGTGGGGTCACCCAAGATGGACGGGTCATGGTGGAGAGGTCTGACAGAATGTGATCCACTGAAGGGAATGGCAAACCACTTCAGCATTCTTGCCTTGAGAAAGCCATGAACAGTATGAGAAGGCAAAATGATAGGATACTGAAAGAGGAACTCCCCAGGCCTTTAGGTGCCCAATATGCTACTGGAGATCAGTGGAGAAATAACTCCAGAAAGAATGAAGGGATGGAGCCAAAGCAAAAAAACAATACCCAGTTATGGATGGGACTGGTGATAGAAGCAAGGGCCAATACTGTAAAGAGCAATATTGCATAGGAACCTGGAATTTTAGATTCATCAATCAAGGCAAATTGGAAGTGGTCAAATAGGAGATGGCAAGAGTGAATGTTGACATTCTAGGAATCAGCAAAATAAAATGGACTGGAATGGGTGATTTTAACACAGATGACCATTATATCTACTACTGTGGGCAGGAATCCCTTAGAAGAAATGGAGTAGCCATCATGGTCAACAAAAGAGTCCAAAATGCAGTACTTGGATGCAATCTCAAAAACGAGAGAATGATCTGTTCATTTCCAAGGCAAACCATTCAATATGACGGTAATCCAAGCCTATGCCCCAACCAGTAATGCTGAAGAAACTGAAGTTGAATGGTTCTAGGAAGACTTACAAGACCTTTTAAAATAAACAGCCAAAAAGGATGTCCTTTTCATTATAGGGTACTGGAATGCAAAAGTAGGAAGTCAAGAAACACCTGGAGTAACAGGCAAATTTGGCCTTGGAGTACAGAATGAAGTAGGACAAAGGCTAATGGAGTTTTTCCAAGAGAATGCACTGGTCATAGCAAACACCCTCTTCCAACAACACAAGAGGAGACTTTACACATGTACATCACCAGATGGTCAACACTGAAATCAGATTGATTATATCCTTGGCAGCCAAAGATGGAGAAGCTCTATACAGTCAGCAAAAACAAGATCTGGAGCTGACTGTGGCTCAGATTATGAACTCCTTATTGACAAATTCAGACTTAAACTGAAGAAAGTAGGGAAAACCACTAGACCATTCAGGTATGACCTAAATCAAATCCTGTATGAGTATATAGTGGAAGTGAGAAATAGATTTAAGGGACTAGATCTGATAGACAGAGAGCCTGATGAACTATGGATGGAGGTTCATGACATTGCACAGGAGACAGAGATTAACACCATCCACATGGAAAAGAACAGCAAAAAGGCAAAATGGTTGTCTGAGGAGGCCATACAAATAGTTGTGAAAAGAAGAGAAGCAAAAAGCAAAGAAGAAAAAGAAAGATATTCCTATTTGAATGCAGAGTTTCAAAGAATAGCCAGGGGAGATAAGAAAGCCTTCCTCAGTGAGCAATGCAAAGAAAGAGAGGAAAACAACAGAATGGGAAAGACTAGAGATCTCTTCAAGAAAATTAGAGATACCAAGGGAACATTTCCTGCAAATATGGGTTTGATAAAGCACAGAAATTGTATAGACCAAATCGAAGGAGAAGATATTAAGAAGAGGTGGCAAAAATACACAGAAGAACAGTACAAAAAAGATCTTCATGACCCAGATAGTCATAATGGTGTGATCACTCACCTAGAACCAGACATCCTGGAATGTGAACTCAAGTGGACCTTAGAAAGCATCACTATGAACAAAGCTAATGGAGGTGATGGAATTCCAGTTGAGCTATTTCAAATCCTGAAAGATGATGTTGTGAAAGTGCTGCACTCAATATGCCAGCAAATTTGGAAAACAGCAGTGGCCACAGGACTGGAAAAGGTCAGTTTTCATTCCAATCCCTAAGAAAGGCAATCTCAAAGAATGCTCAAACTACAGTGCAATTGCACTCATCTTACACGCTAGTAAAGTAATGCTCAAAATTCTCCAAGCCAGGCTTCAGCAATACATGAACTGAGAACTTCCAGATGTTCAAGCTGGTTTTAGAAAAGGCAGAGGAACCAGAGATCAAATTGCCAACATCGGCTGGATCATTGAAAAAGCAAGAGAGTTCCAGAAAAACGTCTATTTCTGCTTCATTGACTTTACCAAAGCCTTTGACTGTGTGGATCACAATAAACTGTGGAGAATTCTGAAAGAGATGGGAATACCAGACCACTTGACCTGCCTCTGAGAAACCTGTATGCAGGTCAGGAAGCAACAGTTAGAACTGTACATGGAACAACAGACTGGTTCCAAATCGGAAAAGGAGTACATCAAGGCTGTATATTGTCACCCTGCTTATTTAACTTATATGCAGAGTACATCATGAGAAACCCTGGGCTGGAAGAAGCACAAGCTGGAATGAAGATTTCCAGGAGAAATATCAATAACCTCATATATGCAGATGACACCACCCTTATGACAGAGAGTGAAGAGGAACTAAAAAGCGTCTTGATGAAAGTGAAAGAGGAGAGTGAAAAAGTTGGCTTAAAGCTTAACATTCAGAAAACTAAGATCATGGCATCTGGTCCCATCACCTCATGAAAAATAGATGGGGAGGCAGTGGAAACAGTGTCAGACTTTATTTTTTGGGGCTCCAAAATCACCGCAGATGGTGACTGCAGCCATGAGATTAAAAGACACTTACTCCTTGGAAGGAAAGTTATGTGCAACCTAGATAGCATATTAAAAAGCAGAGACATTACTTTGCCAAGAAAGGTCCATCTGGTCAAGGCTATTGTCCTTCCAGTGGTCATGTATGGATGTGAGAGTTAGACTGTGAATAAATCTGAGCTCCAAAAAATGATGCTTTTGAACTATAGTGTTGGAGAAGACTCTTGAGAGTCCCTTGGACTGCAAGGAGATCCAACCAATCCATCCTAAAGGAGATCAGTCCTGGGTGTTCATTGGAAGGACTGATGCTGAAGCTGAAACTCCAGTACTTTGGCCACCTCATGCAAAGCATTGTCTCATTGGAAACGTCCCTGATGCTGGGAGGGATTGGGGGCAGGAGGAGAAGGGGGCGACAGAGAATGAGATGGCTGGATGGCATCACCGACTCGATGGGCATGAGTTTGAGTAAACTCCGGGAGTTGGTGATGGACAGAGTCCTGTCGTGCTGTGATTTATGGGGTCACAAAGAGTTGGACATGACTGAGTGACTGAACTGACTGACTGATTAAATGGGGCCAGATGCCATGATCTCAATGTTTTTTTTTTTGTTTGTTTGTTTGTTTGTTTGTTTTAGTTATAAGCTGGCTCTTCCACTCTCCTCCTTCACCCTTATCAAGAAGATCTTTAGTTCCTCTTTGCTTTCTGCTATTAAAATGGTATTGTCCACATACCTGAGGTTGTTGATGCTTCTCTTGCTTATCTTGATTGCAGTTTGTAACTCAGCCAGCCTGGGATTTTGCATGATGTGCTCAACCTATAGATTAAACAAACAGGGCTTTCATACTCCTTTCATACTCCTTTCATACTTAAACCAGACAGGGCTTTCATACTCCTTTTTCAATCTTGAACCAACCAATTGTTCCATACAAGGTTCTAACTGTTGCTTCTTCACCCGCATACAGATTTCTCAGGAGAAAGGTAAGATGGCCTGGTATTATCGTCTCTTTAAGAGCTTTCCACAGTTCATTATGAAGTGAGGCATAGGAAGGAAAATACCTAACATCTCTGTTGTCATTTGGGGAAAAAATAAAAAATAAAATAAAAACTAAGTCACTAACCATAGGAATACATAAAATGTTATGAGGGAAATGAGGCAAGGGAGTCATGGAGCAAGTGACTGGGGTGGGATTTGCTTTAGTTATCACTGGTGATTGAGAAAGTCTCTGGATTCAAGAAACAGAAAGAAGGCTGGAGGATATAAAAGCACCATGGGCTGAAGCAGGCTGGCAGTGATGGTCTGAGAGGTAGCAGAATTCTCACACTGTGAGGCTTTGTAAACCATGTGTTAGCATTTGGACTTTAAATGTAATTTGGGAATATCAATAAAGGTATAAGCAGAAATCAGGTTTTTGTTTCATATTTTCAAAAGGTTAATAGATTATTGTGGTCAAGTCTCAGGGAGATAAGCTAGGTTAAAATATGTAGTTTCTAAGGCAGAGACAAGGATAGATGTAACAGAAGGAAATATTTAATGTATAACAATAGGACCTGCTTAAAGGTTAAGCTTGTAGGCTGAGCAACTCAGTGATGTATCCTAGATTTGAGGCCTAAATTATTTAACATGTGATGCCCTTTAAAGGGACATCTGTTAAGGGCACAATCATCTAATAATAAGTAGAGCAAACCAGAGATCAATTTCATATTCAGTCACAAGTTTCATAAAGAAGATATAAATGTTAGAGGCATGAATTTGGGAACTATTAGCAAACATGTTTGAATTCACCCAGAGAGAGAGTGTAGACTTCTCTGGTGACTCTGTGGCAAAGAATCCACCTGCCAACACAGGGGATATGAGCTTGATCCCTAGGTCAAGAAGATCTTCTAGAGAAGGAAGTGGCAACCTATTCCTGTATTCTTGTCAGGGAAATCCCTTGGATAGAGGAAGCTGGTGTGCTATAGTCCATGGGGTTGCAAATAATCAGACACCACTAGGTGATTAAACAGCAGCACTAGAGAGAGTCTATAGTCAAAGACACAAAGTCACCCAAAGTCTGAAAAATTTTGCTTCACTGTCAGAGGTTTACTCTTTGTTCAGCCAGTTTAGTTGTCCCAGATTATACACAGTGAAGAGAACAAATAAGCCTATTTTTTTTATGACTGCTTGTGAGAACATATTAGGAAATTCCTTCCTCTTTTAGATGTTTAGTAATGCAGCAGCCAAGTCCCCGTGGTTTATTGACTCCAGTCATACTCAGGAGAGGAAAGCATTGCCCACATGGCTAGCACAAGAAGCTAAGCATGGAGCAGTGGGGATATGAGGCTATGAACAGAAGGCTGTCAACAGTTGAAATTGTTCATGCCTGTTTGAAGGTTTGTGTTCCAAATATAAGATCTGCTTCTGTCTCCTATTATACTGCATACATCTCTAAGACATACATGTATAGATACAAATATAGTTATAAATATAGATACAGATGGACATCCCAGGTGGTTCTAGTGGTAAAGAACCCACCTACCAAAGCAGGAGACGTAAGAGACACAGGTTCTATCCCTGTATTGGGAAGTTGCCCCAGAGAAGGGCATGGCAACCCACTCCAGTATTCATGCCTGGAGAATTCCATGAACAGAGGAGCCTGGTGAGCTACAGTCCATAGTATCACAGAGTCAGACATGACTGAAGTGACTTAGCATGCATAGATACAGATACAGGTAGACTTATAGATCTAGACAGAGATACAGGCATAGATACTTTGCTTTACTGTCTCAAAAAAAAAGTGGCATCTAAGTCAAAGCATAACCTAGGGTTTAAATTTTAATAATAAAATTAAGGATGTTATAACACATTATCCACAGTCCAGGCCACTAGCGAAGTGAAGTGATATAAATTAACACAGAATTAGTTGGTTTGGTAGAATCTTTAGAGTTGCTCTTGGCCTTGGGTTGCCCATCTCCAATAAGCATGTCTAAACTGAAACTGGTTCTCTTAATGGCTTTCTCAAAGGATCAATAAATTTCAGAATAAGCATTACTCCATAATCCTTTATATCTTCTTCCCAATTCAATGTTGTAAGCACCCAAGTCTCTGTGATTAGCAAGGGTATGAGGAATGAGGAGTTTTCCTTACCAGAAAAGCTAACTTGTGGCTTCTACAATTTCCATTTTTTCCTTAGAGGACATTGATCTTTTCTTTTTCAACTGAGACTTCTTGTTTTATCATCTATATTATTTATTTATAAATATTGAAAGCTGCAACCTTTAGTTGATATTTTGAAGCTACAGGTTAAACCAAGATAATTATAAATTTACAGGGAATAAGCATTCTTATTGTCCATAGTTACAATCTTCTTTACAAAGTATTGCCATTGGAACAAAGTCAGCTTAAAAAAATAGGCCATTTTTTAGATGAATTATTACTCAAACCTATCCCATTTTGAGATTTCCTGGCACTAACTTGGTGGAAGGTACAAAGTCTGAACATTCTGTGCCCTCTCAAAGATTCCCTATCTGACCTTTCTGAGACCATTAAAATGATGATTCACCAAAAGGCTAATTACACTTTTCAGAAAATTGGAAATAAATTAGTGACTTAGCAATCATTCTGTAGGCCTGATAAAGATCTTTGGCTGGAGACAAAGTGGTAGCCAACACATTATCAGTCTCTGACCTCCAAATGCCTAAATCAAATAGAAGCAATAAACCATACCAAAAATAAGTAAAATATATAAATAAGAACTTATCATGCAATTATAAATGTACTAATGGTTTTGAATATGCCTGCTCAGCAAGACAAAAGCGTTCTAGAATATCATGGCAAAATGCTCCAGGAAAATGGCCAATGAAAGAAGCTATTGGAAAAGTAGAGAGATCACTGGAGAAGCATTATTTTATGGATCCAGACAGACATATTCTACCTAGGGTAGTTACTTAAAGAAATGTGTCACTGATAAATATTGGGATGGGCTAACTTGCATCCTACTCCCTAGATGTAAGATCAGACACAAGTATTTAATTAGTCAACTAAATAAAAACATTTAAATTGTGTGCACCAAGAAAGAAGTAAATTCATATGAAATGGAATCACCTCTCCAGTACCAGGAGTGACAAAATATCCTGGGTTATTATTAGACTCAACTCAGAGTTTACGGTTATACTCAAGAAAATTAAGACATCTCACACTGGATCTGTTTAATAGGGTTTGTTGTCAAGAAAACTTACTGTTTTAAATTCTAGTCTTCCCCAAATAAAGTCCCAATTAAATATCAACCATTGTGAGGGCATTTAGATAAAATTTGTCTGTGATTTAAACATTGAAGGATATATAAGTAATTTTAGCCTGAAAATATATTTAAAGAAGAGATTAAAATATGGAAAATCAACCTTATAATTTATTAAAGTATACTCTAAACCTATGGTAATCAAAAGAGTATAGTCTTTTCAAAGAAACACATCAAATAAAATGAATAAAAAATAAATATAGGGATGCAAATTTATTTTTTCTTTATTGTTTTATTAATAACTTTATGAACTATGGGCTGCCAGGCATGAGGTGATGGGTCAGGAAAGTTAAGCACCTGGTATTGACCAATTCATGTCTTGTGATGTTTACCAAGCAGACTGACTGGTAAGGAAGTGGTTTATCTTTACAGGTTGTTGAAAATTCCTAAAGTATTTGAGGGAATTCACTGCATAAGAGCCTCTATTATTTAATTTTCACCATTGCTGTTACCAACAGGTGAAGAGAAGCATTTAGACTTTTCAAGGATGTCTAGAATGCCCATCTCAGGAAATGAGGCAATTTGTAAACATGAAATGTGAATGAATTACTAAAAGTTCTGTTCCTCTTTATTAGAAAGTGTTTAAAGCAACTAGAGAAGGAAGAGATGAAGAACCCCAGGGTTAGTAGAAGGAAAGAAATCTTAAAAATTAGGGCAGAAATAAATGCAAAAGAAGCTAAAGAGACCATAGCAAAAATAAACAAAGCTAAAAGCTGTTTTTTTTTTTTTGAAAAAATAAATAAAATTTACAAACCATTAGCAAGACTCATTAAGAAACAAAGGGAGAAGAACCAAATTAACAAAATTAGAAATGAAAATGGGGAGATCACAACAGACAACACTGAAATACAAAGGATCATAAGAGACTACTACCAGCAACTCTATGCCAATAAAATGGACAACTTGGAAGAAATGGACAAATTCTTAGAAAAGTATAACTTTAAAAACTGAACCAGGAAGAAATAGAAGATCTTAACAAACCCATCACAAGCAAGGAAATTGAAACTGTAATCAGAAATCTTCCAGCAAACAAAAGCCCAGGACCAGACGGGTTCACAGCTGATTTCTGCCATAATTTTAAAGAAGAGCTAACACCTATCTTACTCAAATTCTTCCAGAAAATTGCAGACGAAGGTAAACTTCCAAACTCATTCTATGAGGCCACCGTCACTCTAATACCAAAACCAAACAAAGATGCCACAAATAAAGAAAACTACAGGCCAATATCACTGATGAACATAGATGCAAAAATCTTTAACAAAATTCTAGCAAACAGAATACAACAACATATTAAAAAAATAATACACCATGACCAAGTGGGCTTTATCTCAGGAATGCAAGGATTCTTTAATATCCACAAATCAATCAATGTAATACATCTCATTAACAAATTGAAAGATAAAAAACATATGATTATCTCAATAGATGCACAGAAAGCCTTTGACAAAATTCAACACCAATTTATGATTAAAACTCTCCAGAAAGCAGGAATAGAAGGAACATACCTCAACATAATAAAAGCTATATATGACAAACCCACAGCAAGCATTACCCTCAATGGTGAAAAATTGAAAGCATTTCCCCTGAAATCAGGAACAAGACAAGGGTGCCCGCTCTCACCACTCCTATTCAACATAGTCTTGGTAGTTTTGGCCACAGCAATCAGAACAGAAAAAGAAGTAAAAGGAATCCAGATAGGAAAAGAAGAAGTGAAACTCTCGCTGTTTGCAGATGACATGATCCTCAACATAGAAAACCCTAAAGACGCTACAAGAAAATTACTAGAACTAATCAACAAATATAGTAAAGTTGTAGGACATAAAATTAACACACAGAAATCCCTTGCATTCCTATACACTAACAACGAGAGAACAGAAAGAGAAATTAAGGAAACAATACCATTCACCACTGCAACAGAAAGAATAAAATACTTAGGAGTATATCTACCTAGAGAAACAAAAGACCTATACATAGAAAACTATAAAACACTGATGAAAGAAATCAAAGAGGACACAAACAGATGGAGAAACATACCGTGTTCATGGACTGGAAGAATCAAAATGGCTATACTACCCAAAGCAATCTATAGCAATCCCTATTAAGCTACCAACGGTATTTTTCACAGAACTAGAACAAATAATTTCATGATTTGTATGGAAATACAAAAAAAACCCGAATAGCCAAACTAACCTTGAGAAAGAAGAATGGAAATGGAGGAATAAACCTGCCTGATTTCAGACTCTACTACAAAGCCACAGTCGTCAAGACAGTATGGTACTGGCACAAAGACAGAAATATAGATCAATGGAACACAATAGAATGCCCAGAGATAAATTCACAAACCTATGGACACCTTATCTTTGACAAAGGAGGCAAGGATATACAATGGGAAAAAGACAACCTCTTTAACAAGTGCTGCTGGGAAAACTGGTCAACCACTTGGAAAAGAATGAAACTAGAACACTTTCTAACACCATAAACAAAAATAAACTCAAAATGGATGAAAGATCTAAATGTAAGACCAGAAACTATAAAACTCCTAGACGAGAACATAGGCCAAACTCTCTCCAACGTAAATCACAGCAGGATCCTCTATGACCCACCTTCCAGAATATTGGAAATAAAAGCAAAAATAAACAAATGGGACCTAATGAAACTTAAAAGCTTTTGCACAACAAAGGAAACTATAAGCAAGGTGAAAAGACAGCCCTCAGATTGGGAGAAAATAATAGCAAATGAAGCAACAGACAAAGGACAAATCTCAAAAATATACAAGCAACTCCTGCAGCTCAATTCCAGAAAAATAAATTACCCGATCAAAAAATGGGCCAAAGAGTTAAACAGACATTTCTCCAAAGAAGACATACAGATGGCTAACGAACACATGAAAAGATGGTCAACATCACTCATCGTCAGAGAAATGCAAATCAAAACCACAATGAGGTACCATTACATGCCAGTCAGGATGGCTGCTATCCAAAAGTCTACAAGCAATAAATGCTGGAGAAGGTCTGGAGAAAAGGGAACCCTCTTACACTGTTGGTGGGAATGCAAACTAGTACAGCCGCTATGGAAAACAGTGTGGAGATTTCTTAAAAAACTAGAAATAGAACTGCCATATGACCCAGCAATACCACTTCTGGACATACACACTGAGGAAACCAGATCTGAAAGAGACACGTGCACCCCAATATTCATCACAGCACTATTTATAATAGCCAGAACATGGAAGCAACCTAGGTGCCCATCAGCAGACGAATGGATAAGGAAGCGGTGGTACATATACACCATGGAATATTACTCAGCCATTAAAAAGAATTCATTCGAATCAGTTCTAATGAGATGGATGAAACTGGAGCCCATTTACAGAGTGAAGTAAGCCAGAAAGATAAAGAACATTACAGCATACTAACAAATTTATATGGAATTTAGAAAGATGGTAATGATAACCCTATATGCAAACCAGAAAAAGAGACACAGATGTACAGAACAGACTTTTGGACTCTGTGGGAGAAGGCGAGGGTGGGATGTTTTGAGAGAACAGCATCAAAATATGTATATTATCTATAGTGAAACATATCACCAGCACAGGTTGGATGCACAAGACAAGTGCTTGGGCCTGGTGCACTGGGACTCAGAGGGATTGGGTAGAGAGGGAGGTGGGAGGCGGTACCGAGATGGGGAATACATGTAGATCCATGGCTGATTCATGTCAATGTATGACAAAACCCACTACAATATTGTAAAGTAATTAGCCTCCAACTAATATAAATAAATGAAAAAAATAAATAAACAAAAGCTTAAAAAAAAAAAAGTGTTGTCTTCCAGTTACCATAGAGGTAAATTACAGAAATGAAAAGAAATAATTTAAAGGAAGCTAGAATAGATTAATCTGATTTGTTTCCTTAATTGTTCAAGGTTACTGACATTAGAGATATGGCTTACAAAGAACAATGAACTCTTTTCACACCTCTTTTTTTATTATTATTTTTTATTTGTAGTGGATTTTGTCTTACATTGAAATGAAACAGCCATGGGTTTACATGTGTTTCCCATCCCGATCCCCCCTCCCACCTCCCTCTCCACCCTCTTCCTCTAGGTCTTCCCAGTGCACAAGGTCCGAGCGCTTGTCTCATGCATCCAACCTGGGCTGGTGATCTGTTTCACCCTAGATAATATACATGTTTTGCTGCTGTTCTCTTCACACTTCTTTTTTTAAGAAGGAAGACATAAATGATATTTTTGATCCCTTTTCCTTAATTATTATTTCACAGGGAAACAATTCTCTATGGGTCTCTAACAGTCCCTTCGTATCTCATGAGCAGAGGCACTGGATGCAGTTTATCCCTTCAAGGATGTTTGCCTGGTGAACGGTCTTGGGCTGGAGAGAGAGGAGCAAGGGACATATTTGTTTGTTCTCCAATTTGTTAAATATAAACATAGTGTCCCCTCCAGTACAAAGGCCAGGAAGACTTCCCCTATGCTATGCAGGATTTGAGTGATTCACTACCTCTGCAGACATTGCCTGACCTTCTTTATGTCAGAGGACTTGGGTTTTGAGGACCCCCTGTAAAAGCTGATATTAAACTACTTCTCTGTCTGTATTAATCTATCCTTTGTCTCTGATTCAGAAGTTTTGTATCTTCTGCCAGAATCCATGAACCTGTGGCAAGTTAAACTATTAGTTTGTAAATAAGGCTATTCCAGGTGGCACAGTGGTAAACAATCACCAATGCAGGAGACTCAGGAGATGCAGGTTCTATCCCTGGTTTGTGAAGATCCTCTAGAACAGGAAACAGCAACCCACTCCAGTATTCCTCCGTATAAAATTCCATGCACAGAGAAACATGGTGTGCTACAGTTTGTAGAGTCTCAAACAATAAGATACAACTAAACACTCACGCATGCATACAAGGTAAATTCTCACACCTTTCACAGTTTTTCACAGTGGATGTTATCATTAAATCATATAATAATTCATCAAAATTTTAACCAGGTAAATTCTTGATTTTTTTTAATGAAAAAAAAAAACAATCCTCAGCATGGAAAAATTCATTTTAATTTCATTTTAGTTAGTACAAAGATAGTTTGGGTGATATTATTTGAAATCAATATGAGAACACATGTCCACTATCAGTTCTTGTTCTTTTGGATAAAAATCTGGAACATGGAACTCATTATCTAAAATAAAATACTCGTATATTTTTGAGATTAATCCTTTGTCTGTGGCTTCATTTGCTATTATTTTCTCCCAATCTGAGGGCTGTCTTTTCACCTTGCTTATAGTTTCCTTTGCTGTGCAAAAGCTTTTAAGTTTTGTTAAGTCCCATGTGTTTATTTTTGCTTTTGTTTCTAATATTCTGGGATGTGGGTCATAGAGGATCCTGCTGTGATTTATGTCGGAGAGTGTTTTGCCTATGTTCTCCTATAGGAGTTTTATAGTTTCTGGTCTTACATTTAGATCTTTAATCCATTTTTAATTTATTTTTGTGTATGGTGTTAGAAAGTGTTCTAGTTTCATTTTTTTACAAGTGGTTGACCAATTTTCCCAGCAGCACTTGTTAAAGAGGTTGTCTTTTTTCCATTGTATATCCTTGCCTCCTTTCTCGAAGACAAGGTGACCATAGGTTCGTGGATTTATCTCTGGGCTTTCTATTCTGTTCCATTGATCTATATATTTGTCTTTGTGCCAATACCATACTGTCTTGATGACTGTGGCTTTGTAGTATAGTCTGAAGTCAGGCAGGTTGATTCCTCCAGTTCCATTCTTCTTTATCAAGATTACTTTGGCTATTCGAGGTTTTTTGTATTTCCATACAAATTGTGAAATTATTTGTTCTAGTTCTGTGAAAAATACCGTTGGTAGCTTGATAGGAATTGCATTGAATCTGTAGATTGCTTTGGGAAGTATACAAGCAACTCCTCCAGCTCAACTCCAGAAAAATAAATGACCCAATCAAAAAATGGGCCAAAGAACTAAACAGACACTTCTCCAAGGAAGACATACAGATGGCTAAGAAACACATGAAAAGATGCTCAACATCACTCATTATCAGAGAAATGCAAATCAAAACCACAATGAGGTACCATTACACGCCAGTCAGGATGGCTGCTATCCAAAGTCTACAAGCAGTAAATGCTGTAGAGGGTGTGGAGAAAAGGGAACCCTCTTACACTGTTGGTGGGAATGCAAACAAGTACAGCCACTATGGAAAACAGTGTGGAGATTTCTTAAAAAACTGGAAATAGAACTTCCATATGACCCAGCAATCCCACTTCTGGGCATACACACCAAGGAAACCAGATCTGAAAGAGACACGTCCACCCCAATGTTCATCGCAGCACTCTTTATCATAGCCAGGACATGGAAGCAACCTAGATGCCCATCAGCAGACGAATGGATGGGGAAGCTGTGGTACATATACACCATGGAATATTACTCAGCCATTAAAAAGAATTCATTTGAATCAGTTCTAATGAGATGGATGAAACTGGAGCCCATTATCCAGAGTGAAGTAAGCCAGAAAGATAAAGACCATTACAATATACTAACACATATATATGGAATTAAGAAAGATGTTAATGATAACTTTATATGCAGAACAGAAAAAGAGACACAGATTTATAGAATAGTCTTTTGGACTCTGTGGGAGAAGGCGAGGGTGGGATGTTTCAGGAGAACAGCATGGAAACATGTATATTATCTACGGTGAAACAGATCACCAGCCCAGGTTGGATGCATGAGACAAGCGCTCGGACCTGGTGCACTGGGAAGACCTAGAGGGAGCGGGTGGAGAGGGAGGTGGGAGGGGGGATCGTGATGGGGAACACATGTAAACCCATGGCTGTTTCATTTCAATGTATGACAAAATTCTCTACAAATAAAAAAAAAATAATAAATTAAAAAAATAAAATAAAATACTCTTCTCTCATGTTAACCCCTTTTCTCTTCCTTGTCCTGCCCAGGTGAACCTAACTTACTTTAAAAAGTACTTGAAACTATGACTCTGGACACAAGAGTCTGCTCTTAGAAGTGAAAATAAATTCATGCAGGTGGAAATGAACCCTGGGAGAGGGTAACAAAGGAAAAGCTGCTCATGCAAGGAATCTGAGGGAATCATTTAGGAACAAGGTAAAGGAAATGCATCACAAAAAGAGACTGAACAAGAAACTTTTGAAAAAAAAGACTGTAGTAGGACAGCGTGGTATCAAGGAAACAGAAAAGGGCATGAAAATAATGTGGCATATAGTAAGGTTAAACACTACAAGAAGGACAATTAGCCCGAGGACTCCAAGGAGGCCAGTGGGTTTGGCAATTAGGAGGTCACTGCCGATATTTAATCTTCAAGTCACCACATAAGTCAACTAATGAAGACAAAGCTTTCTCATGTCCCCAGTGTATCATCATGTCAGCCCTACAGTGAATGATATTATCCACAGGGTAACACTTAATGGTGAGTACTATTGTGATTAAATTTTTATGGAATACTGATGGGAATGTTCATTGCAACCCTTTAAATACCAACGGTATGATTAACACTCTAGAACAGACATGCAAGAAATAGATAGTGATTTGCCACTTATATGTCTGTCAAATTTAATGTTACCCTTAAGGGTTTATTGATGTGAAATGAAGTGCATTTATTTGAATAGAGTTAGTTCTCCTTTATAAGAAATAAGGAGCTATTAAAATAGTTCTATACCTACAGAATATAATGGAAGTGTTTTCTAATATGCATATGTTATTGCTGTTCTATAATTGCTAAAGCTATTGTTTCTATAATTTTAATTATTTTTAAAAATTATAATGACCATTGTCAAGTGGTAAACATATCTTTAATAAAGGTCACCTTTTTGATACATTAAAAATGTAATTATAGGCATTTTCCATATTAAGAAATTCATTTTTCTGTAACTGTAACTGTGTTCTTCTATTAAGAAGGCATATTTTTTTCAAAAATGTATAAATTTATAGATTTCCCAAACTATTTTATATTTATTCTTAGACTTGTAAAGAATAACCTTTAAGTGCTAGAACTATAGCATTATGTACAATAAATTATGTACATAGTATTATATACAGTAAATTGTTGAAACTTTATCTTGTTGGCTAAAATTTGCTTCCATGTCAAAAAGAATGTGTATATGGATACTTATGTGATTGTGTGTGTGAGTGTGTGTGTGTTTAGATCAAGGGTTGACAAATGTGTCATGTGAAAAGACATATAATGCTGTCTACTTCACCAGTCATAAGATCTCTGTCACAATTGTCCTTATTTTTACACTATAGTGAAAATGCAGTCCTAGATAAGACACACACAAATGGGCATAAAGATTTTCTAATAGCATTCAATTTGCAAAAACAGTTTTAGGGTAGGGGGATTGATTTGGCCTAAGAGGCTACAGGTTGCCAAATTCTGTTATAGATGTATGCTAGTTCATTCTTAACAGTCCATTGTTCTTTAGAGTAAAATTGAATCAAATAGATGTAAACAACATCAAAACCTTTAAACTAAGTAATAGCAAGAGATGTGTACTTTCCAAATTAGAAAATGACTAAACATAGCAAATTAAATAATCCACATAGTATATTACAACAAAATAAATGTACAAAACATAAAACATTTAGAAACTTTCACCATCTTGAGCTTAGTAGTTTCCAGTTAGTTTTTGTGATATCTATGCCACTATTTTAAAGTGCTTCCTTTTTTTAAAAATTCCCATCAAATTGATGAACAATAGAACAGACTACACCAAGAGACTAAAAGCTGCATGATGGCAGAGATCTCCGTTTCCTTTATGACTGAGAATTTGGAATAGGAGATTAAGCCCTGAGCCTTTGGAATGGGAGTACTGACTCCAAGACCTTAGACTACCATAGGAACTAAAAGAACTAAAGACTAAACTAAAAGAACTAAGCTAAAGAACTAAAAGAGTTTCAAAGAATTAACCCTAGGAAGTATCAAATAGTGAGAACTTCCCCCAAAGGAAACCACTTGAATATAAGACCAGGCATCATCCAGCAACTGGTAGCACCCTGTGCAGGACACCTCATCTAAACAACAAACAAAACAAAAATACAAACCCAATCACCAGCAGACAGGATTGATATCTCATTCATCTGCCCATCAGAGGAAAAACAAACAAAAAACAAAAGCTCAGCAGAAATCTCACCCTGCACAAAGCTTATACAAACCATTGGACCAACCTTAGGAGGGCAGAAAGCAAAAGGAAGAAAAAAATTCAACCCTGAAGCCTGGAAAAAGGAGACTTCAAACACAATAAGTTAAGAAAAATAATGAAAAGGCAGAGAAATACTACATAAATGAAGGAACAAACTGCAAACACAGAAGTCCAAATAAATGAAGGCAAACTACTTAAAAAATAATTTGGAATAATGATAGTAAAGATGATGAAAAACCTTGAAAATGAAATGGAAAAAAATGCAAAAATCAATTAACAAATACTTAGAAGAATTAAAGAATAAACATACAGAGACAAACATAATTACCGAAATTAAAAATACTCTAGAGGGAATCAATAGCAGAATATCTGAAGCAGAAGAACAAATCAGTGAGATGGAATATAAAATGGAGGATATAACTTCTGAAGAGCAGAATAAAGTAAAAAGAATGAGAAGAACTGAGGATATCCTCAGAGACCTCTGGGAAAATATCAAATGCACCAGCATTCAAATTATAGAGGCCCCAGAAGAGGAAGAGATAAAGAAAGGGCATGAGAAAATTTGGAAGCAATTATAACTGAAAATTTCCCCAACATGGAAAAGGAAATAATCAATCAAGTCCAAAAGACATAAAGAGTCCCATACAGAATAAATCCAAGGAGAAACATGCCAAGACACATACTAATCAATCTAACAAAGACTAAACACAAAGAAAGAATATTAAAAGCAGCAAAGGAAATGCAAGTAAGATACAAGGGAAACCCTATAGACTTAACAGCTGATCTTTCAGCAGAAACTCTGCAGACCAGAAGGAAATGGCAGGGTATGTTTAAATTACTGAAAAGGAAAAATCTACAACCAAGATTACTATACCTGGGAAGGATCTCATTCAAAAGTGATGAAGAAATCAAAAGCTTTTCAAACAAACAAAGTTAAGAGAATTCAGTACCAACAAACCAGCTTTACAACAAATGTTAAAGGGACTTATATAGTCAAGAAATACAAGAGAAGAAAGAAGAGCTACAAAATCAAACTCCAAACAATTAAGAAAATGGCAATAGGGACATATATATATCGCAATACTTACTTTAAATATAAATGGAGTAAATGCTCCAAACAAAAGACACAGACTGGCTGAATGGATAAAAAAACAAGACCCATATATAGGCAGTCTACAAGAAACCAACTTCCAACCTCAAGACATACAGACTGAATGTGAGAGGATGGAATACTAAATTCCATGCAAATGGGAAGCCAAAGAAAGCTGGAGTAGCAATCCTCATATCAGACAAAGTAGGCCTTAAAATAAAGAATATTACAAGAGATAAGGAAAGCCACTACATAATGATCTAGAGGTCAATCCAAGAGGAAGACATAACAATTGTACATATCTCCACCATAGGAGCGCCTCAATACATAAGACAAACAGACGTGAAAGGAGAAATTGGCAGTAACACAATAATAGTAGGAGAATTTAACACCCCTCTCACACCAATGGATAAATCATCAAAACAGAAAATTAATAAGGAAACACAGGTCTTAAAGGAAATGCAAAACAATACACCTTCTTCTTAAATGCACATAGAACATTCTCCAGGATAGACCACATCTTGGGTCACAAACAAACCTCAGGAAAGTTAAGAAAATTGAAATCATATCAAATATCTCCTCCAACCACAATGCTGTGAGACTAGATATCAATTACAAGAAAAAAAACTGTAAGAAACACAAACATATGGAGATTAAACAAGACTTTTCTAAATAATCAACAGGTTACTGAAGAAATTAAAGGAAATAAAAAAAATTCTAGAAACAAATGACAATGAATGCATGATAATTCAAAACTTATGCAAAAGCCATTCTAAGGGGAAGTTTATAGCAATATAATCCTACCTCAAGAGACAAGAAAGAAATTGAAATTACAACCTAGCTTTACACCTAAAACAACTGGAAAAAGAAGAAGAAAAACAAGAGAAACAAAATTAGCAGAGGGAAAGAAATCATAAAGATCCAGCAGAAATAAATGAAAAAGAAATGAAAGAAACAATAGTAAAGATTAATTTAAAAAAAGTGAATGTTTGAGAAGATAAAATTAGCAAAACTTTAGCAAGACTCATCAAAAAAAAAAAGAGAGAAGAATCAGATCAACACATTAGAAATGAAAAATGAGAGGTTACAATAGAGAAAGCAGACATGCAAATGACTATAAGAGACTATTATGAACAACTATATGACAGTAATGGAAAAGGCAATGGCAACCCACTCCATTGTTCTTGCCTGGAGAATCCCAGGGACAGGGGAGCCTCGCTGGCTGCCATTTACAGGGTCGAACATGACTGACGTGACTTAGCAGCAGCAGCAGCATATGACGATAAATTAATAACCTGGAAGAAATGGACAGGTTCTTAGAAAAGTTCAATCTTCCAAGACTGAACCAGGAAGAAATAGAAATTACGAACAACCAAATTACAAGCACTGAAATTGAAGCTGTGATCAAAAATCTCCCAAAAAACAAAAGCCCAGAGCCAGAGAATGTTTCACAGGAGAATGTAAATTGATACAGCCACTATGGAAGACAGTATGGAGATTCTATGACCCAGAAATCCCACTCCTAGAAATATACCTTGAGGAAACCAAAATTGAAAAAGACACATGTATTCCACTGTTCATTGCACCACTATTTACAATAGCTAGGACACGGAAGCAACCTAGATGTCCATTGACAAATGAATGGATAAAGAAGTTGTGGTACATATACACAATGGAATATTATTCAGCCATAAAAAGGAACACATTTGAGTCAGTTCTACTGAGGTGGATGAACCTAGAACCTATTATGCAGAGTGAAGTAAGTCAGAAAGAGAAAGATAAATATTCTAATGCATATATATGGAATATAGAAAAATGGAACTGAAGAATTTATTAGGGCGGCAATGGAGAAAGAGATGTAGAGAATAGACTTATGGACATGGGAAGAGGGGAGGAGAGGGTGAGATGTATGGAAAGAGTAATATGGAAACTTGTATCACCATATGTAAAATAGATAGCGAATGGGAATTTGCTGTGTGGCTCAGGAAACTCAAACAGGTGCTCTGTATCAACCTATAGGGGTGGGATGGGGAGGGAGATGGGGAGAGATTCAAAAGGGAAGAGATATATGTATACCTATGGCTGATTCATGTTGACATGTGACAGAAAACAACAAAATTCTCTAAATCAATCATCCTTCAATAACAAAAAGTAAATTTAATTTAAAAAATTAAAAAAAAAAAAACATGCAGAAAGATGACAGAAGTGGGATCAGCATCTCCAGGCAACAGAAATACACTATGATTATTTATGCTTTCAAATCAAAATTATTTCTAAGAATATCATATATGGAAAATAAAGATATATCAACCATAAAAGTATGAGTGTATATCAATTAAATACAGCCCTATAAAAGATTAAATTACAAGTAAATAATGATATTAATTTGCAAAGAAAAAAGATAGAATGAAAAAATAAATATACTATAGAGAAAATAGGAATAAATGATTTTCTAACAAGAATATTTGTGTTCCAGGTGTTGTAAGAGCTAATTCTACTTAAATGTGAAAAATAAATTTACACATGTTAACTGGATATGTGAGCAATAAAATAAATTTTAAAACAAAGAAGAATAAAATTTTATATATTTTACTTTTTGGAAAATACTCTTAAAAATTTGCACTGGATGTCTGCAAGAATGGATTTTACACTAGTCCCCCACAGAATTCTTCAATAGTTCCATAATGTTTAACTTGTTTTCGCTTTGCTATTTAGGTGATGTGTCTGTTTCCTCATTGGGTCTTTCTTTCTGCCTAAAGCTCAGTCAGGAGGCTGGAAGCAGAGCCCCACATTGGATGCAACTTGTGATCTTGGGAAGAGAGAAGGAGCAGGACACTGGAAATCTGGACCTTTTATGATGCTGCTTCTCCAGCCTTTCTGTCATCTCCATCTTTCAGTCCTGAAAAGCAATCAGATAAGCAAGTAGACAGCAACAACTATTTTTGGTTGACCTACAACGTTATGTGCTATGTCTTGCAAATTGTGATTCATGACTGAAAGAGTGTTGAGGACTTTTGTTTAAGTTCCATTTGCAGCTGGAGATGAAGTATTCTATTATTACTGCACATTTACATCCTGACACTGTAAATGAATTTAGCTGGATGAAAAGCAAGTTTGTGGGGCTTTTGCCTATAGCTCTGCTCTCAGAGATCTCAGAACACAAACCAGCAGGGCAGGCACCATCTCTTCCTTTCTTGTGAGGGCTTTCTGTTACTTTGCAGCCTCAGAAAGAGTTTATTATGAGAAGTATGGTGCAGCAGCTAGATCTCCAACCACCTAGAAGTTACACATCTGAGGGCAATGGGTGACATCCCAGTGGCTTTGGTTATAAGCATGTTACACTTTATCAGGGAGCAAATAGTAGGAGAGAGTAACTAAAGATTCCAGAGTTTAACTTCAAGCAACAGAATTGTATTTTTAATTTTTCTAGATATACATTTTATTTAGATGAAAGAAATTCAGAAATTTAGATGAATGAAAGAAATGAATGCATTACACATTCCAATCTGTCATAGGTACTTGGTAAAAAATTTCATAGACATGGCTAACAAGCTTATAAATTTTTTTTTTTAATTTTTGCATGATTCTTTAAATTTAGGGGCATGAATAGAAACTTCAGGATCACTAATATAAATTGTCAGGTTTGCCTGATGAGACATTTCTAAATGTACTTTTTGATCCAGCCATTTCATTCTTAGGTATCTATCCAAAGGTGAAGAAAACATTTTGTTCCAAAAGTTCATAGCAGCAGTGTTTATAATATCTAAAATGCAAAAGCATTTTGAATGTTGACCAACCAATCAATTTTATTATTGTAGATAAATAAAACATACTGTGCCTGCACAGTGGAGTAATATTTAAAACAAGCAAGCAAACAAACCCTATCTCAGGCTACAGTATGACAAACCTCAAAAACATTCAAAATCTCACCTGCATTACAGGAGACACGTGTATTGTGGGTTCAGTCCCTGGGTTGGAAAGATCCCCTGGAGTGGGAAATGGCAACCCACTCCAATATTCTTGCCTGGAAAATTCCATGGACAGAGGAGTCTAGTGGGCTACAGTCCATGTGGTCGCAAAGACTCATCGGACACAACTGAAGCAACCAAGCATATCCACACATATGCCTGTACAGTGGAGAATTATTAAAAACAAATACTATGTCACACTACAATATGACAAATCTCAAAAACATTATGCTAAATGGAAGAAATGAGATGCAATAGATCACATATTATTTGATTTCATTTATATAAAACATCAGAAAAGGAAAATCTATGGACCCAGAAAGCAGATTTGTGCCCTAAGAGGGCTAAAGGTGAGAACAGGGAATTGATGCAAGGAACATTTTTTGGTGATATAAATAATAAACAGTGACTCGTATTGTACACCTAAAACTTGTGCATTTCACAGTTTATAAATTAAGCATTACTAAACAATCTGAAAGCTATCACAAGAAATAAACTAGTGCAACAACTTTTATTTCTCTACACAATTATTTTGCATGTTATCTTGTATTAGAAATAAGTATTTCCCGGTGAGTAAATTTTATTTTAAAGTAAGATATGATTTCTTTAAGGACAGAGACTTATCGGGCACTTCATTTTCTGGCCTCCCATGTGTCAGATTCTTACATATAATAGTTTCAATGATTGGTCACTTATATTTGTGGAGCCATAGGGTAAATCATCACAGACTGGCAGCATTCCAACATAGGCTCAGGAAGGTATGAAACCGGGCCATATTGGTAAAAACTCAAACTGAGATTTAAACTGAAATTGTAGGAATAAATAAAGATTTGGCATCTGAATTTGAGATAAATCTAATATTCATTATACTAAGAGAGTGCCCATAAGGTGAGAGCCAAAACTCAGCTCTTACATTTTAAGATAAACCCAGTAATGGAGTGGTATTGGGGTCAGAAGTAGGCAGGATTCAAGAGCAGAAGCTAATATGATCCCTGTGTTCTCAAGTCTGTCTGACATCTGGGCCTCAAGATGTCAGGTAGCAAGTTCTCAGAATTAGGTTTAGGACAGCAACGCTGATCCTTGAAAGTAAGCTGGAACCCCACTGCAAAGGATAGGGTTCAAACAATGGGGGATTTTGGTCAGAAGGACTCAAACCTCATCTCTATGTTTATGTGACTTTAGACAAGGTACTTAGCTTCAAAACCCTATTTCCTCATGTGTAAAATGGATTTGATTTATATTTGTATAGTATAAAGCACTCACAGGGTGTCTTATATGTAATGAGTGACCATTTATTACTATTATTGTGAGAAATTTTGTCAGGTGAAAACAAGATCAGAATCTAATCATTGGAAAAATCCAATAAACAAATAAGTCAGTCTCTGAAGAGGAAGCAGAAAAGTGATTATTTGCCACTGCCACTGCTGCTAAGTCATTTCAGTCATGTCTGACTCTTCGCAACCCTATGGACTGCAGCCTACCAGTCTACTCCCTCCATGGGAGTTTCCAGGCAAGAGTACGGTAGTGGGTTGCCATTGCCTTCTCCATGTGATTATTTGGAGGATGGATAAAAAGTTAACATGATCCCCAGCAGAAGGATTGAGGAATCAATTTTCATAAAACATGCATATCTTCAGTCTTGGGACCTACAATATAAATAATCAGTGATGCTAAATGGATAAATATTTCACAGCAACATTAATGAGTATCATTTGCCTTTATAGGTCAATGGCATGTATTAAATATCAATCTTGCAAAGCCTGCACATGGATATTTTATAGAAGATTTATTCATAATCACTAAAACTTAGAAGCAAACCAGATGCCCTTCAACAGAGAAATTAATAAACAAATTGTGGTACATAATGGAACATTGCTGTTGTTCTTCAGTTGCTAAGTCATGTTTGACTCTTTGTAACTCCATGAACTGCAGCACACCAGGCTTCCCTGTCCTTCACTATTTCACTGAGTTTGCTCAAACTCATGTCCATTAAGTCAGTGATGCCATCCAACCATCTCACCCTCTGTCCCCCCCCCCCCCCCCCAACAACCTTTTCCTCTTGCCCTCAATATTTCTCAGCATCAGGGTATTTGCATCAGGTGACCAATGTATTGAAGCTTCAGCTTTAGCACCAGTCCTTCCAATGAATATTCAGGGTTGATTTCCTTTAGAATTGACTGATTTGATTCCCTTTCTGTCCAAGAGACTCTCAAGAGCCTTCTCTAGCACCACAATTTGAAAACATCAATTCTTCAGTGCTCAGTTTTCTTTATGGTCCACCTCTCACATCCATACATAACTACTGGAAAACCCATAGATTTTACTATACAGACTACTATGCAGCTCTAAAAATGAACTACCAAGCAATAGAAAAAAAGGGAAGTTACATGCACTAAATAAAAGTAGTCATTTGGAAAAAACCACATACTTTATGACTCCAGCTATATAATACTTTTTTAAAAAATTAGGAAGATGGTAAAAAGATCAGTGGTTGCAGAGGTTGAGAGATGGGAAGAATGAAAATGCAGAGCATCAAGAATTTTCTTAGGGCATTGAAACTACTTTGCATGACATCATAAAGTTTGGTGCATATCGTCACACAGTTGCCAAAACTCATAGAACTTAGAAAATCAAAAGTGAACTCCACTGTAAGTTATGTGTTTTACGCAAGTGTATGTTCATTAATTATAGCATGTACCATTTCAGTGTGGGATGTTTGCAAGTGGGAGGCTGTGTGTGTGTAGAGGCAGGGGTATATGGGAATTCTCTGTACCTTAAACCATCAAGGTTATGGAAGTTTGTTATAGCAGCCAGAGGAAAACTAATACAGTTTACACAGTTTTTTGAAACACAATTCTATCATGCTATTGAACCTAAAATGAAAGTGCAAAGCTGGACCTTTCTCCCTTCTCCTAACTTTTTCTTTTAAGGAATATTCCTAGAAACTGTATTCTTCTAGGAAAAGGAGAAAATGAATTAATATTATGAATCTATCATAAATCATCTCAATGCTATACCAGATTGGTCCTAAATCATGCCTCAGTCTTTGAATCCTGAGATTACTGGTGTGTGTGTGTTTGTGTGTGTGTGTTTTCTGCTTCTTTGATTTACACAGTTGAGCCAAAATAGGACTCCAGTGCACATAGAAAATAAAATGCATGTTCAATACAAAGATGCTCTTGCCAAAGGAGTCATTTCTGTGTACACATGCTCTTTTATGAGCATTTCCTCTCATTTATTTGAGAAGAGTAATAGAGACATCCCTTTCACCTCTCGGGCACTTTTTTTTTTTCAGTCAACTAAATCAAATCTTCGTATCTCCTAGTCTTTCAATTATTTTTATTGCTTGCTCTTACTCCTCTCTCCCATTTATTTTTGCCCATTTAAACCTGGGAAATTAACCAGTGAATTTAGCCTGCATTAGTGTGTGCCTTCATCATAGAGATGAGGGATGAGGTGTACAGCTTGTCAATATCACTGGAGAATTATTTAGTTTGCTTTGTCTGATTAGTAGTAAGACTTGATTTTAAAATAATCCTAATAGCATATACATAAACAGATAAATGCTATTCTTTGAAAAGTTATAGTGGGCCAAACACTTATTCTGATATTTGCACCGCTCTAAAGAATTTCAAATTTCCTTTATAGCAATTGCCTGCAAGTTAGTTTTCAGTTAAACAATAAAATAGCCATCTCACTATTTGTGAGCACAATTCATTTGACTTTGGACAAGAACAATATCTTTTATCAGGCATCAATTTTTGTCCACTTATAAAATATGAATCTATATTTTATAGGATTTCATTTGCTATATTTGAGGGTATTTTAAACCAAGATTTTGTCTTAAAATGGTATAGCATTTCTTCTGGTAGTTAAGTAGAAACTATTTCCTCTTGTAGAAAAGTCCTTAGACTCAGTCAGGGAATCCTGGTCCTGGAGCCTCAGGGAATCTCTACACTTTAGAAAGACTCCCTGGAATTTTCCAAGTCCCTCTCCTGTTCTGAGGTTTGTGGCTTCAGTGTGGTCTGGGCAGGGATCTCTGAGCACCTACCAGGAACCTGTGCTAGGTCCTGTTTGTTCCTGAGGCTGCTCTCTCTCTTTCTACTGCCCTTGCTTTTAGGAACATCCAGATCCTCAGGAGATGTCGAGAGTTGGTACCCCACCAGAGTAGCACTGATACACTGGCTTGGAGTAAGGCTACCTTACCTAGGGGGCCTACTGCTGGGCACTGGGCTGGACAGAGTCTTACGTACAGGTGGACATGTTGATCCTTACCCACAATGCCGAGTTCAGTCACCCTCTGCATGGGCTGTGTCCACTGTCACGCCAACTAGAGTCTTTTGCTTTGCGATGCCTTCAGTGGTTCTGACATGGGACTCTCTTAGGTGGTCTTAAGCCACTGGGAGATGAAGGAAAGACTTAGTTCTAATTTCTCTGTCGATGGTCCTGCCAGCTGTCCGTAATCTGGGGTCTATGGTGGCTGGTGACTTCATGGCTGAAAGAGATGCCTGGAGCAGCCTATAGAGTTCAAGAGAAGATGTGACTGGAAAGTGCATTTTTATGTCTACACTACAAAATCTGAGGAGAAAAAATTCACATACAAGGAAACAGATTACCATTAATATTTTTAATACATATTTTGGACAAAACTTGCACTTGGGATCATCATTAATCAAAAACAGTGAACACCTTTGAGAGAGTCATTGCTGAGCAGAGGACCCAATGGATGAGATATCAGAGTAACAGTGTAACCAGCACTTAAGTAACAGTCATTGGAAAAATAAAGGATAGATGTTCTACACTATTCAGCAGAGATGGGGCCCAACAAATTAGGGAGTAATATGAGCACTGCCATCTTTTTCTTAGGGGAACACAGGAATTATGAAGAAATTGTGCACTTGGCAATAAAAAACACATAAAGAGATGGACCCTGTACCTGATGAGGGGGAGACGTGCTTGGGCACTATGAATTCCTCATCTGTGATGGTTGGACATTAAGCAAATATGTAAGATAAAGCATGCTTACATCTTTTGAAATTTTATACATCTTTTTATTCTTCATTAATAAATTACTATAATTTTCATGAGCCCACAATTTTGTAATTATTTTTTTTAATAAAATTGTTCATTGAGAAAATCCTGGAACAAAAATATTTGTTCATATTTCTACACACTCCTTGGGCAGCACCTATGTTCTAGATAAGTAGCCATCTTGACTTAAGAATCAGTAATAGTACATATGATTTGTATTGTATTTCATTCATCTTGTAAATATTTGCTGAGCTCCAACTAAGTGCCAGAAAATGCTTATTGGGGACAGTGAAGAGGGGTATATTTTATAAGAACTTATTTTCTGAAGAAATGACATTTAATTTGAGGTTTTGGTATAGTAAAAGGCACATGATGCAAGGATCTGTAGAGAAATTATTTCAGGTAGAAGGAACAGAAACTGCAAATACCCAGAAAATTTCATCAGGATTGTCAGTGTGGCTAGAGAAAAAATCATTTTGTGGTCTGAACATCAGCATATCACACTGGACTGGTACATCCTTATGAATAACTTTTTTTTTTTTTGTCCTGAGTAAGAAGGAAAACAATTGGGATATTTTGAACCATACAGTTTGATGATCTGATTTGCATTTTCAAATGATAACTTTATTTCTTGAGTAGAAATACTGTGTAGAAGAGCAAGAGTGGTAGAAAAGAGACCTGCTGGAGATTCAACATGGGATTCAACTGTGACTTTGAAAAGGGTGGTAAACTCTAAATCACTGATCAAAGGCAGACATTTAAAAAAAAAAAAACACGTGAATTTAGATGATAGATGTAGGAGAATGAAGAGAAAAAGATAATGTCTTCTAAGGTTTTCTCCAGAGCAGTTAAATTAATCATGTGTTGTATTCTGAAAAGAGTGATACAGGGAAAAGAAAGAAAGCAGGCTTTGTGTATGTTTATTTTTAAAGGGAGGGGACTCAACAGTACTGTCCTGAAAGCACTAAATTTACCCAGTCTATTAAACATTCAATTAGTGATGAGTAAACAGCTAAACTTTTCAAGTCTAGAGTTCAACTGAAAGATAAAATAATGCAAAACAATGGAGTAGAAGACATAGGGTGGTATGAGTCCACCTAGAGAATGAACACTGAGAAGGCAAGGAGAACAGCTAAAAAATCCCAGATACCTCAGCATTTAAAGGTAAAAAGGATGAAGATTTAACAATGAAGACAGAGAAGGACTGGCAGGTTTCACATAAGGATCACAAGGAAGGGCTTGAGTGTCAAGTAAAGAAAGAATTTTGGAAAAAGAAGGCAATCAGCTCTGTCAAAAATGTGTCAGAAAATCAAGTAAAATGGTCATTGAAATTGGAAGCATAGACATTTTTAAGGTCTCTTGGAGAATAGTGTTCACCTTGATGAAGATGGGAGTGTAATTTAAATAGCTTGACATTGAATGGACTTGAGGAAGTGATGACAAATCATAGATGTATAGAGTCATATGAGATATAATACAGTTTTTTTACAGAAAAAAATGACTAGAGATGAAGATGAGCATATGAGTAAATTAGAAAAAACCTAAATTCTTAATAGGTGTATGATGCATAGGGCTTCCCAGTTGGCTCAGATGGTAAAGGAGACCAGGGTTTGATCCCTGAATCAGGAAGATCCCCTGGAGAAGGAAATGTCTACACACTCTAGTATTCTTACCTGGAGAATTCCATGGAAAGAGGAGCCTGGCAGACCACAGTTCATGGGGTTGCAAAGAGTTAGACATACTAAGTGACTAACACATATTATGCATAGAATGAATATGCATATGCCATATATACCTAAAATATGTCTTTAATACTTTTCCAAATAGTTAATATACATGATAGGAAACAAAATATTGTAGGTGACCTCTAATTTGGAAACATTGGCAGAGTGGGGAAAGTTGATGTATTATACTAGAAAGAAAAAGATGAAAGAGATGAAAAGATTTTGACTGAATTCTAAAAGCTCTCACACTCCAATCTAAAATGTAGATAACAGCTGTTACCCTTCAAGTTTCTGGATTTTAGGTTGGAGAGAGATTGCAAATAGGGAGCAAAATATCTATCATATACTCATATCTTTTGGTCCATAGCATTGGAAAATTCCCTGATTAAATTTGGAATAACCCCCATACTCAGAGGGCAAGGGGAGACCCAAGGAAGAGCCAGACTCCAGAGGGGGAGGTGGCAGGTTTAATAAGCAAGAGAACTTAGTAATGAGGCTTGTGTTGGGCACCACAAGAGAACTAGATCTTCATGCTCACAGAGCAGACTCTTATGAGTTTATATAGAGGGCTTAACTGAGTTCAGTCACATACTGTTCAGATGATCTCACAGCTTCCACTGTGAGAACAGTGGGCAGAAGTACATTTCAAGGATGGGGAGGATCCGAGGAGCCTCAAGTTGCCTGGGTCCAGTTTATAGGTCAACAAGCAGTCATTCATATCCTCTTCATGACCTCTTCCAACAAGATCAATATTTTCTATATTGATAATAGCACCCATGTGTTATGATACTAACAAATTAATGACAATGTTTATAATTGAAATAAATTGTACTGTCTAAAAGATGAAGATTTTATTGTAGAGAGCAAATCTTCACTAATTAAAATGAATTTAATCTAATAAATTAGGAGGCAGTTTCCTCTCTAATCTAATAACTTCAGTTATAAATAATCCCATCAAGAGGGACCCCATTGTGAAGTATTTCCCAGTGAAGAATAGAGCTGGAATGACTAAGCTCCCAGTTCTTTTGTCTAAAGTTGGGTATTGTAAGTGGAGACAGTTTGGGACTCCAGCAACTGACTTTCTGAACCCTGCTTTTCCACATCATGCCTAAAGACCCAGTGTTCTTTTGTTGTTTGTTTCCCAGACAAGTAATCAGGCTATGGAAAATTAGAAATCCTTAGCACATATATTCTCTGACATCATCATCATGAGGATCATGGTTAGATGAGGAAAATATCATAGGAGGCGAGTTTCCTATTCTGTTTCACACCACTCCATACCCAGTACATGTGTCTCTCTCCTCCCACACAGAAGTGTTTTGAAGATAGCTAAACCAAATAAATTAGCTAGAAGAGGAGAATGGAATGACTTGTTGCTGGAACATTTAGGTCTTTCTAAATCAGCTCTAGGATTTAAGTTGTGGTGAGGCATAATGGAAGGGCTTTCCAGGTGGTGCAGTGGTTAACAATCTACCTACAAATGAAGGAGATGCAAGAGACAAAGGTTTGATCTCTGGATCAGGAAGATCCCCTGGAGAGGAAATGGCAACCCACTCCAGTATTCTTGCCAGGGAAATGCCATGGACAGAGAAACCTGGCAGGCTACAATCCATGGAGTCACATAGAGTCAGACATGACTGAGTAAGCATGCTCACACCAGGAGTAAGGGACAGTTAAGCTAAGTTGTCATGCATTTGATGGAATTAAATGGGCATATCATGGGATCACACGATCCATGAGACACTTGATTTAGTACAGGACTTTGGCCCAGATTGGGGCACTTAGTAAATTAACTTATTGAATTTCTCATATGACGCCTAGCTTGCTAAGAATTTAACTGCATCTTTCTCTCTTTGAGCCAGGGTCCTATTTTTATGCATGTCAGTATGGTACACTTCAGAAGGCAGTGAGGAAATAACATCATATACCATCAGAGCACAGATACCACACTGAAAAAGACATCAAGAGTTAAGTGTCTCCAGTATGAAAATAGTGAGATTAACACTTGAGCCAAGGAAAGTGTATGTAAATACAAGAATCCCAACATTGTCTATAGACCATTTAGTCCAATCAGCCAATTATCAATGAATTACCTGCACTTAATTGTCTGGGACTTAGAGAGTAGGTCTTGACTGGGGATATAAATTGATGACTTGTCAGCACAAAGGTGTTATTTAAAACCAGGGGAGCCTACAACTGAAAAAGAAGTGCCTACAAAATGAATTTAAAATGAGCATCCGAAGTATGGAAAAGAAATCAAGAAAGTGTGCTGTCAAAGAAGCCAAAATAAGAGTGTGTAAAAGTTAGTGACTCCTATACTCCTAGGAAAAGCTTCCTTTGTAGCTCAGCTGGTAAAGAATCCATCTGCAATTCAGAAGACCCTAGTTTGATTACTGGGTTGAGAAGTTCCCTTGGAGAAGGGATAGGCTACCCACGTCAATATTCTTGGTCTTCCCTCGTAGCTCAGCTGGTAAAGAATCCACCTGCAATGGAGGATACCTGGGTTCAATCCCTGGGTTGGGAGATCCCCTGGAGAAAGGCATGCTGACCCACTCCAGTACTCTTGCCTAGAGAACCCCCATGGACAGAGGAACCTGGTGGGTAGAGTCCATGGGATCACAAAGAGTTGGACACAACTGAGTGACTAAGCACATACTCTTAGGAAGGCATGAAAGGTGAGAGTTCTGCAATAGCATGCATGACATTCCTGTCATAAGGGAGAAACCAAGGGTCAGACTCTCCTTTCACAATCAGAGGCTGCTGTAGGGCTTCCTCATTTGTACAAGTGAGAAAAATTTTCCCAATGTTATGTAGTTACCCAATGACACAGTCATGTATGGATGTGAGTGTTGGACTATAAAGAAAGCTGAGCGCCAAAGAATTGATGCTTTTGAACTGTGGTGTTGGAGAAGACACTTGAGAGTCCCTTGAACAGCAAGGAGATCCCACCAGTCCATCCTTTAGGATCGAAATCAGTCCTGAATATTCATTGGACGGACTGGTGCTGAAGCTGAAACACCAATACTCTGGCCACCTGATGTGAAGAACTAACTCATTGGAAAAGACCCTGATGCAGGGAAAGATTGAAGGTGGGAGAAGAAGGGAATGACAGATGGTTGGATGGCATCACTGACTCAATGGACATGAGTTTGAGTAAACTCCAGGAGTTGGTGATGGACAGGGAGGCCTGGCATGCTGCAGTCCATGGGGTCACAAAGAGTTGTGCATGACTGAGCAACTGAACTGAACTGATAATAGCACAGATACACTCTCACAAATAGAATATCGACAACTGGCTTGCTATCATCTCTGTGCTATCTTCAATGTAACCATGTGACAGATGTTCTAAACATTTATACAAATATTGGTTCTCAGGATTGAGTGGAGACACCTATAAAGTAACAAACTAGAAAGGAAACATGGGGGGAGAAAAAAAAGCTCAAAAAGAAAAAGAAATGACAAGAAATAAAACAAATATGTTTACTAATTATTAGCATATTTTCAAACAAAATTTTGAAAATATATAAAGATTGTTAAACTATAAAAGAAAACTGTTAGCATCCACTATATAAAAGTAAATTCACCCTGATCAAATGAGAATATTTTTTTACAAACTAAAAATAAGTATTTTTTTTTACAACCTTAAAATAAGTATGTTTGGGATTCTCAAAGAGAAAAAAGTTGGAAAATCATTCCAAATGGTAATATGGAATTATTAAACAACCAGAAATGAAGAGATGAATGGATGATAAAATACTTCATATAATCTAAATAGATTGTAACCACTGAATATTTTTACAAAGTTAATTGTCACAATAAACTCTGTGCAGGATTGGAGGTAGTCGGCCATGTTAACCAGCTTCAAGATGATGCAGACACAATAATTTGGCATCATAAAATGACAAAGAGACTCAGTTATTAAGAAAATTAGAAGAAATAGTATCAGACTCTGCTTCAGGAGTGAAAATGTTTCCCAAGGATGAGGCATGAAATATTAAAGATCAGTGCAAGCAAATACTAAGTGCATCATACAATTAAATTAACTGTTGAGTGTAAAAACCAGGCTAGTTTTTTATTTTGTTTTGTATTCAAAAGGCAGAACTACATCTCTAGACAGCAATAACACTGAAAATTATTTCAAAGACTTTATCTATAGGAATTTAATTTTTTCTAAGGACTTTGTCTTATTTAAGAAGAGGAAAGAGCTACTGAATAATTTTAGTCTTAGAAACATTTAAAAGTTGAGTAAGCATATTGATATTTTAAGGGTAATAAATAAATAATTGAAATTTTTCTATACTTCCTAAGTATGCCAAGAAAAATAAAAAATAAAATATAAAAACTTGATCAACCCAACCTCAAGCATGAGAAACACAAATGAAGCTAAGAAATACAAAGGCAAGTAAATACAGTCTTAGTCACTCACTCGTGTCTGACTCTTTGTGACCCCATGTATAAGAGCCCACCAGTCTCCTCCATCCATGGAATTCTCCAGGCAAGAATACTGGAGTGGGTGGCCATTCCCTTCTCCTGGGGATCTTCCTGACTCAAGGATCAAACTGGGGTCTCCTGCCTTTCAGGCAGATTCCTTATGTCTGAGCCACCCTACAGACTGTTGTGTAATACATAATCACAAATACATATGATAATCTCTCTGATGATAAAAACCAAATTTCATTAAAATTCAAAAACCTAGCTAAGATGTTTACAAGAGACATTGCTAACAAATAAATTGAACATTAGAAAGTCAAGGGTTGAAAAAGATTTATCATGTCAGTACTAACTGTGTTGGTTTATTTTATAAATCTCTTTTGCTGGGTTATATTGCCCAGATATTTAGTCAAACATTTTTCTGGATGTTTCTGTGAAGGGAAGACATCTTTAGATGAGGTTTGCATTTAAATCTGTAGACTTTGGGTAAAGTAGAATGTCCTCCCTATTGTGGGTGGGTTGCATCCAATAAGTTGAAGGCCTAAATAGAAAAAAGATGGATCTCCCTTAAGCAAGAAAAAATTCTGCCAGCAAACAGCGTTTGGGCTCAAACTCTAGCCTACCTCCCCCATCAGATTTTGGACTTGAACCTTCATAATTACATGAGAAAATTCTTTAAAATAAATCTTTCTCAATTCTTTCTTGTCTTCCTGTGGAGAAATTTGATTAGTACAGTAACTAAAATAAAACATAAAACATGTGTCCATAGTAAATTATAGGAAAATAATATTTAAAATTAAAGCTACAAGACATTCACTAAAGAACAGTTAACAAAAACCAATTTACAACTCCAAACTGGGTATCATTCAGGGTTTAATCAGAGAAGCAGATTTAC
>CM035270.1:1134717-1149420 GCA_020226075.1 Hydropotes inermis
AGAGAGAGAGAGAGAGAGAGAGAGAGAGAGAGAGAGAGAGAGAGTGCTTGCTACACACTTTCCCTTGTGCAGTCTTGGAAGCTGGTTAAGCAGTATGACTAAGGCAGTTGTCTTCATGTCTGAAGCTGTAGCTTTAAGCCCACAGGCAGGTGGTTGGGATAAAAGTTGGATGTAACTTGGGGGAAGGGTAAAACCTGGGAGCATGAGCTGGACCTTCATAAAGGTAGACTCATGAACTCACATCAGTTCCCATTCAGTTCCCATTTCCTATGATCTAAGCAGTGTTAGCATCCCACAGAAACTAGATTTGCACAGCTGGTGCTAAACACACATACCAGAAGCATGAGATGGATGCTGCAAGAGCAGCCGGGGCCAGGTAGAGCACTTGAGGCCCAGATCCTGCTTCAAGTCTCCAGTCCGTGTCAGGAGGTGAACAGCACATGGGGGGCTACAGATGGGAAGATGAGATACAGACTCCAAGACTCCACTGTGGGAGTAGGTGGGGGTCATGTATCAGCCTTAGGAGAAGGGGGAATAGCTGAAATTCTTGAGAAGGTAATTTTAATTTTCCAGACAAAAAGAAAAAGTTTCTTAAGATAAAAACACTTTTCTTTTGTCCCTTTGGACTCTTGTTCATTACACATTTCTCCTGCCTGGATAGTGATGCAAATCAGTAGGCTGGGCAATTATTTTCAGATTTGAAGACAAAAATATGTGCTAAAAGTGAGCCCATAATAACTTTGAGAAAATATGCTACTGGTTGACTATCAACTTCTGGATATTTTATTTTACCAGAAGGGGAAAAAAAAAATCCTAACTCTTTTGACCACAGTAATTTGGATTCACTGGTACCTAAAACCAAACTCATTATTCCCTTTACCCCTATTATCTCAGTGAATCACAGAACTAGATGTCATCTCAGAGGGAGGAATCAGGGAAGATGTATCTTAGTTTTAAATGAAAGAGTCTGACAGTCTAGAGAATCAGGATCAAACAGACGGAGGTATGGTAATACAGTTGCTGGACAATATTAAAGTTTTTTATTTGTTTGTTTGTTTTGTTTTTTAATGTTACTGACCCTGATTTCAAGGGGAACCAGGCAAAGATGTTTGTCTTTTTCAAATGCAAAGACCTGGAAGCAAATGGTCAAAGAATATACTGCAGTTTCAAACTGGCTAACAACTGGAGTACTTGTGTTAAGTTTATGACATAGGAGATGTGGCCAACCCTAGCACTGGCAATTTTGATTTCCCAACTTCTCTTTCAAACAATGTTAAGTTATTAAGAATTGCAATCTTTTCATTTATCCCTTTTATGCAGCACTCAAAAAATATAATAGGAAAAAAAGATGGCAGTATCTCTCAATAAAAGATTAACATTGCTGGGAAAGATTGAAGGCAAGAGGTAAAGGGAGTGCAGAGTATGAGGGGTTAGATAGCATTACCAGCTCAATGGACACGAACTTGAGCAAACCCGGGGAGACAGTGGAGGACAGAGGAGCCTGTGGCCTACACTACATGGGGTTGCACACAGCTGGACATGACTTAGCGAATGAAAAACAGTAACAGCAAAATACCACTAATGGCAAAATGTTAAAGCAACGGCCTTTTGATATTGATCTACCTACACAAATCAGGTAGATTCCCTTGGCTAATCTCTCCTGTGATTCATACTAGATTATAAAGTAATTGTGAGTCATTTTCAGAAGCCATTTAACATACAGAACTATATTTTGAGATCTAACCCATTATATTAAAATAAAAAAACTGTATTTTTCTTTATTTAACTATAAATTTATATTCAGCAATTATACTATTAATAAATATTTAGTATTATTAATTAATATTTGATTTTAAAATATCACTAAGAGAATCATTAATCAAGGGTGATCCCAAATGGGGATGAGTGTAGGACTGGTTACAAAGTAGTATGAGGGCATTGTTTTTGATGATGAAACTGTTCGATATCTTGTTTGGGGTGATGATTTCATGACAGTATGTTTGGGAATACTCAATGAATTTGTGGACTTAAAAGGGTGAACTTTGCTTTATGTACATTTACCTTAGTAAAACTGACTAAATAAACTCTTCTGTTTGAAAGCTAAAGGCAAACTTTACAATGAATTGTGTAGAAAGATGAGAGTGTGAAATGTTTATAATTTCATATAAGTGATATCAATACATATCAAAACTTGCAAGACAATACTAAAGTACTATTTAGAAATATATTTATCTCTTTACACATAATTAATCAGAAAATTCCAAGGAAGATTAGATATAAATTATAAGTCAGACCTTTTGTTATATATACATTTGTTGAATTCAAGATGAACACACACAAGCAAAAAGAATTTGAAAATATAAAAAGAAGATCATAAAGGGACAAGAATAGTCTATATAAATAAAAATGACATAAGCTGGAGGAATCAACAATTTCAGATTCAAAAATTATTCATATTCAATATAAAAATTATTACAACAAAAACAGTTTGTACTTGGGCAGAAGAGGTTAATTATTGGAACCTACTACAGAGTCCAGAAACAGTGCCACACCTTGAGGAAGCTTGGGATGTCAGTGACAGCATCACAGGTCAGCTGTGACTTAATTCAAGGGCAATAAAACAATGGTTGTCAACTGAGTATCAATAAGACCCAAAGATCTATTTCTGTCCTTAACTTATTTCCTATAAAATAAACATAAATTAGTCATTTAAATCTGAAAAACAGAACTAACACTAAAGCTTTTAGATAATTAGAAAGAAAATGATTATAAAAAATATATATTTATATAAAAATGCACATAATTTAAAGAAATGACACTGTCTGCATGAAGAAATTTTAAGTCATAAACTCATCAAAAAATCATCCCATAAGATGAAAATAAAACTTAGATTTAGAAAAAGATATAAAACCTACAAGTGGCAGAATAGGTGAAAAAGTAATTCACAGAAAAGGAAACCTAAGCTTCAGTGTATGAAAGCATATCAATCATAATAATCATCAGGCAAATGCAAATGCATCTTGCATACATGAGACTGCCAAGGACTTTAATACTCTTACTGTTACATATGTCATTGATCTGATGGAGGAAAGTAAACCCTGCTGCTTGTAGCAATGTAAATTCATAAAACCAATTTAGAAAGCAATTTAACAACATCTACTTAAGATGAGGATGAGATTAACCAATGAGCAAGTAACTCATATTCTGAATATTTACTGGAACTGGTCAAATTTCTACTGAAAGAGACAAGAAGGTGGATTTTCATAACAGCACAGTTTGAATAAGAAAAAATAGAAACAGCTTTTCTTTCTGTCTAACTGAATAGCCACAACATGGTTATTGAAAGATGGTTAATGGAAGAGCATTCAGTTCAGTTCAGTTGCTCATTCATGTATGACTGTTTGCAACCCCATGGACTGCAGCACATCAGGCCTCCCTGTCCATCACCAACTCCCAGAAGTTACTCAAACTCATATCCATTGAGTTGGTGATGCCATCCAGCCATCTCATCCTCTGTCATCCCCTGCTCCTCCTGTCTTCAATCTTTCCCAGCATAAGGGTCTTTTCAAATGAGTCAGTTCTTCTCATCAGGTGACCAAAGTACTGGAGTTTCAGCTTCAGCAGCAAGTTTTCCGGTGAATATTCAGGACTGACTTTCTTTAGGATGGACTGGTAGGATCTCCTTGCAGTCCAAGGGACTCTCAAGAGTCTTCAAAAGAATCAATTCTTCTGTGATCAGTTTTCTTTATAGTCCAAATCTCACATCCATATGTGACTACTGGAAAAATCATAGCCTTGACGAGACAGACCTTTGTTGCCAAAGTAATGTCTCTGCTTTTTAATATGCTGTCTAGTTTAGTCATAACTTTTCTTCCAAGAAGCAAGTGTCTCTTAATTACATTGCTAAAGTCAACATCTGCAGTGATTTTGGAGCCCTAAAAAATAAAGTCTGTCACTGTTTCCATTGTTTCCCCATCTATTTGCCATGAAGTGACGGAAACAGATGCCATGATCTTAGTTTTCTGAATGTTGATTTCTAAGCTAACTATTTCACTCTTCTCTTTCACTTTCATCAAGTGGCTCTATATTTCTTCTTTGCTCTCTGCCATAGGGTGCTGTCATCTGTATATCTTAGGTTATTGAAATTTATCCCAACAATCTTGATTCCAGCTTGGACTTTATCTGGCCCAGCATTTCTCATGACGTACTCTGTATATAAGTTAAATAAACAGGGTGACAATATACAGACTTGACATACTCTTCTCCTGATTTGGAACCATTCTTTTTCCCATATCCAGTTATAACTGCTGCTTCTTGACCTGTATACCAATTTCTCAAGAAGCCAGTCAATTCCCATCTTTTGAAGAGTTTTCCACAGTTTGCTGTGATCCACATAGTCAAAGGCTTTAATGTACTCAGTAAAGCAGAAATAGATGTTTTTCTGAAACTCTCTCTCTCTTTTTTTTTTTTTTTTTATGATCCAATGGATGTTGGCAATTGGATCTCTGCCTTTGCTAAATCCAGCTTGAACATATGGAAGTTCACAGTTCACATACTCTTACAGTTTGGCTTGAAGAATTTTGAGCATTACTTTTCTAGCCTGTGAGATGAGTTCAACTGTGTGGGAGTTTGAGCATTCTATGGCATTGCCTTTCTTTGGGATTGGAATGAAAACTGACCTTTTCCAGTCCTGTGGCCACTGCTGAGTTTTCCAAATTTGCTGGCATATTGAGTGTAGCACTTTCACAGGCTCATCTTTTAGGATTTGAAATAGCTCAACAGGAATTCCATCACATCCATTAGCTTTCTTCATAGTGATACTTCCTAAGGCCCATTTGACTTTGCATTCCAGGATGTCTGGCTCTAGCTAAGTGATCACACCATCATGATTATCTGGGTCATGATCTTTTTTATATAGTTCTTCTGTGTATTCTTGCCACCTCTTCTTAATGTCTTTTGCTTCTGTTAGGTCCATACCATTTCTGCCCTTTATTGAGTCCATCTTTGAGTGAAAATTTACCTTGCTATCTCTAATTTTCTTGAAGAGATCTCTAGTGTTTCCATTCTGTTGTTTTCCTCTATTTCTTTGCACTGATCACTGAGGAAGGCTTTCTTATCTATCCTTGTTAGTCTTTGGAAATCTGCATTCAAATGGGTATATCTTTTCCTTTCTCCTATGCTTTTAGCTTTTCTTCTTTTCAGAGCTATTTGTAAGGCCTCCCCAGACAGCCATTTTGCCTCTTTGCATTTCTTTTTCTTGGGGATGGTCTTGATCCCTGTCTCCTGTTCCATGTCACCAACCTCTGTCCACAGTTCTTCAGGCTCTCTGTCTATCAGGTGTAATCCCTTGAATCAATTTGTTATTTCCACTGTATAATTGTAAGGGATTTGATTTAGGTCATACCTGAATAGCCTAATGGTTTTCCCTACTGTCTTTGATTTAAGTCTGAATTTGGCAATAGGAGTTTATGATATGAGCCACAGTCAGTTCCTGGTCTTGCTTTGTTGACTGTATAGAGCTTATCTGTCTTTGGCTGCAAGGAATATAGCCAATCTGATTTTGGTGTTGACCATTATCTTCCTTACCTCCACCATGTTTGGCCTAAGGCCAAATAAGAGGAAGGGAACACAGCCTCTACCTTCAACAGAAAATTGGATAAAAGTTTTACTGAGCAAAAAAAAAAAACAAAAAACAAGTTTTACTGAGAAAGGCCCAGCCCATCAGAACAAGACCCAGTTTGTCCCCCAGTCAAGTCTCTCCCATCAGGAAACTACCATAAGTCTCTTGTCCTTCTCCATCAGAGGGCAGACAGACTGAAAACCTGAAAACCACAATCACAGAAAACTAAACAATCTAAGCACATTGACGACAGTCTTGTCTAACTCAATGAAACTATAAGCCATCTCATGTAGGGCCACCCAAGATGGATGGGTCATAGTGGAAAGTTCTGACAAAAAGTGGTCCGCTGGAAGAGGGAATGGTAAACCACTTCAGTATGCTTGCCTTGAGAACCCCATGAACAGTATGAAAATGCAAAAATATAAGACACTGAAAGATGAAGCCCCCTGGTTAGTAGGTGCCCAACATGCTACTGTAGATCAGTGGAGAACTAACTCCGGAGGAATGAAGCGATGGAGATAAAGAAAAAAACAAATTCCAGTTGTGGGTGTGACTGGTGATGGAAGTAAAGTCTGATGCTGTAAAGAGCAATATTGCTTAGGAATGTGGAATGTTAGGTCCATGAATCAAGGCAAATTGGAAGTGGTTAAACAGATGGAAAATAGTGAACTTCAACATTTTAGGAACCAGCAAACTAAAATGGACTGGGATGGGTGAATTTAACTCAGATGACCATTATTTCTACTACTGTTGGCAAGAATCCCTTAGAAGAAATGGAGTAGCCATCATAGTCAACAAAAGAGTGCAAAATGCAGTACTTGGATGCACTCTCAGAAACAATGGAATGATCTCTGTTCATTTCCAAGGCAAACCACTCAATATCACAGTAATCCAAGTCTATGCCCTGACCAGTAATGCTGAAGAAGCTGAAGTAGAATGGTTCTATGAAGACCTACAAGACCTTCTAGAACTAATACACAAGAAGTATGTCAAAACTAGGATATCTAGAAATACCTGTAGTAGCAGCCAAATTTGGCCTTGGAGTACAGAATGAAGCAGGGAAAAGGCTAACAGAGTTTTGCCAAGAGAATGCACTGGTCAAAGCAACCACCATCTTCCAACAAGACAAGACTCTACACATGCATGTCACCAGATGGAAGAGCATAGGGCACCTTAAATAAATGATACAATTCTATATATAATGATGCAGATAAATATAAAAAATATTAGAAACTGCAATTTGTTGCACACATGCTATATATGGTACATGGAACTAAACATATGTAGTACAAAAATGTAGGACTAGACTGAAATAGCAAAATATCTAACTTTAGAGAAAAAAATATAAATTTGTGAACTGGGAAAGGATGCCTTGGCATTTCAAATGGTAGAGTTAATTCATTAAAAAAATAAAAGTCTTAATAGTTGCAAAATAGCAATTAGGAAATCTCAGTAGGACAATGTAACTGGTATTTATGTGCTCATCTGGACTTTTCCTTGTGAGTGAAATGTTTCAAAATTCAAAATGAAGAAAAACAGTAAGAATCTACAGACTGTTGCAATAGAAAACATTTGAGGTTCTGGGTGGATAAGTATATTTTTATGGTTACATTTGAGGTTCTGGTTGGATAATTATATTTTTATGGTTAAAGGGAATGTGAAATAAGGGGACAGTTAGGATGCTGTATACTGGCAGTGGGTGGATGAGTATGCTGCTCCTTCACAGAAAGAGAGGGAGGGATCAGTTATGCAGACACGTTTGCCAGAAGATAAGAGAGATCTTTAAAAAAAATCTATAAAACATAGGCAGATTTTCTTCCAAAGAAAGGTGTGTAGAGTAGTTGTGCTAAATTATAAAAGTCATTGAAGATAGTGGGAGAGTATATGTATTAGAAAAGTTTTTTTAAGTTTTCCAGGCAACACTGAGTGTAGACCTGAAGTTGTAATCATGAGTTTATAGTGCTACCATCACTGTGTTATTCATTTATTTATTTTTTCAAATAATAACAGACATACAATCAGGAATGAGGCCAATGAGTGAATGTGTAAATCAATTCTTACAGTATTTATATATTTATAGTGAAGTATTTGTGTTAATGATTTTTGCTGTTGAATGTTTTCATGTATTTATTTTTAAGCCAGGCACATTACTTAAAGTAATATATATGCTTCCTTTATAATTAAATTTTAAATTCCAAATTATCTAATTTTCTGAATATCCTGCTCTGCTCAAATGAATTGTTAACTTACACACATAATTTATTTAGCACAATATGCCTATTTATCCTTTTGAAATTGTGTATGTTAATCTTATGGACTTCAGTATTAGACTAATAGATCTGTTTTTGCTCTTCTATTACTTAACCAAATGATTATCCAAAATTATAGTGGATTAAGCAAGGGGAGAGTTTGACTAAACAGCATGCTTCCCCATGTTCATGTTGAAATTTTTAGTAAAATGTGCATATAGATTTCTCTTGTCTGGCAAAAGGAATACAGCCTCAGCAGGGCTTTGTAACAGCTGAATAAATAAAACTCTTCTAGTTTAATCAAAATGCAATACGTAATAGTTCTTGATAATTATAAACAAATGCATTAAAAGGTACAGTAGAAATGTACTTTCTACAAACAATTCTGAAACTATTGCCCAGGATTTATGTGCCCTGATGTCACTTTCTATGACTGTGCAGGATGAACTCATTTTCCCACCTCCTAATTTTCAATTTCTTGCCTATAAAGTGGGCCCTGGACAGATGATGGAACCACAAGCTTAATGACTTAGAGGTCAAGAGTAAATGAATTGTTATACAAGGCATACTTTTAAAAGGAGAAATTATACAAGCAAAATTTTTGACTATCACTGTCAAATATGTGAAGTAGTATGCTGTCGTGTTCAGTCACTAAGTCGTGTCCAACTCTTTGAGACCCCATGGACTGCAGCATGCCATGCTTCCCTGTCCTTCACCATCTCTAAGAGCTTGCTCGAACTCACGTCCATTGAGTTGGTGATGCCATGCAACCATCTCATCCCATGTTTTCTCTTTCTACTCCTGCCTTCAATATTTCCCAGCATCAGTGATTCCAATGAATCGGCTCTGGTAGCCAAAATAAATCTTATTATACAGTCCTTAGAAGTCCCCACATGTTGTGAAATGCACAGTCATAGGAATAGGAAAAATACATCTTGTGCTGGTCTGTGTTGGGCTAAGCTGCTTCAGTCATATCTGATTTTTTGTGACAGCATGGGAAACAAAGCAAAATGGTAATTGTGGTAAATTTTATATGGTAGACTAATTGGTTTTATTTCATAATACTTTTCTAAGTTTTCTATAATTAACAAGCCTGTAAAGACAGAAAAACAAAAATACAAAACATAAAAATCTGATTGCAGCATGAAGGGCCTGAGTTACTTTTAATTAAAGAAGCTCACCCAACTGGATTATCACTGTGGACATGATTTGAAACATATTTGAAGAATTCATTTAAAGTTAATACATGAAGCAGGTGATTATCTCCCTAAAGCACAGGAGAACTTACAGAAAGGAATGAGGCTCAGTCCTGTCCTCCAGAAATTCACACTCAGAGAACACATCCTACGTGTTTCAATTTATAGATATCACATCCATGACAAAAACAAATCATCAGGATCATAACATATTTGCAATGTAGCAGATGCTTACCAGCAGCTACATATGAAGCCTGCAAAGTAACTGAATATTTTTTTTTTCTGTTACAGAGGAATTTCAAAGTTGTGAAGACAAGCTGATCAATAAAGACCCTTATTCCATTTTTAAGGAGAGTATATGAACCATACAGACTGCCCGATGAACAATGGATGGTTTGTGATATTGTACAGGAGACAGGGATCAAGACCATCTCAAGAAAACGAAATGCAAAAAAGCAAAATGGCTGTCTGAGGAGGCCTTACAAATAGCTGTGAAAATAACAAAAGTGAAAAGCAAAGGAAAAAAGGAAAGATATGAGTGCAGAGTTCCAAAGAATAGCCAGGAGAGATAAGAAAGCCATCCTCAGTGATCAGTGCAAAGAAATAGAGGAAAACAATAGAATGGAAAACACTAGAGATCTCTTCAAGAAAATTAAGAAATACTGAGGGAATATTTCATGCAAAGATGGGCACAATAAGGACAGAAATGGTATGGACCTAACAGAAGCAGAAGACTTTAAGAAGACATGCCAAGAATAAATAGAAGAACTATACCAAAAAAACCCTCACAACCCAGATAATCATGATAGTGTGATCACTCACCTAGAGCCAGACATCCTGGAATGTGAAATCAACTGGGCCATAAGAGGCATCACCACAAACAAAGTTGGTGGAGGTGATGGAATTCCAGTTGAGCTATTTCAAATCTTAAAAGATGATGCTGTGAAAGTGCTGCACTGAATATGCCAGCAAAATTGGAAAACTTAGCCACAGGACTGGAAAAGGTCAGTTTTCATTCCAATCCCAAAGAAAGGCAATGCCATAGAATGCTCAAACTACTGCACAATTGCACTCATCTCACACTCTAGTAAAGTAAAGCTCAATAATCTCCAAGTCAGTTTCAGCAACACATGAACCATGAACTTCCAGATATTCAAAATGGTTTTAGAAACGGCAGAGGAACCAGACATCAGATTGCCAAACTCCACTGGGTCATCACAAAAACAAGAGAATTGCTGAAAAATATCTATTTCTGCTTTTTTGACTTATCCAAAGCCTTTGACTTTCTGGATCACAATAAACTGTGGGAAATTCTTCAAGAGATTGGAATACCAGATCACCTGACCTGCCTCTTGACAAATCTGTATGCCGGTCAGGAAGCAACAGTTAGAACTGGACATGGAGCAATAGACTGGTTCTAAATAGGAAAAAGAGTAAGTCAAGGCTGTATATTGTCACCCTGCTAATTTAACTTATATGCAGAGTACCTCATAAAAAACACTGGGCTGGATGAAGCAGAAGCTGGAATCAAGATTGCTGGGAGAAATATCAATACCCTAAAATATACAGATGACACCACCCTTATGACATAATGAAAAGAAGAACTTAAAAGCCTCTTGATGAAAGTGAAAAAAGAAGAGTGAAAAAGTTGGCTTAAAGCTCAACATTCAGAAAACTAAGATCATGGCATCCGGTCCCATTACTTCATGGCAAATAGATGGGGAAACAGTAGAAACAGTGGCTCACTTTATTTTTCTGGGCTCCAAAATCACTGTAGTGGTGACTGCAGCCATGAAATTAAAAGACACTTGCTCCTTGGAAGGAAAGTTATGACCACCCTAGACAGCATATTAAAAAGCAGAGACATTACTTGACAACAAAGGTCCACCTCGTCAAGGCTATGGTTTTTCAAGTAGTCATGAGAGTTGGATTATAAAGTTTATAAAGAAAGCTGATCACCGAAGAATGAATGCTTTTGAACTGTGATGTTGGAGAAGACTCTTGATAGTCCCTTGGACTGCAAGGATATCCAAACAGTCCATCCTAAAGTAGATCAGTTCTGGGTGTTCATTGGAAGGACTGATGTTGGAGCTGAAACTCCAGCACTTTGGGCACCTGATGTGAAGAGCTGACTCATTTGTAAAGACCCTGATACTGGGAAATTTTTAAGTCAGGAGGATAAGGGGATGACGCAGGATGAGATAGTTGGATGGCATCACCTCCTCAATGGAGATGAGTTTGAGGAAACTCCGGGAGTTGGTGATGGACAGGGAGGCCTGGCATATTGTGGTCCATGGAGTCATGAAGAATTGGACATGACTAGTGACTGAACTTAATTGATGATTTATACAAAATATTTTTTTTTAACTACTGAGATAATGAAGATTTTAACAACCCACAGGAGTACTCAGATGTTTCTTGAGAATAGCCCATACTTATTTTCTGGCACAAGGGACTTTTTAAAATATTTTGTTTAGAAATAATTTAGACTCTAAAAAATGCTTCAGATACAAGTTCAGAGAGTTGGTGTATACCCTTCACCTACAGTTCACCAATGTTATAAAACTACAGGACCACACTACAAGCTTCAGAGTAAGAAAATTAACATCCCCATGCCCTCTTTATTTTACTGTCCAATAGAGATTCCTGTTTGTTTGTTTGTTTTTTGGTCTCTGGAAACTCTTTACTTAGATAGAGAATGACTCAAAGAGAAAAACAATAAATTTCAGATCAGAGTCAACACCTGAAACTTCTTTCAGAGTATAGGCAATGATCTTCATTTCTATTGATCCCTCTAAACCCTTACCTCCAAACCTAAATACAATTCCATTCCTCAAAGTGTGAAATCTGATTTCCTTTATTTATCTTCAGTCTATTTACTCATTTTTCTCAAGGTTAGATACAGAGAAAACAGTTCAGAATTGCTGATTCAAACCACTGTAAAAAGCAAGCCTATCATCTAAAGTTCAAAATATATGTAGTATTAATTTTTCCCATTCTAGAAATCAGTGAACTAAGATGGACTGGAATGGGTGAATTTAACTCAGATGACCAATATATCTACTACTGTGCTCAGGAATCCCTTAGAAGAAATGGAGTAGCCATCATAGTCAACAAAATAGTCTGAAATGCAGTACTTGGATGCAATTTCAAAAATGACAGAATGATCTCTGTTCATTTTCAAGGCAAACCATTCAATATCACAGTAATCCAAGTCTATGTCCTGACCAGTAATGCTGAAGAAGTTGAAGTGTAATGGTTCTATGGAGACCTACAAGACCTTTTAAAACTAATACCCCCAAAAGATGTCCTTTTCATTAATGGGGATTGGAATGCAAAAGTAGGAAGTCAAGAAACATTTGGAGTAACAGGCAAAGTTGGCCTTGGAGTACAGCAAATGAAGCAGGGCAAAGGCTAATAGAGTTTTGCCAAGAGAACTCACTTGTCATAGCAAACATCGTCTTCCAACAACACAAGAGAAGACTAAACATGGATATCACCAGATCGTCAACACTGAAATCAGATTGATTATATTCTTTGCAGCCAAAGCTCTATACAGTCAGCAAAAACAAGACTGGGAGCTGACTGTGGCTCAGATCATGAACTCCTAATTGCCAAATTCAGACTTAAATTGATGAAAGTGGGGAAAAACACCAGACCATTCAACTATGACCTAAATCAAATATCTTATGATTATACAGTGGAAGTGAGAAATAGATTTAGGGGACTGGATCTGATAGACAGAGTGTCATGGAGGATCATGATATTGTACTGGAGACAGGGATCAAGACCATCACCAAGAAAAATAAATGCAAAAAGGCAAAATGGCTATCTGAGGAGGCCTTACAAATAGCTCTGAAAAGAACAGAAGAGAAAAGCAGAGGAGAAAAGGAAAGATATACCCATTTGAATGCAGGATTCCAAAGAATAGCAAGGAGAGATAAGAAAGTATTCCTTAGCAATCAATACAAAGAAATAGAGGGAAACAATAGAATGGAAAAGACTAGTGATCTCTTTAAGAAAATTAGAGATACCAAGGGAATATTCAATGCAAATATGGGCTCAACAAAGGACAGAAATGTTATGGACCTAACAGAAGCAGAAGATATTAAGAGGTGGCAAGAATACACAGAAGAACTGTACAAAAAAGATAATCACAAACCAGATAATAACGATGATGTGATTACTCACCTAGAACCAGACATCCTGGAATGTGAAGTGAACTGGGCCTCACTACAAACAACGCTAGTGGGGGTAATGGAATTACAGTTGAGCTATTTCAAATTCTAAAAGATGATCCTGTGAAAGTGCTTCAGTCAACATGCCAGCAAATTTGGAAAACTCAGCAGTGGCCACAGCACTGAAGAAGGTCAGTTTTCATTCCAATCCCCAAAAAAAGGCAATGTCAAAGAATGCTCAAAATACTGCACAATTGCACTAATCTCACAGGCAAGTAAAGCAACGCTCAAAATTCTCCAAGCCAGGCTTCAGCAATACATGAACTGTGAACTTCCAGATGTTCAAGCTGGTTTTAGAAAAGGCAGAGGAACAAGAGATCAAATTGCCAACATCCCTTGGATCACTGAAAAGGCAAGAGAGTTCCTGAAAAACATCTATCTTAGTTTTATTGGCTATACCAAAGCCTTTGACTCTCTGGATCACAATAAGCTAAGGAAAATTCTGAAAGAGATGGGAATACCAGACCATTTGACCTGCCTCTTGAGAAACCTGTATGCAGGTCAAGAAGCAACAGTTAGAACTGGACATGGAACAACAGACTGGTTCCAAGTAGGAAAAGGAGTATGTCAAGGCTGTATATTGTCACCCTGCTTATTTAACTTATATGCAGAGTACATCATGAGACACGCTGGGCTAGATGAAGCACAAGCTGGAATCAAGATTGCTGGGAGAAATATCAATAACGTCAGATATGCAGATGACACCACCCTTATGACAGAAAGCAAAGAAGAACTTGAGAGCCTCTTAATGGAAGTAAAAGAGAAGAGTGAAAAAATTGGCTTAAAGCTCAACATTCAGAAAACTAAGATCATGGCATCCAGTCGCATCAGTTCATGTAAAATAGATGGGGAAACAGTTGCTGACTTTATTTATTGGGGTTCCACCATCACTACAGATCATGATTGCAGCCATGAAATTAAAAGACGCTTACTCCTTGGAAGGAATGCTATGACCAACCTAAACAGCATATTAAAAAGCAGAAACATTACTTTGTCAACAATGCTCTGTCTAGTAAAGGCTATGGTTTTTCCAGTAGTCATGTACGGATGTGAGAGTTGGTCTAAAAAGAAAGTTGAGCATAAAAGAACTGATGCTTTTGAACTGTAGTGTTGGAGAAGACTCTTGAGAGTCCCTTGGACTGCAAGGAGATCCAACCAGCCCATCCTAAAGGAGATCAGTCCTGAATGTTCATTGGAAGGACTGATGTTGAAGCTGAAACTCCAATACTTTGGCTACCTGATGGGAAGAGCTGATTCATTTGAAAAGACCCTGATGCTGGGAGGGATTGGGGGCCGGAGGAGACGGGGATGACGGAGGATGAGATGGTTGGATGGCATCACCGACTCAATGGACATGAGTTTACCCAAACTCATGTCCATTGAGTCGGTGATGCCATCCA
>CM035270.1:1149520-1186538 GCA_020226075.1 Hydropotes inermis
AGGACTGATGTTGAAGCTGAAACTCCAATACTTTGGCTACCTGATGGGAAGAGCTGATTCATTTGAAAAGACCCTGATGCTGGGAGGGATTGGGGGCCGGAGGAGACGGGGATGACGGAGGATGAGATGGTTGGATGGCATCACCGACTCAATGGACATGAGTTTGGGTAAACTCTGGGAGTTGGTGATGGACAGGGAGGCCTGGCGTGCTGTGGTTCATGGGGTTGCAAGAGCCGAACACGACTGAGGGACTGAACGGAAGTGAACTACTTCTTAGGTATATACTTAATATGTTTAAATTTCTCACACACCATAATATATGACTTGTTGATTCTTGCCATTTTTAAAACCATTTATTATTTGGTATATTTGCTACTGGGCTGTGGCAGCTTCTTATATTTTGAAAATCAACTTCATCAAATGTAATAATTGTGAATATTTTCTTCTGTTTTGGTTTGACTGCCTTTTAACTCTTGATTTTATATGTTTCTGTACAGAAGATTTTTAAGTTTGATGCAGCACCATTTGTCTAATTCAGCTTTTATTGCTGGTGCTTTTCATATCCATGAGATCATCTCCATGACAGATGTCAAGAAGCTTTTTCTCAGTTTTTCACCGAGGACTTTTACAGGTTTCTGTTTTACCTTTAAATGTTTGCTTTACTGTCAGTTAGTTTTTTTCTATGGTATGAGACACAGGTCCTACTTAATTCTTTTGTATTTAAATATCCTCCTTTCTATCTGAAAAGGCAAATACGAATCCACCCCATTAACAATAACAATAAAAGAACAAAATATTAGGCACAAGCTTAACTAAAGAAGTAAAAGATATACAGAAAACAGTGATGAAGGAAATCAAAGACATAAATTGAATTATACCCTACGTTCATGGATTGGAAGACTTCATATTGTTAGAATGTACAAAATACTCAAACCAAAGTGCAGATTCAATAAAATCCCTGTCACAATACCAGTAGCATTTTTTGCAGAAATGGAAATATGATTCTAAAATTCATATGGATGGCAAAACATTTTAAATAACCAAAACAGTCTTGAGTAGAAAAGCAAAGCTGGAGACCTCACACTTCTAGATTTCATAAAGCTAGAAAAATAAATCATTGTGGTACCAGCATAAATCAAGATATATTGGCAAATGGAATAAGAAATCCACACTTGTATGATCAACTGATCTTTGGCAAGCGTGATAAGAATACACAGCAGGAAAGGACAATCTCTTCAACAATTTGTGCTATCTCTAAATATAACTGAAGTGTATAGTGTATTGCTTTTTAATATATTGATACATTAAAATTCATGTTTATCATTCTGCTAATTGTTGCTATAATTTTGTTCCTCTTTTGTTGGATTTCCTGCCTTCTTCTGAGTCAATTATGCAGTTTCCTGGCATTTTAGTTTCTCTAAGTATCTTTTCTTTTTAAAATTTATTTTACAATTTAAAATATTTTATAAATAAATCTACTTTGTTTTCTGTGTGTTTTTAAAAATTCATAATGTTATAAACCAACCACTATGCTCAAAATAAAGCTTCATCAAAAAAGAAAATACAATTTCATCATTCTCCCTCAAACCTTTTATAGTACATCTTTGTATATACCCTCTGTTAACCTCCATTAAACCTCTGATCTAGTCTTTATTTTATTTTAGTTATTTTAATTGAATTATTTGTTCATGTGATGTTGAGTTGTATGCTCTGTATATTCTAATTTCTTTCTTCTACATGTATGTACATGTCCAGGTTTTTCAGCACCACTAATTGAATAGACTATCTTTATCTCTACTTTATATTCTTGCCTCCTTTGTTGACCAAAGGTACATGAGTTTACTTCTGGCCCTCTATCCTGCTCCATTCTGTCTGTTTTTGTGCATGTGCCTGTTCCACACTGTTTTAATGATTGTGGTTTTGTATTACCATCTGAATTCAGGGAGCATGATGATATGCAAATGATGTGATTGATAAGGGGTTAATAGCCAAATTATAGAGTCCATTCATTTCAATATGAAAATGAAACATCTGATTCAAGTCAATGTGTGGCAAAATCAATAAAATATTGTAAAGAAAAATAGATAAATAATTTTTTAAAAATGAGCTGAAGAATTGAATAGACTTCCCCCCCCAAAAAAAAGGACATGTAGATGGCCAACAGGTATATGAAAATATACTCAAGCATCAGAGAAGTGCAAATCAAAACCACAGTGTCACCTCCCACTTGTTAGAATGGCTCTCATCAAGAAGAACACAAATAACAAGCATAGGGGAGGTTGTGGAGAAAATAAAACTCTTATGCACTGTTGGTGAGAAAGAAAATTGGCATAGCTACTGTGGGAAACACTATGGAGGTGTTTCTCAAAAAAAAAAAAAAAAAGCTAAAAATAAAATTGCCATGTGATCCAGCAATTCTACTCCTGAGTATATGACCAAAAGAAACACATACACTAATTTAATAAGATACATGCATCCCAATATTCATAGCAGCAGTAGTTACAATGGCAGAGATATAGGAACACCTATCAACAAATGAATGTATAAAGAATATGTGGGGCATATGTATGTGTGTGTGTGTATGGGTATATATATACCCATACACACACACATATACACACACATATATGTGATGGAATATTACTTAGCCATAAAAAGGCAGACTTTATTTTTGTAATTGATTGCTAATCCAACTGAAAGAACTGAGAAATGTCATCTCATGAAAACTATACAAGCATTATTCTTACTCAGTGTTATTCTTTTAGCTGTCTAATCCCTTTCAATTTCTTAATGTGTTGTTAGCTTTCTAGAATTTTCATGTAGGTATTTTTCAAAAACACACAATTGATGTTAATTAGAAATAAGGCAAATTTACCATAACATCTATTGTCAAATCTCAAAATAGAACCCCGGCTGCTAAAATTTACAAATCTAGGTTCAATTTTCAACCAGTCTGTTCTGTGTCTTTTTTGCTACTTTGCTTATGTGATCATCTCTATAGACTAAGACTGATAGGCAGTTATAGACATCTTGGATCACATCTAATATTTCTGTGGGATTGTTTATTAATTGACCTATATTTTTTTCTTGAGACTAGACACCCAAATGAATACTAAGTTCTCTGTAATTTCCAAACCAGATTCACAGATGGAATAACCACTTGGAACTCTAAGCAGTACAAGTAGGAGTATGGCTATGCCTCCTTGAATCTACTTGCATCTAGACTCTCCTGTACTCTTTAAACTGCTTTATACTACACAACAGGCCCTTCAACTATGCAAACTTTTTCATACTGACCCTTAAAGCCAGCTGGCATAGCTAATGGATAAACGAATAACTTAAAATAAGAAAAAATATATTAAAATGTTATATCATTACTTTATATTCTAATTTTTACTGAAATCCAATTCACAACTTTACATAATGGAAAATTGATGACAGAAATTGATTTCAGACATGTCACTTGAAATATAATTTATTAGAGGTAGAATGTATACAAAACAATCCATGTGAACGTGTGTGTGTATGTCACTTTTATTATAGGTATAGTGTAGTGGCCTGGTTATACCCTTGGGACATTAACAAGACTACTGGTCCTGAAAATATACACAGAATAGATGCCAAGGCATGATGCATTTGAACTTTTGCATCAAGACATGATGCATTTGAAATTATTTTTTCTTTGAATCTACTTAAAAATCATGTGGTTTTGAAATCCAATGTTAAAGGAGGTGCCATACCAGTCAAAGTCTTTCTAGTATACTGTATAATAAAGAATTTCAGGGATAGGATGAGTCTCTTCTTCTTGCTGATAGCATTTGGAAAGTGGCTTAACATCAGAGCTGTTTTCTGTTCTCTAAGGTTCACTGAGTTATTAACTAACAAAATTCCTGGATGATTTGTCATTATTGTTTTGTTATATAATGAACTCGTCCCATGTGAAAACTACAAAAAAAAAAAAAAAAAAAGACTTCTTCAATAATATATGCAGTACACAGTTCCAGGGAGGATTTATGCCTCAATAGATCACACAAGTCACCCTCAGAGCCACCTGAACTTGATTTCACTGTCTATGAGTGAGTGAGTGATTGAAAATCGCTCAGTCTTGTCCAACTCTTTGCAACCTCATGGACTATACAGTTCACAGAATTCTCCAGGCTAGAATACTGGAGTGTATAGCCTCTTCCTTCTCCAGGGGATCTTCCCAATCTAGGGATTGAACCCAGGACTCCCGCATTGTGGGTGGGTTCTTTTGAGCCACAGGAAAACCCTTCACTGTCTATATTGTTAGTGCACATTCCAAGCCTATACTTTCTTCTTCATTTAGTAAAACTGGAGAGTGATAAGACTATGAAATTTTGTAAACCAGCTGTTCATTTATGTTTATGAAATTTATTCAAACATTTATGAGGGTGGTTAATCTGTGCTGTTTATAAAATGAAACTTAAAGCATCTAAACACCCAAAAGCTGAAGCTAGACTTCCACCCACTCTTACTCACAGAAATACAAAGAAACAGTTAGTTATCTTTAATGGTTTTATTTTCTCCTGTCTAGAATAACCAATAACCTTGATGACTGCTTTTATTCTGGGAAAAATAGTTAATGGTACACAGAAGCCATAGGGAACAAGAATTACTCAGGCAAACCCATCTTCTCAGAGGCTCTTAAGGGAATAAGTTTTCAAGTATCTCTCTGGTTATTTCAAAGGTCAAAGTTTTATGTGTGAAAACTCTTCTGCTAGCTTTTTCTTACTGAAATAATTTTGCACAGTTCCTGTCTACTTTTACCCATAGTAAAACTGTTCTGCCCATTCAAATATACTGATTTGAAATGCAGATAAAAATGCTATTACAACACTTAATTGCAAAATTAGTAGGTTATTACAATTGTACATGATAATGCAATTATTTTGTAGAATAATTCTAAATTCTTATTTATACAGAAAATATTTTTTCTCTTTGATCATCTATGACTTTGTAGCTTTAAACAAATAACCAAACAAGACATATACTTTTCCATTCTGATCATCTTTGACTTTTCAACTACTCTACTCAATGAGTGTGAAACATCTCAATGTTAGCCTTACTCTTCATAGCATATAATATTTTTTTTTTGCTTCTATCTTTTTGCATATGTCCAGCACACATTTTGTGTACTATATCTCTATATTTTTTCCTTAAAAAGACATATTGTAATTATTGAATTTATCTATTGAGGACATTTAGAAATCAACCCCTCCTCTGTGTTTTACTTATTTCCTTCCTTTTGTCCTTCTTTCCCTCTGCACTTCTGACACACACACACACAAAGTTTTAATAAAGCCCAAACTCTTGTTCAGTTCACCCAAATTAATTTGGATGAAGAAAGCAAAGGAAATACACACTCACACAAACTTTCTCAGGAGCATGAAGAACAAAAAAGTAGTTTATTTAAGGTGGAAGGAAAAGTCACACACTTGGAGAAGAGTGCGAGCCATCTCATGAGGGTTTGTCACTCAGCAAGATTTTTTTATCCTCCTTTAATCTAATTTTTAGCACTTTGAATGGGTGGAGTCTTTCTAACTATGGACAATTAACTTCACTGAGGGAAAGATTGAGGTGTGGTCTGCATTGCACCAGCTCTCAAATCCAGGTCATGTACATTTGGCTCCTGGAGCCACTTAGAGCTGTTTTTCCTTAAAATTTTCCCTTAATAGTTGAGCGCCACATTTGGCACTCAATAGTTGAGTGAAAGGTTATATAGGATCATCAACCTTCTGTGCATTCTTGGTGTACATGTTCCATTATTTTCATGGTCTGAGTATCTTGTTCAGATACTGCAAGGTTTGTTTTAGATGCCATGCCTCCATGCATAATGGCCTCATTAAATGCAAATCAAGGAAGTGGCTTTGGCTTCTGCCTAATGCCTATGCATGAAGAAGCTATTCTCTGGCCCAACCCTTTCTTTTCTGCCTCACTTTATTTTATCTTCAAGGTTTATTTCCTTTCAGAAGAAATATGCTATGGGAAATATGTTAAGGAAAGAGTAGAAACCACCTAAATCACCACTATTGGTAATGAAAAATTTGAAACTTGTAGGTATCCTTCTCTCTCACATCTGTATAATGATACCTTATGTATAATATGACAGCAGATTGAAATCATAAAGAGTAATCATAATTCAGACATACAAATGGAGTCAGGTGGCTACTGAGGATTTGGTCTGACTGACATCCCTGCATCAGTGAGGACTTGACTTTTCTGCGAACTGTACTAAATCCAAGTGAGAGAGATGATAGATTGGCCTCAGACTGAACAGCTACAACTGTTCTCCTGCTGATACTTTGAAATAAGATAACAGCAGGAGCGCTGGAGCCTGATTAAGCAAAAGACAAAGCAGCCATTGTGTCCTCATCCTTTTGGTCAAGGGAATTTCTCAACCTGACACATGTACAGAACAGATCTAGAAGGGAAAAAAGGAGGAAAGAGGTGCAGCCCGTGTTACATCCTGCCAACTTCCTAGAAACCTTTGTCCTGAAATCCATCTTGGTTGAGAGAGACACGCACACCAAGAAGGACCCTAAGCCTGACCAAACATGGGCACAAGTGAGGTGGCTGTCCAGAGACAACCTGGGACTATCTCCCTTTTAAGCAACTTAAGCTACTCTTACTGCACACAACTCACTGTGAATTCACCTGTGTGCTCTTTCACATGCACTTGCTACTAATAAGCACTGTCTTTATTTCACAATCTTGGTCTCTTTGTTGAATTCTTTCTTCAAAGAAGATAAGGACCAAGGTCCTTCTCCCAGCTGTTTCACTCCCAGAATCAAAAGAACACCAACTACTTTTAAAATAACAACTGCTAGCTCCCACCTAGCTTCTTGAACATGTATCTCTCAGGCTACAGTCCTAACAAATCCCAAATAAATAACTACATTTTAATCAAGTCTTCAATTCCGAAATTTTTGTTTACACACAAATGCATACACACACAATGATATAAAATTATATATAGACTACAGCAGACTACAAAAAAGAATAGGTTTATGAAGGAACAAGTCACAAGATTATTGTTACATGAGGTGTTTAGAATTATAACTGGAACTGTAAGAAGGAAGGGCACTTATTAAGAAAGGATAGGTTAAATCAGAAACATTTGCATGGTTACAAGGAGAACAACCTTAAGACAAAAAGCTGCAGTTAGCAGAGATTGTTTTGAGTATGACAGGTGTCCTTAAATTAGGGATAATTAACAGGAAGCCCAAGTTCTCAGTGGTGCAGGAACATGTCTGAGATCAGATCCTCAGTGGCTACTAATTTCATTTCCACATGCCTGAAATATAATTACTCCACTGTACTTCTGATTTGCCATCAGTGGCTATGTTTAATACTGTATTGTGCTTTGAAAATTTATATAAATGGTATGACCTTGGATTACTATCTTCAAGTAAAAATTTAAAAAGAAGGTTAAAAGTATCTGTTTGAGTCTCTTAACCTAGTTCTACAATTTTAGATGATGTATATATTTATTGACTATTCCAAAGCATTTGACTGTGTGGATCACAATAAACTGTGAAAAATTCTGAAAGAGATGGGAATACCAGACCACCTGATCCACCTCTTGAGAAACCTATATGAAGGTTAGGAAGCAACAGTTAGAACTGGACATGGACCAACAGACTGGTTCCAATTAGGAAAAGGAGTGCGTCAAGGCTGTATATTGTCACCCTGCTTATTTAACTTATATGCAGAGTACATCATGAGAAACTCTGGGCTGGAAGAAGCACAAGCTGGAATCAAGATTGCCAGGAGAAATATCAATAACCTCAGATATGCAGATGACACCACCCTTATGGCAGAAAGTGAAGAGAAACTAAAAAGCCTCTTGATGAAAATGAAAGAGGAGAGCGAAAAAGTTGGTTTAAAACTCAACATTCAGAAAACTAAGATCATGGCATCTGGTCCCATCACCTCATTGGAAATAGATGGGGAAACAGTGGAAGCAGTGTCAGACTTTACTTTTTTGGGCTCCAAAATCATTGCAGATGGTGACTGCAGCCATGAAATTAAAAGATGCTTGCTCCTTGGAGGGAGAGTTATTACCAACCTAGATAACATATTAAAAAGCAGAGACATTACTTTGCCAACACAGGTCCATCTAGTCAAGGCTATGGATTTTCCAGTGGTTATGTATGGATGTGAGAGTTGGACTATAAATAAAGCTGAGCATAAAAGAATTGATGCTTTTGAACTATGGTGTTGGAGAATACTCTTGAGAGACCCTTGGACTACAAGGAGATCCAACCAGTCCATCCTAAAGGAGATCAGTCCTGGGTGTTCATTGGAAGGACTGATGCTGAAGTTGAAACTGCAATACTTTGGCCACATCATGCAAAGAGTTGACTCATTGGAAAAGACCCTGATGCTGGGAGGGATTAGGGGCAGGAGGAGAAGGAGATGACAGAGAATGAGATAGCTGGATGGCATCATTGACTCGACGGACATGAGTTTGAGTAAACTCCGGGAGTTGGTGATGGGCAAGGAGGCCTGGCGTGCTGCGATTCATGGGGTTGCAAATAGTCGGACACGACTGAGCGACTGAAATGAACTGAACTGATAAGCAGTGTTCAAACTGTGTTTTGTAGATAGCATCAAAGAAACATGTTTCCAGATTTTCAATATCATTGTATGTCCTTCTTAGAAGTAATCCTCTTACAAATAAGTCTTTGATTAAGGTCAAGGTGTTCTTTTTTTTCGGCCATTTTGCTCTTATTTTACAAGACTACACATGCTTATGTAGGGAAAAATATGCTCGTTTGAATCAGCTTCATTTTTTGCTTTCAACAGCATTGAAAAAGTAACTAATCAAGCTGTCATGTATTCATTTATTAAAAGTGATGAATGGTAATAAACCACATTGTCACTTTTGGCATATGACTCAGAAGACATTCAAATAATCAAATGGCAATACTCTCCACCTGCCAATATATTGCTTTTTATTATTAATTCGTGTGAACACAGATACAGTGTCTTTCTCTAAGGAATAATGATGCATCTTTAGCCAGTGCAGCACAAACAGTACTCACTAAGAGGCACAGCAACACAACTGAAACAAATTAAACAGCTGTCCTTTGGGATATGCAGATATAGTTAAGTGATGCTTCTATTTTTATGTTTAAGACATTAAAATTTACAATACATTTTTCCTCTAGTTTCTGGTCAACTTTTAATATTAGCATTGTAATAAATCAATCCATCTCATTAATTAATCTGGAGACATATGATTACAGACTTTAAAAGTCAATTTTCACATGTAACTTTTTAGTACATATATCATGGGGAATTAATAACATAAATTCAAGTATATTGGGATAAAATTCTGTGAAATAAAGAAAATTTACTCAAGTTAGAGGAGAAAACATGCAATGTAAAGTTGTAAAGAATGTACATTGTAAAGAAATGTTTCCACATTATAGAGGATAGCAAATGACTGTAATATCTAGATTTTTTTGGAAATTTTTCAAAGAGCTGTCTAACAGTTCTACTGATAAATGTAATCAGGTTGCAAATTTCATCCATTGTGACTCTGTAAGCTTTGGATGAAATAATATTACCTTTTAACTGAACAAAAGCCCAAGAATAGAATGGAATATAAAATCATCTCTAAAAAAACTGAGGAAATTTTATATAATATTCATTTTTATATTTTTAATATATGTCAAAGGTTAGGGTGTAGTTTATCACTTTCCTGCTCATTATAAAATTATTTTCTATTATATTTCAAGTTCTCATATTGAAGTGATTTCTTTCCAGGCTCAGTGGTTTTATTTGGCCTGTTTGTATATTTTGGTATCAAAATATGCTGTTTTATTTTTAAGTCTCACTACCTAATGGGTTAGACTCCCTTTATTCTTTTTTTGTAGCTTCAGTTATACCTTCATGGTGACTGAAAACATTCAGATTGGTTTTTATAATAATGTGGAAAAAAATAGCTCTCAAATTTTGATTTAATTTTAAATATATTTTTAGAAAGAATGTAGCTTTGTTATACTTTTTTTTCCCCTCAATGGGCATAATATACCTCTCTCTCTAAATTTTATATACTTAGGTGATATTTAATATATATTTCCTTTAATGTTCTTTAACTTTATCTGATTCATTCCTAAAAACCTTAGAGTTTGTTTGCAATTGCTAATAAGGCCTCCAAAATATTAATGCTACCTCGTTGATTTTTCTTGGTTACTGCAAAGTTGATTTTCATTTACGTTTGTACATCTAGCAATCTTGCTTAGCTAGTTAGTTTGAATTGCTTGATTTTTTTTTTTTTTTTTTTTTTAGTTTCTCTTGCATTTTCCCTTTTAAAAAAATACTATTAGGCAGAATACTTTTTCTGCTTCTAGACATATCTTTCTTTTGATTGTGCTTCTTTTCCAGTTTCATTGAAAAAAAAAAGATATTTGTTGTTGTTCAGTCACTAAGTCATGTCCAACTCTTTGCAACTCGATGGACTGTGGTATGCCATGCTTCCCTGTCCTTCGCTAAATCCCAGGGTTTGCTTAAACTCATGTCCATAGAATAGGTGATGCTATACATGATTGTATAAGATTAAGATGTACAGCATGATGTTTTAATTTAATTTAATTTAATGTTGGTGAAATGATCACAATAGGTTTAGTGATCATCTATCTTATGGTATAGGTACAAAGAAAAAAAAGAATAAAGGAAAAAATTCTTCTGATGAAAACTCTTCTTAAAGTTTATTTTCTTAACTACCTTTCTATACATGCAGCAGTTTTAGCTCTAGCCTTTACAACATACATACACCTTTAGTCCTTAATTACGTTATGACTGGAAGTTTTCACTTTTGACCACATTCTTCCAAATTCCCCCCTTTCACCCTCTACCTCTGGTAACAACAGGATATATCTTTTTATAAGAGATTTTCACAATTTTTAGACTCCACATATAAGTGAGATTGGGCTTCCCTGATGTCTCAGCCTTACTTGCCATTGCCCTTCTTTGGGACTGGAATGAAAACAGACCTTTTCCAATCCTGTGGCCATTGATGAGTTTTCCAAATTTGCTGACATATTGAGTTCAGCACTTTCAATTTTCTGCATTAATGTTTTTATTTTCTTTGGGCATATTCCTAGAAGTGGAATTCTTGGATCATGTAGTAATTTTATTTTTAATTTTTTGTGAGTATGTGACTCAGTTTTCTAGGGCTCCCCTATTAGCTCAGCTGGTAAAGAATCCACCTGCAATGCAGGAGACCCTGGTTCGATTCCTGGGTTGGAAAGAGCCCCTGGAGAAGGGATAGGATATACACTGCAGTGTTCTTGGGCTTCCCTGGTGGCTCAGATGGTGAAGAATCTGCCTTCATTGCAGGACACCTGCGTTTGATCCCTGTGTTGGGAAGATCCCCAGGAGAAAGGAATGGCTAGCCACTCCAGTATTCTGGCCTGGAGAATTCCACACACTGTATAGTCCATATGGTCACAAAGAGTTGGACATGACTGAGCGACTTTCACTCACTCACTCACTCACTCACTCACTCACTCATACTATTTTCCACAGTGGCTGTACCAATTTATAATCTAAACAATAGTGCACAAAGTTTCCTTTTTTTCCACATCCACACTGTTATCTTTTGTTTTTTGATGATAAACTTTAGAATAAGTATGAGGTGATATATTAATATGGTTTTAAAGAGAATCTTTTCATGTACCTGTTGGCCTTTCATATACCTTCCTTAGATAAATGTCTACTTGGTCTTTTTTTTTTCAATTTTTAATTAGGTTGTTTGATTTTTGCTGAATTGGATGAGTTCTCTACTTGTTCTTATTATTGACCCTTGTCAGATATCTGGCTCAAAAATATTTTTTACCATTCTGTAGATTGTATTTTCACTTTGTCAGTGGTCTCTTTTGCTTGCAGAAGCTTTTTAGTTTGATGCACCTGCATTTGTTTATTTTTAATCTTTTGCTTGTGCTCTTGGTGTCGTATGTTAAAAAAAAAAAAAGAACAAAAACAAGAAGGTTTATTCTTCTTTTATTGTTTTTCCCTTGGGAGTTTCATTGTTTCAGATCTTAACTCTTTACTACATTTTAAGGTAATCTTTTTTTGTGATTGTTATAATATATGTATCTAATTTTATTCTTTTATATGTGGTGTTGGAGAAGACTCTTGAGGGTCCCTTGGACTGTAAGGAGATCCAACCAGTCCATCCTAAAGGAGGTCGGTCCTGGGTGTTCATTGGAAGGACTGATGCTGAAGCTGAAACTCCAGTACTTTGGCCACCTCATGCGAAGAGCTGACTCGTTGGAAAAGACCCTGATGCCAGAAAGGATTGGGGGCAGGAGGAGAGGGGGATGACAGAGGATGAGATGGCTTGATGGCATCACAGACTCGATGGACAAGGGTTTGGGTAAACTCTGGGAGTTGATGATGGACAGGGAGGCCTGGCGTGCTGCGATTCTTGGGGTCGCAAAGAGTCGGACACGATTGAGTGACTGAACTGACTGACTGACTGATCCAATTATCTCAGTGCCATTTACTTAAAAGGCTCTCTTTTCTCCATTCAGTATTCTTTGTTCCCATATCAAATATTAGTTGACCATATGCATTTAAATTTAGTTCTAGATTCTCAGTTCTGTTCCATTGGTCTATTTGTCTGTTTTTATATCAGTCTTATACTGTCCTGATGAATATAGCTTCACAGTATAGCTTGAAATGAGAAAATGTGATATAATTCTGTTTCTCTTCTTTCTCAAGATTTCCCAGGCTATACAGGTAAATTTGTGATTGTTTATAAATTTTAGAAGTAATGTCTGTACTTATGTTTAAATTTAATTGAAAGCTTCATAAGGCTTGCATTGAATCTATAGGTGGTTTTTGGTCCTATAGGAATTTTGACATTATTAACTCTTACATTCATAAATACAAGGTATCATCCCATTTATTTGTGTCTTCTTCAATTTCTTCCATCAGTTTCTTGTAGTTTTCAGCATACCTCAACATAAATAAAAGCTATATATGACAAACCCACAGCAAACATTATCCTCAATGGTGAAAAATTGAAAGCATTTCCCCTAAAGTCAGGAACAAGACAAGGTTGCCCACTCTCACCGCTATTATTCAACATAGTTTTGGGAAATGTTGGCCACAGAAATCAGGGCAGAAGAGAAATAAAATGAATTCAGATTGGAAAAGAAGTAAAACTCTCACTGTTTGTAGATGACATGATCCTCTACATAGAAAGCCCTAATGACTCCACCAGAAAATTACTAGAGCTTATTAATGAATATAGTAAAGTTGCAGGATATAAAACAAACACACAGAAATCCCTTGCACTCTTATACACTAACAAGAGAAAACAGAAAGAGATATTAAGGAAATGATTCCATTCACCATTGCAATGAAAAGAACAAGGTACTTAGGAATATATCTACCTAAAGAAACAAAAGGCCTACATATAGAAAACTAAAACACTGGCGAAAAAATCAAGGAGGACACAAATGGAGAAATATACTGTGTTCATGGATCAGAAGAATCAGTATAGTGAAAATAGTATACTACCCAAAGCATTCTATAGATTTAATTCAATCCCTATCAAGCTACCAATGGTATTTTTCACAGAACTAGAACAAATAATTTCATGATTTGTATGGACATACAAAAAACCTTGAATATCCAAAGCAATCTTGAGAAAGAATGGAACTGGAGGAATCAAGCTGCCTGATTTCAGGCTGTATTACAAAGCCACAGTTATCAAGACACTATGGTACTGGCACAAAGACAGAAATATAGATGAATGGAACAAAATAGAAAGTCCAGAGATAAATCCATGTAATCTATGGTCACCTTATCTTTGACAAAAGAGGGAAGAATATACAGTGGAGAAAAGACAATCTCTTTAACATGTAGTCTGGGGAAAACTGGTCAATGTCTTGTAAAAAAAAATGAAACTAGGACACTTTCTAACACCATACACAAAAGTAAACTCAAAATGGATTAAAGATCTAAATGTAAGACCAGAAACTACAAAACTCCTAGAGGAAAACATAGGCAAAATACTCTCTGACATAAATCACAACAGGATCCTCTATGACCCACCACCCAGAATATTGGAAATGAAAGCAAAAATAAACAAATGGGACCTAATTAAAATTAAAAGTTTCTGCACAACAAAGGAAACTTTAAGCAAGGTGAGAAGACAGATTTCAGAATGGGAGAAAATAATAGCAAATTAAGCAATGGACAAAGGATTAATCTCAAAAATATACAAGCAACTCCTGCAGCTCAATTCCAGAAAAATAAATGACCTGATCAAAAAATGGGCCAAAGAACTAAGCATACATTTCTCCAAAGAAGACATACAGATGGCTAACAAACACAAGAAAAGATGCTCAACATCACTCATTATCACAGAAATGCAAATCAAAACCACAATAAGGTACCATTTTATGCCAGTCAGAATGGATGCTATCCAAAAGTCTACAAGCAATAAATGCTATAGAGGGTGTGGGAAAAGGGAATTCTCTTACACTGTTGGTAGGAATGCAAACTAGTACAGCTGCTATGGAGAAAAGTGTGGAGATTCCTTTAAAAACTTAAAATAGAACTGCCATCTGACCCAGCAATCCCACTGCTGGGCATACACACTGAGGAAATCATAACTGAAAGAGACACATGCACCCCAATGTTCATCAGAGCACTGTTTATAATAGTCAGGACATGGGAGCAACCTAGATGTCCATCAGCAGACAAATGGATAAGAAAGCTGTGGTACATATACACAATGGAATATTACTCAGCCATTAAAAAGAATACATTTGAATCGGTTCTAATGAGGTGGATGAATCTGGAGCCTATTATACAGAGTGAAGTAAGCCAGAAAGAAAAACACCAATACAGTATACTAACACATATATATGGAATTTAAAAAGATGGTAATAATAGCCCTGTATGTGAGACAGCAAAAGAGACACAGGTGTATAGAGCAGTCTTTTGGACTCTGTGAGAGGGTGAGGGTGGGATGGTTTGGGAGAATGGCATTGAAACATCTATATTATCATATGTGAAATAGATCACCAGTCCAGGTTTGATGCATGATACAAGTGCTCGGGGCTGGTGCACTGGGATGACCCAGAGGGATGGGATGGGAAGGGAGGGGGGAGGGGGATTCAAGATGGGGAACACACGTACACCCATGGTGGATTCATGTCAATATATGGCAAAACCAATACAATACTGTGAATTAATTAGCCTCCAAAAAAAATTTCCTAAGTATTTTATCATTTTGATGCTATTATTAAAGGGATCAATTTCTTCATCTTTTTCATAAATGTTGTTACTAGTATATAGAGTTCTACTTTTTTTGTGTGTGTTAATTTTTCATCAAGCAAATTTGTTGTTGTTCCGTTGCTCAGTCACACCTGACTCTTTGTGACCCCATGGATTGCAGCCCGCCAGCTTTCTCTGTCCTTAACCGTCACCTGGAAGTTGCTCAAACTCATGTTCATTGAGTCAGTGATGCCTTCCAAACATCTCATCTTCTGTCATCCCCTTCTCCTCCTGCCCTCAATCTTTCCCAGCATCAGGGTCTTTTCTAAAGAGCTGTTTTTTCTACATCAGGCAGCCAAAGTACTGGAGCTTCAGCTTCAGCATCAGTCCTTCCAAAGAATGTTCAGGATTGATTTCCTTTAGGATAGACTGGTTTGATCTCCTTGCAGTGCAGGGGTCTCTCAAGAGTCTTCTCTAACACCACAGTTCAAAAGCATCAATTCTTTGACATTCAGCCTTTTTTATGGTACAACTCTCACATCCATACATCCATACAAATTTAATGAGATCATTTTTTTTGATCTGAGAGTTTTTTTTGATTGAGTGTTTTGGATTTTCTATATGTAAAATCATTATGTTTTCAGTTAAAGACAATTTTCATTTTCCCTTTCCAATTCAGATAACATTTAATTATTTTTCTTGCTTAATTGCTCTAGCTAGGACTTCCAGTACTATGCTGATTAGTAGTGGTCAGAGGGGACTCATGTCACATTTTTGATCTTAGAAGAAAAGTTTTCAAACTTTCACCTTTAAGTCTGATGTTAGCTGTGGGTTTGTCATATATGGACACTCACAAGTAGACCTAGGTTTCTTCTTTGCCACGTTTGTTAATAATTTTCATCATATATGGAGGTTAATTTTTTGCTGAATGCTCTTCTTCCATCTATTGAAATGAATGTATAATTGCTTTCTTTCATTCTGTTAATATCATGTATCATGCTGATTGATTTGTCTATGTTGCACTGGTCTTGCATACCAAGACAAATTCTATTTAATCATGGTGAATGATTTTTTTTAACTGAGCTACTGAATTTGGTTTGTGGTTAATTGATTCAGAATTTTTTCATCTGTATTTATCAGCAATATTGATCTGTAGTTTCCTTTTTTGGAATGAGCTTTTATGATTTTAATGCTGACCTTCTTAAACAAGCTTGGGTTTATCTCCCAATTTTCTATTGTGTTCAATATTTCTGTTTTTGATCCAGACCATTTTTTTTTTTTTACTTTTATTTATTTATTTTCAGTTGCACTGGGTCTTCACTGCTGCTTGGGCCTTTCTCTAGTTGTGGTGAGCAGGTGCTACTGCTCACCAGTGTGTGATTTTCTCATTGGGCTGGTTTCTTTTGTTGTGAAACTCAGGCTCTAGGGCACATGAGCTTTGCCTAGGTGAACATGAGTAGTTGCAACACATGAGCTCAACAGTTGTGGTTTCTGGCCTCTAGAGCACAGGCTCAGCTGTTGTGGGGCATGGGCTTAGTTGCTCCATGGAATGTGGGGTCTGCTCCCGACCAGTGATCAAACCTGTGCCTCTTCACTGAGAGGTGGTGTATTTACCACCGAGTCACCAGGGAAATCCATACTATACTGTCTTGATGACTGTAGCTTTATAGTATGGCCTGAAGTCAGGAAGGTTTATTTCTCCAGCTCCATTTTTCTTTCTTAAGATTGCTTTTGCTGTTCATAATTTTTTTGTGTTTCCAAACAAATTTTAAGATTTCTTGTTCTAGTTCTGTGAAAAATGCCATTGATAATTTGATAAATATTGCATTGAATCTGTAGATTGCTTTGGATAGCATACTCATTTTAACAATAATGATTCTTCCAATTCAAGAACACGGTATATCCCTCCATCTGTTTGTGTTGTTTTTTATTTATTTCATCAGGGACTTACAGTTTTCTGTACATAGATATTTTACCTCCTTAGGTAGGTTTATTCCTAGGTATGGACACCTTATCTTTGACAAAGAAGGCAAGAATATACAGTGGAAACAATACAACCTCCTCAATAAATGTTATTGAGAAAACTGAACAGCTGTGTGTAAGACAATGAAATTAGAACCCTGCCTAACAATAAAGAAAAATAAGCTCAAAATAGCTTAAAGACTTATATGTAAGAACACAAACTGTAAAATTTTTAGAAGAAAACAGGTAGAATAAACTTTGAAATAAATGAAAGCAAGATTATCTTTGATTCACTTTCTAGAGTAATGGAAATAAAAACAAAATAAACAAATGGGATCTAATTAAACTTGAAAGCTTTTGCACAGCAAAGGAAACTACAAACAAGATGAAAAGACAACCCTCAGAATGGGAGAGAATAACTACAAGGAGAAAAATTGAGAAAAAAATTAATCTCCAAAATCATCTCATACAGTTCAACAAAATCAACTCATACAATTACAAACAACCCAATAATAAAAAATGGGCAGACACTTCTCCAGAGAAGAAAAACAGATGACCAATAAACATATTAAGTGTTTATGCTCAACATCACTCATTATTAGAGAAATGCAACTCAAAACTAAAATGAGGTATCACTTCACACCAGTCAGAATGGTCATCACCAAAAAATCTACAAATAATAAATTCTGAAGAAGATATGGAGAAGAGGGCACCCTCTTGCACTGTTGGTGGTAATGTAAACTGATACAGTCACTTTGGAGAACAGTATGGAGATTCCTCAAAAGCTAGGAATAAAATTGCCATATGACCTAGCAATCCCACTACTGGGTACATGCCCTGAGAAAACTACAATTCAAAAAGACATATGCAGCCCAGTGTTCACTGTAGGACTATTTACAATAGCCAGGACATGGAAGCAACCTAGTTAGATGTCTATCAACAGATGGATAAAGAAGATATGCAGCACATATACAATGGAATATTGTTGTCATTGTTGTTCACTTGCTAAGTCGTGTCTGACTCTTTGTGACCTCATGGATTGTAGCATGTCATATTCCTCAACTTTCTCTCAGAGTTTGCTCAAATTCATATCCATTGAGTTGATGATAATTATCTAATCATCTCATCTTCTACTGCCTCCTTCTCGTTTTGCCTTTAGTCTTTCCCAGCATCAAGGTCTTTTCCACTGAGTCTGTTCTCCATATCAGGTGGCCAAACTATTGGAATTTCAGCATTAGCATCAGTCCTTCCAATGAATATGCAGGATTTATTTCCTTCAGGATTGATCTCCTCACAGTCCAAGTGTCACTAAAGAGCCTCCCCCAGCACCACAGCTTGAAAGCATCAGTTCTTTGGTGTTCAGCCTTTTTTATCAGTGAATTATCACAGCTGTACATAGATAGAATATTACTCAACCATAAAAAAGAATGAATTTGAGTCAGTTGTAGTAAGGCAGATGAACCTAGAGCCTGTTGTATAGGGTGAAGTAAGTCAGAAAGAGAAAAACAAAAACAATATATTGAACCGTATGCATGGAATCTAGAAAAACAGTACTGATGAACCTAACTTCAGGGAAGGAATGGAGACACAGGTGTACAGAATAGACTTGAGAACACAGTGGGGGATAGAGAATGTGGGATGAATGAGAAACTAGCATTGACAATATACACACTACTATGTGTAAAATAAATAGCTAGTAGAAAGCTGCTATATAACATAGAGTCCAGCCTGGTGCTTTTTGATGACCTAGAAGGACAGGATGGAGGGAAGGCCTAAGAGAGAGCATATATATATATATAATTATATGTATATATGAGAGAGAATATATATATAAGAATATACAAAGCATAAATTATATATAATAAATTAAGCATAAATTATACAATCATAATTATATTATAATTATATAATTATAATTATCTTTTAATTATATTTATATATCATATATTATGATTATATAATTATAAGCATAAATATTATATATATATATATATATATAATCAGTTTGAAGAAAAGGTGTTAATTCTTTTTTTCAAAATTTGGGTAAAAATCACCATTTTTGGTTCTGGGATTTTTTTCCTTGGGAAATTTTTAATTAAGGATTCTGTTTTTATTCTAATAATTGGACTGTTGAGATTTCCTATTTAATTTTTATTCAGTTTTTGTAAATTGTGTTTCTAAGAATTTTTCTATTTCTTCTATATTTTCCATTTGTTGGCATACAGTTGTTCATAATAACCTCTTATTTTCAATTGAATTCCTGTGCTATCAGTTGTAATATTTTTTTATTTGTAATTTAGTTGATTTGGCTCCTCTTTCTTTCTTGGTTAGTCTAACTATGGTTTTCTTTTTTCCTTTGTTTTATCTTCTCAAAGTAGCAATTCTTTGGTGAGTTTTATTCCCTTTTTTATCTATATTGTTTATTTCTGTTCTAATCTATATTAAATATATATATATTTATTTATTTATTTATTTATTCTCCTAACTTTGTCTCAGGTTGTTCTTCAGTTTCTTAAGGTGCAGAGTTTAGTCATTTATTTGACATCTTTTCTGCTTCTTGATGTAGTCATTTATTGGTATGAATTTCCCTCATAGATATGATTTCACTGAATTCCATAATTTTGATGTTTTATTTCTGCTTTAGTTGGTCTTAAGAAATGTTTTTTTAAATTCTCACTTTAATTTATTCTTTGATCCACTGACTGTTCAAAAGACTGTATTTGAATTTTCACATGTTCATACATTTTCAAGTTATCTTCTTGCTAATTATTTATAGTTTCATGTTACTGTGGTCAGAACTATACTTGGTATAATTTAAATATTGTTTTTTCTAAGACTTGTTTCAATGCCTAATATATGTTCTATTTTAGAAAATGTTGCATGTGCACTTGAGAAGAATGTGTATTATTCTGTTGTTGGATAGAATGTTCTCTTTATGTATGTTAGATCTATTTGATCTTTAATATTTTTCAAATCCTGTTTTCTTATTGATTCTCTGTTTGCAGGATCTATCCATTGTTGAAAGTATGATAATAAAGTTCCCAATTTTTTGGTAGTACTGTTTAGTTCTCTTTTTAAATCTCATTTTTTTAGATGCTTTGGTTTTTGAGACACAAATATTTGCAGTTATTATGTCTTCTTGATAGACTTCTGTCATCTTTTTCTTCTTTTTTTTAACCATTTTTAGTTCAAAGTCTATTTTGTATCTATAAGTATAGCCATACCTATTTTTTTTTCTGTTACCATTTGATTGAAATGAGGGTATTACTATTGCAATACTTTCAGACAATGAGTATCCTTAAAGCTTAGCAAATCTCTTGTAGGCAGCATCTTTTTGTATCTTCTTTTCTTATCCATTCAATCGTTCTGTATCTTTCTTTAAAAAAAATTGGATAATGTTATTTTACAGTGTTATTAAATGTATCTCTATATTCACCACATTGCTGCAAATTGCATTATTTTGTTCTTTCTTATGTCTGAATAATATTCTATTTCATATATATATTTATATACACATATACATAAATATATATTCTTTATCCACTCATCTGTTGATAAATATTTAGGTTGCTTCCATATCCTGACTATTGTAAATAGTGCCACAATGAATATTGGGGTATATGTATCTTTTTGAATTATGATTTTTGGATTTATTCCCAAGAGTGAGATTGTTGGATCATATGGTAACTCTGTCTTTTGTTTTTTAAAGGCCCTTCATATGTTCTCCATAGTGACTGTACTAATTCACATTCCCAAAAACAGTGTAGTTCCCTTTTCTTCACATCCTCTCTAGAATCTATTGTTCCATATTTTTCGATGATGGCTACTCTGACTATTGTGAGGTGATACTGGCATAAAAACAGAAATATAGATCAATGGAACAGTATAGAAAGTCCAGATATAAACCCATATATCTATGGTCACCTAATCTATGACAAAGAAGGAAAGATTAACAATGGAGAAAAGACAGTCTTTGCAATAAGTGGTACTGGAAAAAACTGGACAGCTACATGTAAAATAATGAAATCAGAACACTCCTTCACACTATACACAAAAAATAAACCAAAAATTGATTAAAGACCTAAATGTAAGGCCAGATACTGTTACTCTCTTAGAGGAAAACAGGTTGAATATTCTTTGACATAAATCTCACCAATATCTTTTTCAATCCACTTCCTAGAGTAATGACAATAAAAAATAAATAAATGGTAGCACGTTAAACAAAAGCTTTTGTACAGCAAGGGAAACTTAAACAAAGCAAAAAGACAACCCTCAGAATGGGGGAAAATATTTGCAAATGAATCAACAGACAAGTGAGTAATCTCCAAAATATATAAACTTCTCATGCAGGTCAATAAAAACAAACAAAACCCAACCCAGTCAGAAAGTGAGTGAAAGGTCTAAAGAAACATTCCTCCAAAGAAGACAAACAGATGGCTAAGAAACCCATGATGAATTGCTCAACATCAGTAATTATCAAAGAAACGCAAGTCATTCAATGTCTTCTGATTAGATAATTTAATCCATTTATATTTAAAGTAGTTACTGAAAGATATGCCCTTTAATTGTCTTTTTGTTTAGTGTCTCCTGGTTATTTTCTAGATATATATTTCTTTTTCTTTTTTCTTTTCTTCTTCTTCCCTCTCTTTTCATGTTGGAGGTCTTTTGATGTCAGCATGTTTTGACTTCTTTATTGTGTTCATTTACATTAGTACTACAAAATTTTCTCTTGCTATTATCATGAGGCTTACATGAAATATCTTAAAATTATATCACACAATTTTAAGCTGAAGACAACTTAGTATAAATAAGATTTATATATTTTACACTTATACTTCTCCACCCCCTCATTATTTAGGTTATTGCTGCCATAATTTACCTATTTTTATACCACTTTACTGATAACAGTTTATCATATTTATTATCTTTTTTTTACTACGTTCATTTTTTAAGGTCTAATATAGAATTGTAAGTGAGTTATGTACCACTAATATTGTATTGGAGATGTTATGACTATGAACTTACCATTATCAGTGAGATTGATGTCACATTTTTTATGATGTTAGTGTTCTTTTAAGAATCCCCTTTAGATTTCTTATAAGGAATGTCTGGTGGTAATGAATCCCTTCATCTGAATGCAGAGTTTCAAAGAAAAAGCAAGGTGAGATAAAAAAAAAAAAAACAATTCTGAAGTGAGCAATGAAAAGAAATAGAGAAGAACAATAGGATGGGAAAGACTAGAGATGTCTTGAAGAAAACTGAAAATATCAAGGGAACATTTCATGTAGGGATGGGCATGATAAAGGACAAAAATGACAAGGACTTAATAGAAGCAGAAGAGATTAAGAAGAATTTAAAAGAATACACAAAACTATACAAAAAAGATCTGAATGCCTCAGATAACAACTATGGTGTGGTCACTCACCTAGAACCAGAAATCCTGGAGTGTGAAGTCAAGTGGCACTTAGGGAGGATTACTATGAACAAAGCTAGAGGAGGTGATGGAATTCCAGTTGAGCTATTTCAAATCCTAAAAGATGATATTGTTAAAGTATTGCACAGAATATGTTAGCAAATTTGGAAAACTCAGAAGTCATCACTGGACTGGAAAAGGTCACTTTTCATTCAAATCCAAAAAAAGGGCAATGCCAAAGAATATTCAAACTACCATACAATTGTGCTCACTTCACATACTATTAATAGCAAGATTATGTTCAAAATCCTCTAAGCTAGGCTTCTGCAGTCTGAGAACCAAAAACTTGCAGATGTAAAAGCTAGATTTAGAAAAGGCAGAGGAACAAGATATCAAATTGCCAACATTTACTGAATCATAGATAAAGCTAGATAATTCCAAAAAAAAAACAAAAAACAACAACAAAAAAAAAAACATCTATTTCTGCTTCATTGACTATGCTAAAGCCTTTGTGTGGATAACAAAAACTGAAAATTTCTTAGAGATGGGATTATAAGACCACCTTACTTGCCTGTGAGAAAACTGTATGAAAGTCAAGAAGCAACAATTAGAACCAGACATGGGAAAAAGGACTGGTTCAAAATTGCCAAAGGAATACATCAAGGCTGTATAATATCACACTGCTTATTTGATTTATATGCAAAGTACATCATGTGAAATGCTGGGCTGGGTGATTCACAGGCTAGAATCAAATTTACCAAGAGAAATGTCAACAACCTCATACACAGTGATACTACTCTAATGGAAGAGGGTGAAGAGTAACTAAAAAGTCTCTTGATGAGGGTGAAAGAGGAGAATGGAAACCTTGACTCAATATTCAAAAACTAAGATCATGGCATCTGGTGTCATCACTTGATGGCAAATAGAAGGGGTAAAAGTGGAAAGAGAGACAGATTTTATTTTGTTGGGCTCCAAAATTACTGGGTGGTGACTACAGCCATGAAATTAATAAAACACAAGCTCTTTGGAAGGGAAGCAATGACAAACCTAGATCGCATACTAAAAAGCAGAGATAACACATGCTGACAAAGATCCATACAGTCAAAACTATGTTTTTTCCAGTAGTCATGTACAGATGTGAGAGCTGAACAATAAAGAAGGCTGAACACTGAATAATTGATACTTTTGAATTGTAGTGCTGGAGAAGGCTCTTTATAGTCCCTTTTACAACAAAGAAATTAAACCAGTCAATCCTAAATGAAATCAATGTGGAACATTCAGTGGAAGGACTGGTGCTAAAGTTGAAGCTCCAATACTTCAGCCACCTGATGTGATGAGCCAACTAGAAAAAGACCCTGATGCTGGAAAGATTGAGGGTAGGTAGAGAAGGGAGAGACACATGAGATGGTTAGATGGCATCACTGACTCAATGTGTATGATTGTGAGCAAATCCAGGAGACAGTGAGGGATAGGGAAGCCTGACAGGTTGCAGTCCATGGAGTCTCAAAGAGTCAAATACTACTTATCAATTGAACAACAATGAAAACATGTCAATTCTGACTTTTATTTTGCTGCTTTCAAAATTCTTTATCTTGAAGTTTGGTAAGTATAATGTGTCTCAGTGTAGCCTTGTTCAGGGTCAACCTATTTGGGTTCTTTGACCCTCATACTTATCAGGGTCCATTTGTGTCCCCATATTCAGGAAGAGTTCAGCCATTATGGCTTTAAAACTATTTTCTATCCTTTCTCTTTCCCCATTTGGAATATCCATAAGGTGAACATCTTTTCTCTTCCTTGTGTCTCAAAATCCCCATTAGCTTTCTTAATTGTTTTCCTTTTTTCCCCATTTTTCATCTTCTGAATAGGCAATTTCCAACATTCTGTCTTCTTTTTCTTTATGGTAGACTCTACTTTTGGAACTTTCTTTTAAATTATTTAATTCAGTTATTATATTTTTTGCCTTTAGGGATTCTGTTTTTATTGGTGGTGGTATTGCTGTTTTCTTATCAAACTTATTTTGTTCCTATATTGTTTTATTAATTTCATTTTGTTGTCTGTCTTTCTTGTAATTCACTGAACTCCTTTAAAAATTATTCTGAATCTTTGTGTAAGTGTTTGTAGATTCTCATTTCTTTAAGGTCAGTTTTATCAGATTTATTTTCATGGTGTCACATTTATTTGATTTTTCCTGACTTGATTTCTCCTGTTGGTGTCTGTGTATTTGAGTAATCAGGGTCCTCTTTCAGACTTCCAGAGGTTTGCTTCAGCAGAGACCACTCTGCCTCGGTAAGCTCAGTTTGGGTTTCTGAGTGGTAATCTGGTAATGCATTTGGGCAGTTGGGGACTGCGATTAGGTATCATTCTGAGTCAGGCAACTGATAAAGCTCTGAGAATGGGGACCAGTGGGGTTGAAGCTTGAACCAGTGGCTGGGAATAGTTGGGTGGAATTGCTAGCTTGGTTTCCTACCAAAGTGAGGCTTTATGATATCTGGATTCTTAGTAGATGGTTAGGACTGGATGTTATACTCAGTAGAAGACAGGGTGTGAATGAATCCTTCCCTGATGGGACTGTAGGATATGACCTACAGTCTGTATGGCTTATTATTTGGATGCCCAGATCAGGCCTAAGTGTCTATTCCGTTCTCTGGTTGGGTGAAGCCACTGCTTATGTTCTGAAGATGGAGGAGACACGGGTTTTGCTATGTGTTCAAATGTCACTGTATGAAGGGCTGTTGGGACAAACAAAATCCATGTACTCTGGTTAGGTTCCTCTATCAGATAGGCTAAAGGCAATATTCAGTGATGGGTGGGACTAAGAATTAGAGTCCATGCCCAGCAACAGCAGAAGCAGCTCTAAAGCTGGCAAGGTCTTCTTGTATTAATTGGAGCAGACCTGCATCCCAACTTCCTTGGCCAAATAGGGTTGCTTGCTTTAATCTTCAAACTATTGACTCTGTTGGCCCTTCTCTTGGCTCCCCCAATGACTCAGTGAAATGACCCAAAGAATCTGCCTGGAATGTGGTGATACAGATTCAGTCCTTGGGTTAGGAAGACCCCCTGGAGGAGGAAATGACAACCCATTTCAGTATTCTTGCGTGAAAAAAATTCCATGGACAGAGGAGACTGGCAGGCTACAGTCCAAAGTGTTACAAAGAGTTGGACATAACTGAATGACTAAACAAGCCCATTTCTTAGCTCAAGCATCTCTGGGCCCACACTCAACCAGGAGTTGTTGTCAGCTCTGGTCAGATTGGTCTGGGAGGCATTCTCTGGAGCAGATGGAGCTATGATTCAGCTCCTTGCCTAGGCATAGGCTAACTGGGTTTTAGGGCCAGCATAATTACTTATTTGAGGACCCAGCAAAGCAGATCTGTACCCCTCCTAGCTCCATGATCAGAATCCACTCCTTACTTGGCTCTGCAGATGAGCAAAGCTTCTGGTTAGGATTAATACTTGGGCACTGCAGGTGTGAAATCAGTGTGATGAGATTACTATGATACTTTTGAAAGCCCCTCACTACTTTTCTGTCACAATCAGTTTCCCAGTAACTGAGTCTTGCAGAGTCCCCAGCAATTCTTGCAGTGCAAGGTCAGAATTGGGGCTTATGCAGTGTGATCCACAAAGCTGGTGTGCTGCTTCCCTGGGGTCTCTTTTCCAACTGGGACCTCAGGGGTGACCTTTCTGCATGGTTCTGTGCTGCTCTGGGGAAGGGAAAACGGAGTCAATATGTAACAGATTCTCTTACTTTCTAATACGTCCATTTTTGTCTATGTGGTGCATACATTCCTTTTGCCTCATCCTTCTTTTTTTAAGATTCTCTCAGTGGTGACATTCTTGAATAGTTGTTAGCTGTTCTTCATATGAGGGGGAACAAAATCAGAAATGACTGGTAATTGCCCTTTACAGCACACATTTATTTATTTTTTAATGTCTGGACTGAGTAATTGGAAAGAAAACCCTTTGAAATACCCAACATGGATTTTTGAGGAGATGTGATAAGCAGAAGCAGGATCAGCCTTCCATATCATCACACTAAAGACAAATTTCTTGCCCAATCCCTGCCTTTCTCCTCTGCCTTCAAGTCATTTTTATCCAGAAACATGGAGAAGTCTTGGTTTTGGCCACGTGACTCTAATTAGGATGTGGATGCATGGACAACTTGTCAAGCTGCAGAGGTACATGCCGTGACTTTAGTTTACAGAAACCATAGAGCAGCATGCTACCAGCTGAGACTGAGGATTCTGGCAGCCTTTTATAATGTTAAGGGATTTGAGAAGATCTTGAAAAAAAAATTACCAAGAGTTGATAAAATATATGATGAATCAACCACAGATATGAAACAAGACTTCTTGAGGGAAAAATAATCACCAGACATGTGATGAGTCTCTAGAACCCCAGGTTAAAAAAAAAAAAAAATGTCAGAGTAAATGCTTATTTCTGGAATTGTTCATGTAGATAAAAAGATTAAAAGTGACATAAGGCCAACTGTTATTATTTTCTCTGATTGAAAGAGGAAAACTACGAAAGAACTGAGAAATAATATTAAAAAAAAAGCCCACTAAATCCAAATGATCCAATAATGAGTAAATAAGGTTTTGGTAAGAAAGAAGAGAATATGGGAAAGTATTCATCAGCTGAAAGAAATTTCACCTAGTTGAATAAAGACTTTGATTCAAGAAGGTAAACTAATTCATGGACACAGTGTTTGAAACAAAACAGCCATAATAACATACATCCATGACATTTCTAAATATCATGATAAAAACTCATGATGCTTAAATATGTTTAAGGAGAATCACATTTATAATATTTTTATGTAAAAAATAACAGTGCTATAATAAATTAGAGCAGCATATACAGAAAGCAGAAACATTTTGCAATGCTTGAATTATAATTCCAGTATACTTTTATATTTTAGGAAGACAGAAGTATGTTTTTAGATAAATAAACACTAAGTCAGTATTACTGTTATAACACTTTAACTTACAAACAAAAATAAGACAATACTGTTTATGTTAAACAAAAGGGTATTCATAAAAGTTAAAGAGGAACTATTAACTGTCTTCTCTTCAAACTGGGAAAAAAATTCAGGGTAATTAATATAACCACTTCTAGTCAAAATTTTGTTTTAGATGTCTGAATAAGAAAATAAAGCAATCAAAAATAGCAAAAAGGATAATACAAAATTGTCACTGATGGTGGATGATGTAACTGTGTATCAATAACATCCAAAAATAAACTACTGAAATAAATTATTAGAATGAGTAAAAATTATAGCAATTTTGTTATATGGAGTGTCAGTAAAATAAATTAGTTGCAATTCTGTAAATGAGTAAAAAATAATTAATGCTCTTTAAAGAAGTTATTTATAATAGCAACAAATTAGATACTTTGAAATAGATATAATAAAATATGTAAAAGATCTGTATGTAATAAGCTACAACATAGTATTGGCATATACTGAAAAAGGCAATACATAAAAAACATTATATTTACATAGATTAGGAAACTCAAGTTAATTTTCTCCACATTAATCCAGATTAGTGACAAATAGTTGAAATTCCAAATGAACATCTTTTCAAAAATTGGACTAGCTAATTTTGAAGCTTACTTGGAAAAATAAAAAGGAAAGGAATAGACAAACTCTGTTGAAGAGACAAAAATGTAGGAGAAGTAGCTACAGTATACCAAATTTATTTCAAATACCACATTTAAGACTTCTAGTTCTGCCGAGATGTGGTAATTCCATTCTTCTTAAGTTCTCCCCTACAGCTAAATGGCTCTGGAGGTAAGACAATAAACACACAAGTCTCTGAATCATGTAAAGAAGGAAGAGAGCTGTCTAGGGATCTTGGAAGTTGAAGATTTATGTTCTTGTTCCTCTAATATATCCTGAGAAGTTTCTCCAGAGACTTCTGTCCTGGACTGTCCAACAGGAACAGACTAGAAGACTAAAAAAAAAAAAAAAAAAAAAAAAAAAAAAAAAAAAAGCCTGATCATTGAACCAAAGGGTGAGGAAAAGAATGGCCTGATGACAATATTTTTATGGCAATGCCAGCCATCTTTTATTCAATCACCAGTGGAAGAACTACCCCTCCAAAAGTTTCAGAGGGGAAACTGATTTAGCACCATGTGTCACTAATCCTGTTCACAGTGCCAATTCTCTTGCTGTTCACACTGTTTGCTGAATCCAGGGTGGGCAAGGCACAAAGTAAGAGGCTGGAAGAAGATCTGAGGAGCCAGAGGAACTGCAGACCTGATTATTCTCTCCTGGCTAGTGCAGCAGCTGGAGCAGCGGCCATACCATAACCTAACCAACACAACCTCTCTCCTGGCTGGCGCAGCAGCCGTAGCAGCACTCTCTCCCAGCTGGTGCACTGTCCATAGCAGCAGAAACACTATATTCTCTCCTCCTGGCTGACACAATGGACACATCCATGATGCAGCAGTAACACTGCCACTTTCCTAGGTGGAGCTCATACAGGCGTACCATACACAGTAGCCTGTGACCAAGCGAGTGCCTTGTGATGCACATGTGTGGTGCTATAAGTCATCTCAGCTGTTATACAATCATTATTTACAAAACATGAGGCGCGAGTGAGAGGCAGTGGGGTAAGAGAGCCTGACTGTGCCATCTTGGCTAATTTGCTTCCTGTACCCACCAACTGCCCACGTGCCATCCCACCCCATCCTGAAGGAGGCAGTCAGTGGTGCTCTCTCCTGCAGGTGCTGTCAGCTAGAGAGTAGGCAGCTGATCTTCCAACTCCCATCCAGTGGAAACAGGAAGTGTACCGGTTGTCTGCCTGGGACAATGTTGGTGGGTCTAGCAAGAAGTTGATTTTCCACCTAAACGTGAAGTAAGCAGATGGCTCTCTGATTATCCCAGAAGGAAAGTATTAGCAGAATCCAGTGTCAAGCTGGACTTCCAGCTCCAATTAGTTACAAGGAGACTCACTTCAGGAAGAGTAAGCTCACTCTCATTGCCATGAGGAGTCCCTACACCCCTCCCAGCCCACTGAATGTCATCCAGTTCTTATGGATAAGAGTCTCAGCATACATGGCATCAGCAACACTGAACAAGGTGCTGCAAGTCAAGACTAGACAACACTCCAATATCCCACCCAATTCTATCCTTCATGTCACTGAGACTCCATGAAGCTGAATGTCTACCTCCTGCTGACTGCAATGACTGAAGAAGGCAACACAAAGCAATGGGTGCTGTTTCTCTGTCCTCTCCTTCAACCCTTGAGTTTAGCAGGTCCATAAAGGAAGCTAAGAACCTAACCTAATCTGTTTTCAATCAAACATAATGAGGTGGACAATAGTGAGATAATCAACATTCAGCTTCCAAGCTTCCTTCATGGGAGCAGGGCCCAAAATGAAGGTGTGCCTGACCTCCAACCTGCATTAATGAGATTGATGTGGTAGAAGAGGGAGCTTGTCATTTTGGGGAGTCAGAAGGATACAAAGGGTAGCTAAGCTTCTGGTACCACATTAGAGCAACAAATCAGTTGGGTACTTCCTATGATTTACCCTCCCTTGTGACATTGGGATCCAGAAAAGTACTGGTCTTACCATCTCAATTGGAGGAGAAGAGATGGAACTAAGTCAGTGTTCTACATTTGAGATGCTGTTTGTGGGGCCCAGAGAGAAACTCATAAGCTCACACATACACATGGCCCACATGCTACATCTCAACAGAGATTCCAGATTCTTATAAGATAGCCTGAATGTCTAGGATACAATTAAAAATCACTTGTCATATCAAAAACCATACAAAATGAAAGAATGAGAAAAAAACAATTAACTGATGTCAGCACAGAAATCTATTAAATGCTGGGATGATCTGAGGTAGACTTTGAAGCAATTGTCATAATAGTGTTTCAGGAAGCAATAATGAATTCTCTTAAAAGAAATGTAAAATACTCAAAATTACTAACCCACAACTCTCAAATGTACTAACACTTAACAAGTGTATAATACAATTATGCAGGGTGTGCTTTTTCACCAAAATATAATCAAATTTAAAATGAGTAACAGAAAAATAAGAAAATCTTCAGAATCTCAGAGATTAAGAAATATCCTTCTAAGCGGGCATGCATCAAACAGGAAGTTAGAGAGGACATTGAAAAACACTTAAAAGTGAATGAAAAAGTCAAAATACAAATACATCAGATGTAGCTAAAGCAGTATTAGGAGGAAAATTTATCACACAGAATGCTTACATTAGAAAAGAGGGAATGTCAAAAACAGATCATTCAATTTTCCTAGAGAAACTGAAAAAAAAATACAACCCATAAATCTTTAGCAAGACTGATAAAGATTAAAAGAGAGGGAAAAATCACCAAGCTTTTTTTTTTGGAATGAAATAAGGGAATCCACCACAGATCCTGTAGTCTTAATAAAGTTAATATGCAAGCAACTTTATGCTCAAATTTGAAATTTTAGAGTATATGGATCAATTTCATGAGAACAAAGTACCAAAACTCATTTTTGTTAGAAGAGACAACATGCCTAGTTCTATAAACATTAAAGAATTACTTTTGTTATGAAAATTTCCCATAGAAGACATAGCTAGGCCAAAATTATCTAATTGAAGAATTTAAATATTTAAAGAAGAATTAATGACAGCTTTACACAATATTTTCAAAAGTAGAGGAAGAAACATTCCCACCTCATTTTTAAAAGCTAATATTACCAGAAGTACCCCAGAAAAGAAAACCAAAGACTGATATCCTTCGTGAACTTAGCAAATCAAATCCAACACTACATAAAACAATTATATATAATGACCAATGCCTTTCTCTTCAAGGTTATGAGACTGATAAGCCATTTGAAAGTAAAAAGTTCTAATCCAACATATCAATGAAATTAAAAATCACATCAATTAATAAAATGTTGCAGGAAAATCATTTGACAAAATGCAAGAATTATAAAAACTCTCAACACAAGAATAGAGTTGAATTTCATCAACTTCATATGCAACATTCAAAAACAAATAGAAAGCTACCATTAATATCACATTTAACAGTGAAAGACAAGATAAAAAAGTGAACGTGGTGACTTCCCCTGTGGTTCAGGGGCTAAGACTGCACTCCCAATGCAGGGGGTCTGGGTTTCATCCCTGGTCAGGTAATTAGCTCCCTCATGAGACAACTAAGTCCTGGTTGTGTTTTTTCAGCCACTCAGTCATGTCCAAAACTTTGTGATGCCATGGACTACAGCAAGCCAGCTTTCCCTGTCCTTCACTATCTCCCTGAATTTGCTCAAATTTATGGCCACTGAAACAGTGATGCCATACAACCATCTCATCCTCTCTTGCCCCCTTCTCCTCCTGCCTTCAATCTTTTCCAGCATCAGGGTCTTTTCCAATGAGTCAGCTCTTCTTATCAGATGACCAAAGTATTGGAGCTTCGGCTTCAGCATCAGTTCTTCAATGAATAATCAGGGTCAATTTCCTTTAGGATTGATTGGTTTGATCTCCTTGCTGTCCAAGGGACTCTCAAGAGTCTTCAGCCCACATTTCAAAGGCATTAGTTCTTTGGTGCTCAGCCTTTTTTATTGTCCAGTGCTCTCTTACATCCATACATGATTACTGGAAAAAAACATAGCTTTAACTATATGGACTTTTGTAGGCAAAATAATGTCTCTGCTTTTTAATATGCCGTCTAGGTTGTCCTTGCTTTTCTTCGAAGGAGTAAATATCTTTTAATTTCATGGCTGTAGTCACTATCCACAGTGATTTTGGAGCCCAAGAAAATAAAGTCTGTCACTGTTTCCATTGTTTCTCCATCTATTTGCCATGGATTGATGGGAACAGATATCATGATCTTAGCCAAATAAATAATATATTTTTTTTAAGTTAAAGTGGTTTTGGTATATATGATAAATGTTATATATAGTATGTATATATATATATATATATATATATATATATATGTGTGTGTGTGTGTGTGTCAAATTTATTTGACATACACGAGTCAAATTTATTTGACATACACACATATATACACGTGTGTGTATGTGTGTGTGTGTGTGTGTGTGTGTGTATGTGTGTGTGTATGGAATAGCATCCATACACACATCCATACACATACACACATACATACACGTGTGTGTGTGTGTGTGTGTGTGTGTGTGTGTGTATGTGTGTGTGTATGGAATAGCATCCAGAACTATTAAGACAAAAGACTTAAAATCAACCTTAACTTAAGGGCAGGGCTGTAAGTTATCAGCTGGAATTCACCCAACATGAACTTAGATTCTGTAGGACATAAAGCAAGAAAAAGGCACAAAGTTGGAACCCAAGAAGTTCATACCTAGATTTCAGCTGTAAACAGGCAAAGACTTTTTTTTTTCTTATTCTTACATACTAGTTTTCTTCTTAGATAAGATGAATGTATTCCAAATATTAAAGTCAATCCCTGTAAAGAATAAAGATGCTTACAATTATTAAGACTATATAAAACCAGAAGGTTTTTCCATCTTAACCAAGTCTTCATTTCTTGACACCACACAAAGCAGAATATACAAAACAGAATTATTGACTTGGTTAAGAACTTTTAGTACTAGACTTACAAATAGACACTAAATTTGTAGCTTTGATTTAACAAAACTTTAGAGAACTTGTTTCAAAAGCATCCCATGGGAGTCAATCTAATTTTAAGCAATAAATTCAGAAATATAGGCCATTCAGTGGATCATATTGATGAGGTAAAACTTACATTTCTAGTCAGATAATACTCTGATTATATGTATTTTTTTAATGTACAAAAACTATATGACATAGTATACTAGGTATAAGTATTAGAAAGACATAAATTCTTCCTCCCTCTATGCAATTCAGAGATGATCTTAAAAGCAAAGCAGTTGTTACCTGACTGCATGAATTCTTATGTGGCCAATAGCAGGGTGTTTTAAGCTTCTCTTGAATTGGCATCTCAGCACTGATATTTGTAAGAGCATCTTCTCCAAACATAGAATGATATTATCTGCCATTAAACTACAACAACTAGAAATGACCTACAAGAAATTACTGATAAATATAATAACTTGTTAGAGAAATGTTTGCAAGCAAACCAAGCAGTGCAAGTGAATTATCATTTAAAATAGTGCCTATATACTACTATAGTACTATATGGGCGTGGTTGTATAGCTATGAATTTGTCAAAAGTCATAGAACCAAATGTGTAAAAGTGTGAATTTTATCTTGTGTCTATTACTTCAATAAACTTGATTTTAAATAAATAGCACTTACCCCAATTTGTATTTTTTTACACTCTTTGATTACTTACAGTTTTTTTGACTCATTACACTGTATCCAGCAGCCTACAGAGTACTGGGCATATAATACTTGTTCACATATTTCTTTGTTGGACTCTGTTGAATAAACCAATATATGAATTAGAACTTACTTGTTTGGCAGTAAATATTCTCTTTTGATCAAATTGATATTACAACATTAGCACAAACATTAGAAAGAGGGGAAAAAAATCCCTCAGAGCCTCACTTTATTTTTTTGCCATTCTTTCTTGTACTTTTCACACATGCACAAGCATAGCAGAAAGCCAGTGTATATCAACAATTCTGTATTTGAGCAGACGTTTATGACCCACAATCAGAAGTAACAGAAGAAGTCAGGGACATTTTCTAATCCAGTATCACAAAACATATTGGAATAAGCCTTTAATTGAAAAACACAGTTGACTGTTCAATTGCATCACTACCATAGGGAAAAGCAGGTTGATATATTCTAGTAGAGATAGGTGACTTCATTTATCCTATGTTATAGCTTCTTTCAGCTTTTTCAGAATGATACTGCTTTTCTCATGATGAATAATAGAAAAAATACACTATAATAAATGTCAGGAAATCCAGGAATCTACCAAACTACTGTCTATCAGATTGAAGAATTTCTCAGTCAAGTATTACCATCTTTGGAGTGAGAGAGATGCTAATTGATTTTAATATGTGCTGTAATAATTATTTAAATAAATTTTACTTGAATTAATTGTTACCTGTACAAAGGGAGAAAAAAGTGAAGGCAATTATAATTCTTACTAGGAGAACCTTGTGAATTCCTTACCAAGCATTTGAGCCTATTTTAGAGCGAGAGGCAGGCAGAAAAAAATAAAAGACACCTTCAGAATCCAAAAAAGTGAAAGTTAGTGTCAGAACTCTCAGATATAGAAAACTTTAGAGAAGATCAACAAGCTGTATATAAAATATTTCTTAAAAATACAAAAAAAAAAAAAAAGCAGTAAAAGATTAAATGCTTTCCCTGTTAGATTGGGAGTGAGGTAGAGATATCCACTTACAACGCTCTTCTTCAAGATAATGCTAAAACTTTCAGCCACTTAATAAAGGCAAGACTAAGAAATAACAGAGATTAAAAAGGAGGATAGAAAATACGTCACTGTTTTTCCTTCTGTTTGCAAATGCGTGATTGTGTATATAGAAAATTCTAAAACATCTGAATTAGGTTACTTCTGTTTCTATAACAAAGCACCACAGACTAGGTGGCTAAAACACCAGACATTTATTTTTTCATGATTCTGGAGGCTAGATGTCCAAGCAGGATAAGTTTCTTCTAAGGCCTCTTTCCTTGTCTTGTTGATGGCTATTTGCTCAAATAACCCAACTGTGTACCTGTGTTCTGATCTCTTCTTACAAGGACATTGGTAACATAGGATTAGGGCACATTCTAATGACCACATTTTTACCTTGATCCCCCCAATTTAAAGGCTCTGTCTTTAAATACAGTCACATTCTGAGGCACCTGAAGTTAGGACTTCAAAATATGAATTGAGAGAAAGTCACATTTGAGCCCATAACAACATCTCAAGTAAACAAATCTTAGAACTAATACACGAGTGCAAAGAGTTCAGAATACAAAAAAAATAAATAAATAAACAACCATATTTCTCTATACTACCTTTGAGGATATAAAAACAAAAATTAGAATTAAAATACAACTTAAAACCATTCCACAGATTGTGAAAGACAATAAAAAAGCATGTAGAGGATTGGCATGGAGAAAGTTATAAAAAGTAGATGAAAAAATAAAAGACATTACTAAATGGAGAGCCATACTGTTATCATGGATTTGAAGAATCAACATAGAAAAGACTGTTTTTGTAGTTTATTGCAACCTTTATCAAAGTTTTTTTTTTTTTTTAACATAGGCAGAGGATTATTTTATGATTTATATAGAAAGCAAAGTAGCTGGAATAGGTTTTTTTTTTTCTTTCTAAATACCAATAGAGAATCACTCTGTTTGATTTTATCACTTATCATATAGCTTCACTGCTTAAGACTGTGTGTAATTGCAGAGAGACTAAGATCAATAGCGTAGAAAAAAGAACCCAGAAGACACAGGTAAAACATCCAGTTGGTTTTGTCCAAAGATAAAAAGCAAACAAACAAACAAACAAAAAAAAATCGAAAGGATGAAAGATAGCCTTTTCACCAAATGGTGCTGGACTAATTGGATAACCACAGGGGAAAGAAAAGAATTTTGACCTGTAACCTGTACTCTATACAGAAATTCTCTCAAAATGAGGCAGTTCCGTGATGTTTAATTTTATGTGTCAACTTGACAGGACCATGGTGATCAAATATTTGATATTTCACCAAATATTCTGGGGATGAGAAGTTACATAGAAGTTGAGTAAAGCAGACTAATTTCTATAATGTAAGCCAGTTGCATTTAATCAGTTGAAGATCTAAATTGAATAAAAGATTGACCCACTCTGAGCAACGGGGGATGCTGCAGCAGATGTCTTCAGACTTGAATTGCAATGTCAGCTGTTTCCTGAGTCTCCAGGGTGTTGGGCCACCATACAGATTTTGGACTATCCAGCCACTGTAATGGAAGGAATTGATTCTCCAAAATATGTCCTTATTTGTATATCCATATTCTACTGACAACATTTCTCAGGAGAATCATGGACCTATGCACAAAACTGAATTTGTAAGCTTTCACTCAAAAAAAAAAAAAAAATTAGAGAAAATCTTCAGGATCTAGAGCTAAGAAAAAGAGCTCACAGACCTGGCACTAAAACTATGATTCCTAAAAGGAAAGAAAGGATAAATCAGACCTGATTAAATTAAAATACCCCTAAGAGGATAAAAATACAAGTCACAAACTGAGAGAACATGTTTTCTTAATTTTTATTTTTTTATTAGTTGGAGGCTAATTACTTTACAGTATTGTAGTGGTTTTTGTCATACATTGACATGAATCAGCCATGGATATACATGAGTTCCCCATCCTGATCCCCCCTCCCACCTCCCTCCCAACCCCATCCCTCTGGGTCTTCCCAGTGCACCAGGTCCGAGCACTTGTCTCATGCATCCAGCCTGGGCTGGTGATCT
>CM035270.1:1186638-1282783 GCA_020226075.1 Hydropotes inermis
GTAAGCCAGAAAGATAAAGACCATTACAGTATACTAACACATATACTGTAATGGTCTTTATCTTTCTGGCTTACTTCACTCTGTATAATGGGCTCCAGTTTCATCCATCTCATCAGAACTGATTCAAATGAATTCTTTTTAATGGCTGAGTAATATTCCATGGTGTATATGTACCACAGCTTCCTTATCCATTCATCTGCTGATGGGCATCTAGGTTGCTTCCATGGCTTGGCTATTATAAACAGTGCTGTGATGAACATTGGGGTGCATGTTTCTCTTTCAGATCTGGTTTCCTCAGTGTGTATGCCCAGAAATGGGATTGCTAGGTCATATGGAAGTTCTATTTCCAGTTTTTAAAGAAATCTCCACACTGTTTTCCATAGCGGCTGTACTAGTTTGCATTCCCACCAACAGTGTAAGAGGGTTCCCTTTCCTCCACACCCTCTCCAGCATTTATTGCTTGTAGACTTTTGGATAGCAGCCATCCTGATTGGCGTGTAATGGTACCTCATTGTGGTTTTGATTTGCATTTCTCTGATAAAGAGTGATGTTGAGCATCTCCTCATGTGTTTTTTAGCCATCTGTATGTCTTCCTTGGAAAAATGTCTGTTTAGTTCTTTGGCCCATTTTTTGATTGGGTCATTTATTTTTCTGGAGTTGAGCTGGAGGAGTTGCTTGTATATTTTTGAGATTAATCCTTCTTCTGTTGCTTCATTTGCTATTATTTTCTCCCAATCTGAGGGCTGTCTTTTCACCTTGCTTATAGTTTCCTTTGCTGTGAAAAAGCTTTTAAGTTTCATTAGGTCCCACTTGTTTATTTTTGCTTTTGTTTCTAATATTCTTGGATGTGGGTCATAGAGGATCCTGCTGTGATTTATGTCAGAGAGTGTTTTACCTATGTTCTCCTCTAGGAGTTTTATAGTTTCTGGTCTTACATTTAGATCTTTAATCCATTTTGAGTTTATTTTTGTGTATGGTGTTAGAAAGTGTTCTAGTTTCATTCTTTTACAAGTGGTTGACAAGTTTTCCCAGCACCACTTGTTAAAGAGTTTGTCTTTTTTCCATTGTATATCCTTGCCTCCTTTGTCGAAGATAAGGTGACCACAGGTTTGTGGATTTGAGAGAACATATTTTCAAACCACTTATCTGACAAAGAAATAGTATTTAGGATACATTAAGAACTCTCAAAAATCAAGAGTAAAAAAAAATCTAAAATAAAAAAATAGCATCAATACTGATGAAAATATGAAAAATGCCAGATCACTCATGCATTGCTAGTGAAACTTTGAAATTAAACACACATTCTGGAAAAGTTTGGAAGTTTCTTTGCAATTAAACATTCAACTACTACATGACCAAACAGTTGAATATTTGAATATTTATCTCAGAGAAATAAAAAATTTTGTTTACATAAAAGCCTATATAAGGATATTCACTTTAGATTTTTTAAAAATAATACTTTAAAACTGGAGGCTTCAGAATTCATTCAAAAGGTGAATGATCAAAGAAGCTGTTGTGTATCAAATCTTGGAACTCTTATTGTTTTGTTGCTCAATTGTGTCCAGTTCTTCTGTGACTCCATGAACTATAGCCTACCAGTCTCCCATGTCTATGGGATTTCCCAAGCAAGAATATTGGAGTGGGTTGACATTTCATTCTCCAGGGGATCTTCCCAACCCAGGGATTGGACCAGTGTATCCTGCGTTGTCCAGTGGATTCTTTACTCCTGAGTCTCCAGGGAAGCCCTATCGTGGAATACTACCCAGCAATAAAAATGAAGATGTCACTTATACATGCCTTAATGAAGTTGTTGAAAAATATATTCAGGGAAAAAAGGCAATCCCCAAAGAGCATATATTGAGTTATCCTATTTATATGGCACTCTTGAAAGATGAGAGATTTAAAAATGGGAACATTAATACTCACTGGGTGGTAGAAAAGTGGTGGAGAAGGGAAGGTATTTGTGGCTGAGATAGACAAGAGCAGGAATCTTTGTGGTAATGAAAATGTCATCTTCAATATACCAATGTAAGTTTCCTAATTGTGATACTGTAAGATAGTTTTGAAAGTTGTTACTTCAGATGTGACTGGGTAAATGAAGGGATATGGTAGCTTTATTATTTTTATAACTGCATGTGAATACTCAACTGTATAAAAATTAAAGTTTTAATTAAAATGCTACATTAATTAAGACAAAACTGCTATTTTTCCAAGATTATATTTTGCAACATATTGAAATTTGGTTTATGATAAAGATGCTACAGAGGAATATTAAGGAGAAGACAATCATTGGTGCTAGTTCATTTGCAAAAGTATAGGGTAAAACAAAACTTGGCCCATTCTTCACCATATAAATAAAGTGAATTTTAGATGATTTATGGTTATTACTATGAAAAGTAGCACAATAATAATTTTGGAAGATAATATAAGATTATATCTTCATGATTTGGGGAGAAGAACATAATTTCATTTTTAAAAATATTTTGTTAACGTATAGTTGATATACAATGTGTTAATTTCTGCTGGACAATAAATTTTTTCAGTTATATATTCTTTTCCATTATGTTTGATCACATGATATTGAGTACAGTTCCCTGTACTATTCAGTAGTTTTTGTTTATCCATTCTATGTATATTAGTACTCATTCCAAACTCTTAATTCTTCTTTCCTCCACTCCTGTTCTCAAGAATTTTTTCAACAAGATACAAAAGCTGTAAACTCAATAGAAAAGTGATGCAATCTAATGCATTTAAATTACAAACTTCTGTTTATCAAAATACAATTTTAAAATAGTAAAAACAAGTGACAGAAGTGGTAAAGATGTATATTCTAACAGTGAGATCATACAGTCTATGAAGAATCATCTACAAATCAGTAAGATAAAAATATACATAGCAATGTAGAAAAAAGAGATTAAAAGAGATATTTCATAAGGCAAACAAACAGAAAGTTGTTATAAAATAGATGCTCAGAATCATTATAATCAGAGGAAAACAAACTAAAACTAAAATGAAATAGCTGCCTCTACACAGCATACAGAATATTCACTATGAAAAAGACTGAAGTATTATGTGCTGGTGGGCATTTCTATGGATGCAATCATTTTGGGAATGAACTTACACCTATTAAAGTAGGAGCCATATATTTCACATATTTATATTTCTGGTCTTTGGTGTATATATATACACAATAGAAATATGGATATGTGTGCCCCAAAATATGTGTACTTAAATGTTTGGGTAGAATTGTATTTAAAGTACAAAACCAGGAAATAACCAAAATATTCATCAATGTGTAATGTGAGAAGAAATTATGGTATATTCATACAAAAATTCCATTAGGCAATGGAAGTGAATAAAATATTGGTTCCTGCAAAACACTGAAATTTAAGACATCATGTTGAGTGAAAGAGGCCAGATACACCAGAATATCCTGAATATTTCCAGTTCCCAGTTTATAAATAGAACTTTAAACTACAGTGAGTAGGTATGAACATAATGATTAAGTTCCAAAAAACAACTTCTAAAAAAGTTAAGATAATGATAGCCTTAAGGAAGTGATAGAGTTATGATGTCAAAGTATATACACAACGTGGGTTTTTGATGTGCTGCTAAATTCTAGTTCTTGACTTGAAGAGTTATTATATGGGTCATTTATGGTAATTCTTTAAGTTAAGTGTTTTTGTTTTAGATATATTTAAAACTTATTAAGTTAAAGGAATCAGTAAATAAAAATATAGTAAGCCATGAGAAATAACTGTGGGAGCTCAGTCGTGTCTGACTCTTACCGACCCCTTGGACTATAGCCCACCAGGCTCCTCTGTCCATGGGATTATCCTGGCAAGAATACCAGAGTGGGTTGCTATTTCCTACTCCAGGGAAATGAATCCACATCTCCTATGGCTCCTGCATAGGGAGGAGGATTCTTTACCACTGAGTCGATGGTGAAGCCCAAGAAATAGTCAGGGAGGCTAAACAAAACAGTTATATATACTTTTAAAAAGAAACTAATCAAAAAGATCACTCCACTTTTTTTCAATGTTTGTATATTACTGCATTTTGTGTGTCTGTGTCTTTGTGTAATTATTTGTTTGTCTTCTACTGGGGCATTATTCAGGTAGTCTTCAACTCTCCCTGTGGTAGGGATTAAATTGCCCTTGTCTGTGTGTCTGTCTTCCTCCCTGATACAGTTTTTCCCATTTGTAAGGCTCACCCTCCTAAGTCACAGTAGGAAACAATGGTGCTTTGTGACTCTGTAGAATATTTCCTTAGTCTTTATGTCTTTGAACCAAATACTAAGATTGAGTTAAAAACAGAATAATGTGGAAGAAGGAAATATGTGTTTATCACAAAAGCATTTATACTTTAAATGATTGACAGTAATCAAAATATATGAATTGCTATTACTTCCTGAGGTTATCATAATTTATGACCTCATGAAAGTATGTATAACCTCTTTAATACATATAAAGTTATACCAAATTTGAAACATGACTTATTGGACTAGGATGTCTTCTTTCATGATAGAAATCTATATCACTTTTCACTAAACGTCAAGAGGTGCCGAATATACCATGATGCTATATGTTAAAAATATGGAGCAATTTCTACTTCAGAATTTTTCCTTAAAGTTTTTTTTTTTTTTTTGTAAGTTTTAGAGTCATTTTGAGATTTTGAAACTATATTGAGATTTTGATTGGGATTTCCTTTCACCATGTGCTACTATTTGTGCACTGTTGATATTTTAAAACTATATTCTGGTTTGCAGCTGTTCTGAATCAGATTTATCTTTTTTCATTATAGTCCTTAAACTTAATTTTTACTTGGAAAGCTTTCAGTGTCTTCAGTTTGTCTGTTACTCCACCTCAATTTTCATTCCTGAGACTTTTACTTTCTCTGCTCCTGCTTTCTTGCATGTAACCAGTTTGGATAAGCTGTGTGAATGCCTTTCACATTATCCTTCCTGGGTAAGCCTTGTCCTGTGTGCTCAGTTCCTCACTCAGTCGTGTCCTACTCTGAGTGACCCCACGGACTGTAGCCCACCAGGCTCCTCTGTCCATGGGAATTCTCTAGGCAAGAACACTGGAGTGGGTTGCCAGGCCCTCCTCCAGGGGGTCTTCTCAACCCAAGGATGGAACCCAGTTTTCCCACATTGCAGCTGATTCTTTACCATCTGAGCCACCTGGCAAGCGTGTGTAAAAACGTAACAATATTGACCAGACCAGTGTAAACCTTAGACTGGTCAATACTGTCACCTTTATCCTAACTGCATCCTGCTGCACAAATGCTCCTCACATGATCTAGCTTCCTATGATCTAACTATGAAACTAGTGCTTGTTTTTTCAGTCAATACTGATGAAATCTATTATATGACTTTGTGTTTGCTTACCTTATTTTTGTTTGTTTATGTGGATATTTCCCTAATTGTATTTTAAGTCCTTTTATTACCTTTAAAGAGTCTGCAGATAGATGAGAGAGAACTTCTGCTTTGATATTTATTGTTTATCCTTCTGACATAGAGATTAGGGGAGGACCAGTTTCCGATGGTAGTGGTGGTGGTTTCGTCGCTGTCATGTCTGACTCTTGCAACCCCATGGACTGGAGGCTGCCAGTCTCCTCTGTCCATGGGATCTTCCAGGCAAGAATACTGGAGTGGGTTGCCAGTGACTAATACCTTTGCTAAATCCTGATGGAGTTGAAGGTCTGAGGCATCATCATGTCCACCCTTAGCAGTCCTGAAAAATTTGAAGCCATTTCCAGAAAGCCAGTTTCAACAAATCCAATTACCATTCCTCTCCATCCAAGATTCCTCAACTAAGTACTGCTTTTTGGAAACGTACTTCTGTCCTTGTTGTAGGAGGATTTGTAATTTTGCATATGAAGGGAGTAGGAAACTATTTTAAGAATGAGTAGATATGCAACAAAAATGTATTTATCTTATTTTCTGGTTTACTGAATGGAACACACCCTGATTTCTGAACTTAGAGGTAGAATGCTGGTGAAAGGAGCAATGAAAAAGTAAGTGTTCATTGTGTGTACTTTTGAGTGGTGGTGATTTTGTCAGCACTGGTTGTTGATATGATTTTAAGTTAAATATGCCATGCATATAAGGGAAGTTTATAAACTGTCTGCTGCTTTGTTTTGCTGTTAGGGTCTTTCATCTCCTCCACACAAATTTTAAAGTGTTTTAGTAGGAATTTGGAAAATGGTAAGCCAAGACCTTAGATGCCATCTTAACCAGGTAGTTTGCATGGAGCTCAAATCCAGAAAACATCCATATAGAGAAATCCTTTAAATCAAGATTATTTTTAATCCTTAGTTTTACTGCAGTAAAGACTTGAATACATTTTATATGTTCTCTATTAATTTGAAAAGACACTACAAGCATTTATACAACTTATAATTAAGAGATAGCCATTATTGACTTCTCTGTAGCTTAAACGGTAAAGAATCTGCCTGCAATGCAGGAGACCAGGGTTTGATCCCTGGAGTTCCTCTGGAGAAGGGAATGGCAACCCATTCCAGTATTCTTGACTGGAGAATTCCATGGACAGAGAAGCCTGACAGGCTACAATCTGTGGGATCGCAAAGAGTCGGACACGACTGAGCAGTTAATGCAGGAACGCAATGAATATAACATTTTTATCTCTCTTTGGTGTAAACAATTCAAAGATAATTACACAGTTGTCCACCCTTAATTCTATCATTATTATTATATTTTTATTAATGTATGGCAAACTTCTCAGTTTAACTTCTAATACAGAGTTTAATTATTATTGGAGCCATAGAGAATCAAAGACCTGGAAGTCAGACGCTAAATGACTGTGGGCAAAAATGTCATATTGTTTAATGAACTTATGCTACAAAATAATTTATTTAGATCCATTGTATACAGAGATAAATTTGTTACAAATTTATTTAGTTTTCTAAAAGTTGTATTTATAAAAAGATGTGTTTAAAAATTATTTCTTAGTAGTATAGTTGCTGAAGCACCAAATAGAATCTAGAAAACCAACATATTTCACTAACAGAAATTTATCCTTGGATCAGCATTGGTTGATGTCAGTAAGGCATTCATAAGATTCTGAATATGGGGAGATGTAAGGAAATAAAGAAGATCATAATGCCTCTAAAATGTTAAAAAAGAAAGAAAGAAAGAAAGAAAGCTGTCTAGTGGAATATATACAATTGCTTAAATTTTATTTTGAAAGACTTATAAATTTTCATGCTGTTGTAAGAAATTATATGTATATAGACTTTCCAGGTGGCGCTAATGGTAAAGAACCCACCTGACAATGCAGGAGACATAAAAGATGTGGGTTTGATCCCTGGGTTGGGAAGATGCCTGGAAGAGGGAATGATAACACACTCCATTATTCTTACCTGGAGAATCCCATGGGCTGAGGAGCTCGGCAGGCTACAGTCCATAGGGTTGCAAAGAATCAAACACAACTGAAGTGACTTAGCATGCATGTGTGTGTGTGTGTGTGTGTGTGTGTGTGTGTGTGTGCCATGCATCATTTTCCCAGCTTCCTCCAACAACTTGCAAAATGATACTAAAATATCACAAGCGGGATGCTGACACTGATACACTGAAGATACAAAACTCTTCCCCATCCCAGGCCTGACTCTTGGTAATCATTAACATTCTCTATAGTTTTGACACTTTAAGAATGTTATATAGATAGAAACATTCAGTTTATGACATTTCGTGATTGGATTTTTTTTTTTTAACTCACCATGATTCTTTGGAGATTCACTGAAATTGTGTATATCAATAATTTATCAATATTTATTAACTTCACTTCATGCATTTCATTACATGTATGTGCCATAATCTGTTCAGTCGTTCACCAGTTGATGGACATTTGGATATTTCTCTAGTTTTTGCTATTACAAGAAAAGTTGCTATGTACATTTATGTACAGATTTTATTAGAATATACCTTTTATTCCTACAGGATAATTACTCAGGAGTACGATTTGTGGGAAATGTGGTTGTTATATATTTAGTTTTATGAAAAACCACAAAAATGTTTTCAAGTGTATCTGTATCATTTTACATTCTGACCAGCAATGTGTGAGTCATTCAACTTTTTTACATCATTGACAGAATTTGGTGTTGCCACTATTTTTATTTTAGACATCCTGATTAAGTTTATAGTAAAACCTCTTTGGGGTTTTAATTTGTATTCCCTAATGATGAATTGTGTTCAACATCTTTTCATGTGCTTATTTGTCATCTACACAGATCTTCTTCAACAAAATATCTGATCTTGTATTTTGCCTTTTTGGTAACTTAATTTTTTTAACTCTTGAATTTTGAGAGTTCTTCATACATTCTGGGGCTTCCCTCAGAGCTCAGTCAGTAAGGAATCTGCCTGAAATGCAGGAGACCTAGGCTCTACTCCTGGGTCAGGAAGATCCCCTGGAGGAGGAAATGGCAATCCATTCCAGTATTCTTGCCTGGAAAATCCCATGGACGGAAGAGACTGGCGGGCTATAGCCCATGGGGTCACAAGAGTCTTGGCCACTAAACCACCAGCGCCACATATTCTAGGCACTGTCCACTTGTCAAATATGTGGTTTGCAAACATTTCCTCCCAGTGTACATTTTCATCTTTTCAGTAGGGTATTGGTAGAACAAAAGTTTGCAAAGTTTAGGACATCCAAGTTATCAACTTTTCCTTTTTTGTTTCAGAAGGCATGGGTTTGATACTGGATCAGGAAGATCCTCTGGAGGAAGAAATGGCAACCTACTCCAGTATTCTTGCCTGGAAAATCCCATGGACAGATGAATCTGGCAGGTTACAATCCATGGGGTTGCAAAGAGTCGTATACAACTGAGCATGCATGCACAGCCCTTTTGTTTTATGTATTGATGTCAGGTATAAGAATTCTTTATCAGACCTATCTATATCCTAATAAATATTTGGTTGAAAATGTTTTAGGATTAAGTTTTTAAGTTAAGTATGTGATTCATTTGAGTTAATTTTCATATAAGTCATGAAGTTCAGGGCAGGGTCATTATTCACCTACAAATGTCTGATTGGTCCAACACCACTGTTGAAAGGCTATCCTCCCTCCCTTGAAATGCCTTTGTTCTTTCCTCAAAAATCACGTGGGCATATTTGTGTGTTTCTACTTCTGTGTTCTTTAATATCTTTCATTGATCTAGTGTTTACCTCTCTGTGAATACCACAGAACCTTGATTGTGCAGTTACTAATGCAGAATAAGTCTTGAAATTCAGTAGATTACTTTTCTAAATTTGTTTTCTTTTTCCAAAAATTATTTTAGCTACTGTTCCTTTTCTTTTCTAATAAGTTTTAGAAAAATCTTCTTTATATGTACAAAACATCATTCTGAGATTTTCATAGGATTTTTTTTAAACCTAAATATCCATTTAGAGTGGATTGACATCCTCATTATGTTGAGCTTCAATAACTATGGTAGTTTTTAATTGTAGCATCCATTCATATTTTCTTAGATTTACTCTGAAGTATTTTATTTACTAATTTTAGATGGTACCACAGTTTACATTATTGCATCATTGTATTCATTGTTAGTTTATCTAAAAAGGATTATTTTTATATGTTCACTTTGTATCCTATGGGCTTTTAAAAAATTATTAGTTCTAGGAAACTTTTTACAGATTCTTTGATTCCTCTGTAGAAAATCATACTATATGTAAATATAGATAATTTTCTACCTTCCCTTTCAATCCATGTGACTTTTACTTTATTACAAAGTGGTAAAATCTTTACCACTATACTTTGTGACCCTGTTTATCTAGCTTATATGCAGAGTACATCATGCAAAATGCCAGGCTGGATGAATCACAAGCTGCAATGAAGATAGCCAGTAGAAATATCAATAACTTCAGATATGCAGATGATACTACACTAGTGGCAGGAAGTGAAGGAACTAAAGAGTCTCTTGATGAGGGTGAAAGATGAGAGTGAAAAATCTGGATTAAAACTTAGCATTCAAAAAATGAAGACCATTGCATCTGGTATCATCACTTCATGGCAAGTAGATGGTGAAAAAATGGAAACAGTGACTTTATTTTCTTCAGCTCCAAAATCACTGCGGATGGCGACTGCAGCCATGAAATTAAAAGACCGTTCTTCCTTTCAAGAAAAGCTATAACAAAACTAGACAGAGTCTTAAAAATCAGAGACATTACTTTGTTGACAAAGGTCTGTATAAGTTATGGTTTTCCCAGTAGTCATGTATGGATGTGAGTTGGACCAAAAAGAAGCTTGAGCATCAAAGAATTGATGCTTTCAACCTGTGGGTCTGGAGGAGACTCTTGTCACTCTTAAAGAAAATCAGCCCTGAATATTCATTGGAAGGACTGATGATGAAGCTGAAGCTCCAATATTTTGGCCACCTGATGGGAAGAGTCGACTCACTGGAAAAGACTGTGATGCTGGGAAAGATTGGAGGCAGGAGGAGAAGGGAGTGACAGAGGATGAGATGGTTGGATAGTATCCTCAACTTAGTGGACATGAATTTGAGCAAACTTCAGGAGAGAGTGAAGGACAGGGAAGCCTGGTGTGCTGCAGTCCATGGGGTCACAAAGAGTCAGACACAACTTAGTGACTGAACAGCAACAATACTGAATATGACTAAAATACTTTGTAAAATATATTTACCTCAATCAATATGTTTATTTGAATTTTCTTCTATAGTTTGTTAATATGGTACATTCACTTTAATTGATTTTCAAGTGTGAACCAATTTTGCATCTTTGGAATAAACCCCACTTTATCAGATTCATAGCTCAGTAGTTGAGGCAGTTTGACATTTAAGAACCATTTAAAATTAAAAAAAAAAGAAAATCTGTATGTACATAGCCCAAAATACAGAAACATTAATGAATCATGATTTAATAATACAAAATGATCATTTTAAGTTTAGGAAAGGAGATAAATTGGTTGTTTGTTTGTTTGTTTTCACATTTCTAAAGATCTATTTAAAATATTTTTTAAATAATTGTTTTAAAAATAGAATTAGTTCAGAGTACACAATTATTAACTCTAGTGATATTTCAAAATAAGAATAAATCAACTTATACATAATTCTTTCCTGAGGAGTGGTATGGAAGTAGTTTTTTCCCTTGTAGAAGTTATTTATGCATATATTATAATTTTAATTTTATTAGTGCTTGACAATAAGTTCAAAAGAATATTTACTTGGGTTAGTCTTGATATTGAATGATAGCAACTTGAAAGTGAATACTGTAAAATTCTCTTGTATAAAATATTATGGAATTATAAAATAGGTCTTATACATTTATGAGCATTCAAAGATAACTAGAGAATGTCATTCTTATTCCAGTGGATTATATGCATACTATCTTCAATACAAAGTCACACTTCAACAAACTAGATCAATTCAGACCTTTAGAAGTTGTGACATTTGCATATAAATTTAAACTCTGCCCCTGAGCTATAAGAACACATTAATAATCCAATTTAAATATTTGACAGATATGTCCTATAAGAATATGATTTTAAAAGATATAGTAAAGTAGGAATATAGTATAAAAGACATTCTTCCTGATAGCAGTTAGTTTACTTTCATGAAAATAAGGTGTATAGAATCCATGCAATTTGTATTATATATCTAAAATATACATCTTTAAGCAAAAAAATTGCCCTGACACAGAATTAATACTCTCATTGGCAAGTAAGGTTAATTCATAAAGTTAGTTATAAGAGAAAGAGAATGATTTTATTTTAGGGAGAAAATTAAGTAAAAAGTTAAATTAACAGGAAAAACTGTACTAGCAACAATGTCCCTTTTGATAGCAATATTTTAATATGTATATGCCTTGGTACAATTTTAATTTGGTAGAGACCTTTCTGGCTCAGGAAGTTCAAGCTTAGTGTTCAGTTTTTAGTCACCATCTAGGATGAGTGGCATCAAACCTTGGAGTTAGCTTACTCCTCCTTTAGTTTTCTCAAAATGAATCTGGTTGCAAAAATAGTATGCTGTTGTATCATTTATTTTCAAATATATGTCAAGAAATGTGTTGATAGCACACATGCATTATAAGAAATACTTAACTCATGTATTAATATGGTAGCAAATCAATTTCCACATCAATACATTTGCTCACACTGAATTTAGATCACTCAGTTAATGAACCATTAGAGGAATCTCATATATATAATTCCTCTGAAATAAAATTTGTAGTCACATTAGTTTATTGAGATTTGATTTACATTTAATTGAAAAATCATTGTTCACTTTTGCATAATCATAACATCACACCTAACCAAAGAGAGGAAAGAGGAGAAGAGGAGGCGCTTACATAAAATACATACATACATTTATATAAAATACATACATTTACATAAAATACATACACACGCTAAGTCGTGTCTGACTCTTGCGATCCCATGGACTGCATCCCACCAGGCTCCTCTGTCCGTGGGATTCTCCGGACAAGAATGCTGGAGTGGATTGACATTTTCTTCTCCAGGGGATCTTCCTGACCAAGTGATCAAACCCAAGTCTCCTGCATTGTAGGCAGATTCTTTACCTCTTTACTGACTGAGTTACAAGGGAACTCCACTTACATAAAATACTGGAATATTATTTAAAATTCTCCATAATTCCCTTATATACTCCTGAGTAACAGAGATGGTATCTATGTATCTTCCCTCTGTCAACCTCAACTTCTTTATCTAGCCCTGTGTAGTAATGCTTTTCATGTTTGTTATTTTGTGTTTGCTGGGAGACTTGCCTATGTGATAATAATGTTGATCAATGCTTATACTTTATTTTCTCTGTGTGGAGGCAAACTGACTGTGAGGTTTTTTTTTTCCCCTTTTATTTGAAGGAGAATTTATTGACATAGATTTATCCTAGACAAAAATATATAACTATTCAAAATTATTCTCCAAATGCCTGCTATTAAAAATTTGAGTGAATTACGTTCTTCTGTAAATAAAATAAAATAATATAGTTATTTTATTCTTGTTGTTTATCTTTACAAAAGTAATCACATTGACCATATCACAGAGCACTCAGTGAATATACCACTGTATGGAATGGATGGTCATTAATCAAATTGATGCCAAGACTAGTGTGGAATCAATGATACATTATGGCTAACACACATACTCATAGGAGTAACTCACAGTTACATTTTCAGAAAAGTTCTGTGCTTGCTGTAAACATAGACTTCTCAGAAATTAGATTTCAAAAAAATAACAATTCTAAAACAAATCAATACATATTCAGATTATTTTCTTCCTAGTTATGGTATACTTTTACTATTATCTATGCTGCTGAGCTAATGTATTTATTGAGCCAGTGTGGTGGAAATAATATACCACAGAGTGTGACTGCATATCATGATAGCAGTCTGAAATTAGTCACAATAGGAATAGATGCGCTGTGGAAATAAAGGATACTTTCCAAATCAGGGTTTTATATAAAATATCATTGACTGTCTAATCTTAGAAAAAGTGATGGAAAAATGTAATTAGAAAGATTTACCTTAAATGTTGCTTCCCTGGTGGTTCAAATGATAATGTGTCTGCCTGCAATGCAGGAGACCTGGGTTCAATCCCTGGCTTGGGAAGATCCCATGAAGAAGGAAATGGCAATCCACTCCAGTGGGTTGCCTGGAAAATCCAATGGATAGAGGACCCTGGTAGGCTACAGTCCATGGGGTTGCAAAGAGTCAGACATGACTGAGTGACTTCACTTTCTTTCTTTCACTTTTATCTTAAATGTGTAATATATCTGTGGCATCACTCATAAACGATGTAGAAATATTGAAGAAGATTTTTAAAATTAGAAAACTTATATCCACTTTAATAAAGAACCCATTGTTATCAAAGATGTATGTCACAACATGTGTTTGTCTTTATTCTCTCAACTTCTTTCTCATTAGTATACTAAAAAGACATCAACTAACATTTATGTCAGAACTACACTTATGTCAGTTCAATCCCAATCTGGCTACAGATAAAAGAGGTTGAAAAAAATCAGTGAATGCTTTCTGTGAGAATCAAATGAATAAATGAAATAATCAAATATTTTGTTAGTATTTGAAAATTGTGTGATCAGTCAGTTCAGTTCAGTGGCTGAGTCATGTCTGCCTTTTTGCAACCCCATGGACTGCAGCATGCCAGGCTTCCTTGTTCATTGCCAACTCCTGGAGCTTATTCAGATTCATGTCCTTTCAGTCGGTGATGCCATCCAGCCATTTCATCTTCTGTCGCCCCTTCTCTGCCTGCCTTCAATCTTTCCAAGCAACAGGGTCTTTTCTAATAAGTCAGTTCTTCAAATCAGGTGGCCAAACTATTAGAGTTTCATATTCCAAAGAATATTCAGGACTGATTCCCTTTAGGATTGACTGGTTGGATCTTCTTGCAGTCCAAGGGACTCTCAAGAGTCTTCTTCAAAACCACAGTTCAAAAGCATCAATTCTTATATGCTCAGCATTCTTTATAGTCCAACTCTCAGACCCATACATGACTACTGGAAAAGCCGTTGCTTTGACTAGACAGACCTTTGTTGGCAAAGCAACATCTTTGCTTTTTAATATGTGTCTAGGTTGGTCATAACTTTTCTTCCAAGGAGCAAGTGTCTTTTAATTTCATAGCTGCAATCACCATCTTCAGTGATTTTGGAGCCCAAAAAAGTAAAGTCTGTCACTGTTTCTACTGCTTCCCCATCTATTTGCCATGAAGTGATGGGACCAGATGCCATGATCTTAGTTTTCTGAATGTTGAGCTTTAAGCCAACTTTTTCACTCTCCTTTTTCACTTTCATCAAGTGACTTTTTAGTTCTTCACTTTCTTCCATAAAGGTAGGGTTATCTGTATATTTGAGATTATTGATATTTCTCCCGGCAATCTTGATTCCAGCTTGTGCTTCATCCAGCCCAGCATTTCTTATGATGTACTCTGCATATAAGCAGAGTGATAATATACAGCCTTGATGTAGTCCTCTCCCAATTTGGAACCAGCCAGTTGTTCCATGTCCAGTTCTAACTATTGCTTCCTGACCTGTATACAGATTTCTCAAGAGGCAGGTCCAGTGGTCTGGTATTCCCATCTCTTTCAGAATTTTCCAGAGTTTATTGTGGTCAACATAGTCAAAGCCTTTGGCATACTCAATAAAGCAGACGTAGATATTTTTCTGGAACTCTCTTGTTTTTTCAATGATCCATTGGATATTGACAATTTGATCTCTGGTTCATCTGCCTTTGCTAAATCCAACTTGAACATCTGGAAGTTTTCAGTTCACATCCTGTTGAAGCCTGGCTTGGAGAATTTTGAGTATTACTTTACTAGCATGTGAGATGAGTGTGATTGTGCAGTAGTTTCGGTTCTCTTTGGCATTGCCTTTCTTTGAGATTGGAATGAAAACTTACCTTTTCCAGTCCTGTGGCCACTGCTGAGTTTTCCAAAGTTGCTAGCATTGAGACCTTTCAGAACTAACACCCCAAAAGATGTCTTTTTTTTCATTATAGTGGACTGGAATGCAAAAGTATGAAGTCAAGAATACCTGGGGTAACAGGCAAATTTGGCCTTAGAATACAGAATGAAGCAGGGCAAAGGGTAACAGAGTTTTGCCAAGAGAACACACTGGTCATAGCAAACACCCTCTTCTAAAAACACAGGAGAAGTTTCTACACATGGACATCACCAGATGGTCAATACAGAAATCAGATTGACAATATTATTTGCACCTAAAGATGAAGAAGTTTCATACAGTCAGCAAAAACAAGACCAGGAGTTGGCTGTGGCACAGACCATGGACTCTTTATTGAGAAATTCAGACTTAAATTGAAGAAAGCAGAGAAAACCACTAGATCATTTAGGTATGACTGAAATCAAATACCTTATGATTATACAGTGGAAGTGAGAAATAGTTTCAAGAGATTAGATTTGATAGACAGAGTGCCTGAAGAACTATGGATGGAGATTCATGACATTGTACAGGAGGATCAAGACCATCCCCAAGGAAAAGAAATGCAACAAGGCAGAATAGTTATCTGAGGAGTCCTTAAAAATATCTATGGAAAGAAAAGAAGCAAAAAGTGAAGGAGAAAAGTAAAGATATGCCCATTTGAATGCAGAGTTTAAAGAATAGCAAGGAGAGATAAGAAAGCCTTCCTCAGTGATCAATGGAAAGAAATAGAGGAAAACAGTAGACTGAGAAAGACTAGAGATCTCTTTAAGAAAATTAAAGATACCAAGGGAAATTTTCATGCAAAGATGGGCACAATAAAGGACAGAAATGGTATGGACATAAGAAAAACAGAAGATATTAAGAAGATGTGGCAAGAATACACAGAAGAACTATATACAAACATCTTCATACCAATGGTGTGATCAGCACCCTAGAGCCAGACATCCCGGAATGCAAAGTCAAGTGGGCCTTAGGAAGCATCACTATGAACAAAGCTAGTGGAGGTGTTGGAAGTTTAGTTGAGCTATTTCAAATCCCAAAAATTGTTTGATATTCATCCTTTATAAGAATAAAATGTATAACAAATATACATACATATAAATATAAGTATGTGCACATTAAACTTAAAAGTAAATATATGTTTAAAATGTATACTTAAATATGTGTATATTTATTTAAAAGGTATACATATATTTTTTCAACAGTCTTCTGTTAAATATTTGTCAGAACTCCACTAAATGGAAAGCAAAAGAAGACATATTTCAATTTATCTCAGTATCCCCAATTCAGATAAGTATGGACTTATTAACAATATTATTTGTTCAGACTTTTATCTCTCTGACCAGTTCAAAGCCTTTCTCAAGTAAGGAATCAGAAAAATAATAACAAGATACCCTATATCATAAACTTTAATAAGTAACATTGACTCCATATGTATCATAAGACTTAAAAACATATTATCCAGAAGATATTTGGAATGAAAGTTTGGATAACTGTGTAGCACTGACTCATCTTGTTAAATTTCCTTTAAAATTAGCACTTGTCAAAAAAGAGAAAAGAAAAAGAGAATGTTGGAGTAAGATTGTCTTTTTTGAATGATATATAAGATATCACAAATGATTACTGCTAGTTTCAGAAAATTGGGCCACAGAAAATAATATTTGGTAACCAACTCACTTCTAAACATCTGAAATAAAGAAACTTTACTGGATGGGGAAACAGCTTGTACCTTCCACACACCTATCTTTTTCAACCTTATATCAGAAAATTAGACTTCATAGTGGAACAGAAAACACTACATTTATTTCCCACAGAGTAGTTTACAAAGAAAGCTTACTTCATTTTCTACATCCACTCAGAAGATTGTAGCTTCATGCAACACAATAGTTTCAAGATAAAAAGAACAGAGTGTGCTATATAAAAATAGTGGTAAGTAAGAGAACTTTAGAAACACAAAAACACTGGAGTCTTCAGTGCACAATTTTTGCCATAACAGTAATGCAATTTATTTAATACTATTATAAGCAAATGTAACTCTTCATATTCAATGGACAAATCAGAGTAAAATATGAGAAATTATATTCAGTCAAGGTTGTATAAAAGAAAAAGTTATGATACAAGTAGCTTTCATAATTAAAAAATAAAACAAATGCATTACAGGGTTAGTTAAGAAGGTTTGGAAATCTAAAATAGAGTAATTTGAAAACTGGGAGCAGTAACAGATTTTTTTTTAATTACAAAAGTGAAAACCTGCTGTTAATAAGTGATCAAATCAAATACTCTTTATTAACATAAATAAATAGAATGGATAAACTTCAAAACGCTGAGTGAAGGAAACTATAGAATAGCTAAGAAGGGCTTCCCTGGTGGTCCAGTGGTTAAGACTCCATGCTATCACTGCCAGGGACTTCTGTTAAATCCATAGTCAGGAAACTAAGATCCCACAAGCTTTGTGATGTGATCAAAAAAAGAAAAAATAATAATATATGAGAATAATCAATTGTCAAGACTTAAAAAATTACAAAATTTTGGCTTGCACATTTCTATTTGTAGGTTTTGATTTTCTGTAGTAAGTTTCCATAAAAATTAATGGCTCCTAAATTTATCTCAAGATGTTGAAACAACTGAACATACCAACAAAACTTATAAAACTGTAACAAAATAGTACTGGCTAGATGGTGACCAGTCAAAAAATTTTAGTTTTTCATGACCAGATAACTTCCATTATAATAAATTTCAGTGGATTGCTTTGATTTTAGGGGCACAAAAAAAGAAAAATTTGTTTCAATTCATTTTATGAGGCTAACACAACAGTCCTAATGACTACAGAAAAAGAAAGAATAACAAAAAGAACATGATGGCCCTTAATCACAAATGTATAATGAAGGATTTCCTATAACAAAGTAATAAATGATGATGTTATTATTAAAAGACTGAGTCATAGAGTAATAAGAAATTAAAACATTTAAAACAGCAATAATTCTTAAAACTTCTGAGTTTACTGTGAATAGAAAGTCATTGAAAATTTAACTTCTCATTATAAAAAAATGTAAAAACCTTATTTACTTTTTACTTCTTTAGCATGGTATATTATCAATAACAAACATGTAAAATGCTGAATCACTACATGTTTCACCATTAAACTATTTAAAAAGACAAGTTTATTCATTGTTATCCCCACTACAGAACATTTTTTTCTTAGAATCTAGCCTTTGTAATAGAGTATGAAAAGTAATTAAAGGTACTCAATAAAACTGAGTAAGCACCATTATCATTATTTGCTACAGGAATGATTTTGCAACCAAAGATTTAAACAAATCTACTGAACCACTGGGGCTTCCCAAGTCATGCTCTGGTAAAGAAGCCATCTGCTAATGCAGGAGACACAAGAGACCTCTGTGTTAGGAAGATCCCCTGGAGTAGGAAATGGCAACCCACTCCTGTATTCTTACTTGGAAAATTCCATGGACAGAGGAGCATGGCAGGCTACAGTCCATGGGGCTGCAAAGAGTCAGACATGACTAAGCACAGCTTAATTACTTACTGAAACACATTGGAAGCAAAAAAGAAATTAAATTGGAAAATGACAAAATGAAGATTAAAAATGATAACCTTTATAGCACATTTGGAAAAGCAGATTAAATATTAAGAATAACATTCACAGTAGTATAAAATTAAAAAAAATTGGAACAACTGTTTACTGTGCAAGACCTATGTGAAAATATTACTAATTTTCATTGGGAGACATAAATAATTCAGGAATAAAATGAGAGATTGCCTCACTCTTTCATTCTCATTCATACTGAGAATGGATAAATTCTCCCCAAATTAATCTTTAGAAAAACTAAAGTTTCAACCAAAACTCTACTTTTCTTTAGTGTGGTTAAATCATTTAAGAAGTCACCTTATAACATAGACATTGTAACAGACATCTTGAAGAGAATAACTCTTGTTCTTGTCATCTCTTATTAGAAATAATGTCCAAGTTTACCCTCACCTGAGTTTTCCATTTTTATATCTGAGTGACAGCCTACTTGACTGCTGAGAAACTCCTTTTCCGCTTCATCAGGAGATTTACAAGGAAAACTTACATGCCTGTATTACCAGATCTGCCTGTATAGCCAGACTGTGGCTTCAGGTTTCTGCACACCCCCTCAGGTATTTCAGCTATTTTGAGCTATATGTATGTATATATATATATATATATATATATATATATATATATATATATATAATATATATTATGTATTATATATATTATATTTTTATATAATATATATAAACAAATATATATATAGTTATACAAGGTAGAATTAATAAAGAACTGGCATTAAAGACATTGAATAATAAAATTGTCAGAAGAATTCATGGAGTTAGAAGGGATTTAACTAGAAAAATAAGCTTTAAGGAGTACATTACTGGCCACCACCAACGTTCTCCAGCAAATGGAGCTCTTACTAGCAACCTACTGACTTGAGACACAGCCTGCTCCTCTGTCTTGCTGGTGGGACTTGCCTTTACATGCAGATGCTTTTTAGCATCCCAATCAGCATTCTCCCTTATCATTTTTGGGCATAAATCCTTACTTATTGGATTACCAGAAGTAACATTAAACTTCAACATTATCTCTCTACTTTTCTACAGAAATTATCATCCCTCTTCTTTCATTTAAAAATAGCTGTTTAGATAACTTATATCCCTTACTTCTTGAAAATGTTCCTTCATTATAGATCCCAAGCCTTTTTTATGTTTGAAAGGTTGGGAAGAGTAAGTTCCTAAAGGAAAGTGCACTGTTTCCAAAAACACAAATAGTATTATCATCCCTTAAACTATAGCAAATGTTGCTGCATGATGCATTCAAATAGAAATTAAATGTGTAAAATGCAAAAACCTGAATAAAAAAACATGAAAATTTATATAGTTTAATATGACTTAGGGCTTCCTATGCCTGACTCCAAGAGTAATTCTTTAATTAAAATATGGACAAATCTGACAACTTAAAATGTTACTCTTGTAATAGAAGGAAGCAATAAATAAAACAATAGCAACAAATATGATGAGAAAAAGGGAAGGAAACTAAAGAAACCTTTGTAGTAAAGAAGAAAATAAAATAAGAATTATGAAAAAAAATAGTTCTAAAATGAAAACTCAGAAAAAATATTTCCAAAGTGTATCAGTTCAGTTTAGTCACTCAGTTATGTCTGACTCTTTGCGACCCCATGGACTGCAACACGCCAGGCCTCCCTGCCCATCAGCAACTCACAGAGTTTACTCAAACTCATGTCCATTGAGATGACGATGCCATACAACCATCTCTGTTGTCTCCTTCTCCTCCTGCCTTCAATCTTTCCCCAAATTAGGATCTTTTCAAAGAAGTCAGTTATTTGCATCAGGTGGCCAAAGTTTCAGCTTCAGCATCAGTCCTTCCAGTAAATATTCAGGACTGATTTCCTTTAGGATGGACTGGTTTGATATACTTGCTGTCCAAGGGATTTTTAAGAGTCTTCTCCAACACCATAGTTCAAAAGCATCAATTCTACTGTGCAGAGCTTTTTTATAGTCCAACTCTCACATCCATATGTGACTACTGGAAAAACCATGTCTTTCACTAGATGGAACTTTGTTGGCAAATTAATGTCTCTGCTTTTGAATATGCTCTCTAGGTTGGTCATAACTTTTCTTCCAAGGAACAAGTGTCTTCTAATTTCATGGCTGCACTCACCATCTGCAGTGATTTTGGAGCTGCCAAAAATAAAGTCTGATACTGTTTCCACTGTTTCCCCATGTATTTGCCATGAAGTGATGGGACTAGATGCCAAGATCTTAGTTTTCTGAATGTTGAGTTTTAAGCCAACTCCTTCACTCTCCTCTTTAGCTTTCATCACCCAGCTCTTTAGTTCTTCACTTTCTGCCATAAGGGTGGCGTCATCTGCACATCTGAGGTTATTGATACTTTTTCCAGCAATCCTGATTTCAGCGTGTGCTTCATCCAGTTCAGCATTTCTCAAGATGTACTCTGCATGTAAATTAAGTAAGCAAAGTGACAATATACAGCCTTGACATACTCCTTTGACTGGCATTACATAAACACTCTAATCATTTGGAAAGAACTGATATCTATGATACTGTCTTGAAAACTATGATTGCAGTACTTACCTTTCACAATGTCTATAGTAAATCTTGTGGTTAGTTTTTGGGGGTTTTGTGTTTGTTTTTGGTCAACTTCCCTGGTGGATCAGATGGTAAGGAGTCTGCCTGCAATTCGGGAGACATGGGTTCTCTCCTTGGGTTAGGAAGATCCCCTGAAGAAGGTAATTGCAACTCACTCCTTGTATTCTTGCCTTGAAAATCCCATAGATAAAGAGCCTGGCAGCCCCCAGTCCACAGAGTCACAAAGAGTTGGACACAACTGAATAGCTTCACTTTCTTTGTATTTGTTTATTCTGGGATTTGGAATACAAATAACAAATAACAAAAGATATATTGATATTCTACCCAAGGATTTCACTAAATTCACTATTACAATTCTAATATTTTATTGGTACTTTTGGAATTTCTACATATATATTTATATTATTAAAAATAAAGACAGTTTAATTTTTGCATCCCTGTCATTATGATCTTTATTTTCCTTACATAAATCATGAGGAATAAAGCTATTAGTAAAATGATATACTGATGTGATGACAATAATTTCCCTTGTGTGATTTCTGATCATGGTGGAAAACTTTAAATATTTTGCCATTAATATTTCAGCAAGATGCTTACTTTATTGTTTTTAATATACTCAGGAGTTTAATTTTCTTTCAATTCATATTTCACTAAGATATATTTTTGAGGGAAAAAAAAGCCCCAAAGATATGCCATTTTATAAAAAAAACTTTGTATTGATTTTATTGCCTTTTTTTCCTAAATATGCTTCATAGTTTTTTTCTAGAAATATTTTCTGTCAATTCAATGAATTACATAAATTGATTTTGACTGTTAATGCATTTATTTTTTTCCTGGGAAAACTTACTAATGCTAAATTTTCAAGAAAGAGATTTTGGCTGTAATGTACCTTTTAGAAATATTCTCTCAGGTTTTAGCCTCAAGACTATAGTGATCTCATACAGGATTTAGGAAATATTATCTCTCTAGTTTCTGTAAGAGATAGGGTAAGGTTGAAGATATTTCTTCTATATATTACTGGAAATATTGACAACTAAACTTGGCTATGGGCTTCCCAGGTGGCTCAGAGGTAAGGAAACTGCCTGCCAATGCAGCAGACACAAAAGCACCATAGACTGGTTCAGTACCTTTGTTGGGAAGATCCACTAGAGAGGAAATGTCAACTCACTCCAGTGTCCTTGCATGGAGAATCCCACAAACAGAAGAGTCTGGTGGGCTATAGTTCATAGGGTTGAAAAGAGTCACAACTGAGTGACTGAGCATGTATGCAAACAAACTTGGCTGTAGTTTTACTTGTAGTAGGTGTTTAATAATAAAATATATTCCTTTATTAACTACTTTTTAAAAGAATTATTTCAAGTTTGATAGGTTATATTTATTTTGTAAAAAGCATCTGTATATTCTGAAAGTGAAAGTCATCCAGTTGTGTCTGTGTATTCTGAAAGTGAAAGTCATCCAGTTGTGTCTGTCTCTTTGTGACCCCATTGACTATACCGTCCATGGAATCCTCCAGGCCAGCATACTGGAGTGGGTAGCTTTTCTCTTCTCCAGGAGATCTTCCTAACCCAGAGACTGACCAAAGTCTCCTGCATTGCAAGTGGATTCTTTACCAGCTGAGCCACAAAGGAAACTCCCTGTATCATGTATTTTGTCAAAGCAACTGTTACAAAAATATTCATACTATGTTCTTATTTACCTTATTTCCTTTTTAATACAGGTTGCACATTTTGTATTCATGATCTTGGTAATTATGATTTTTCTAAATTTTTTCTCAAACATTTTGAAAGGAGTGTATCAATTTTATTCATCTTTTCAAAGATTCAACTTTTCATTTATTAATTTTTCTTTGTCTTATTTTTATGCAATTAATTTCTGATATTATATCTATTATTTCATTTTATCTACTTAATTTTAAGGTTTCAATTCAGTTCAGTCACTCAGTCATGTCTGACTATTTGTGACTCCAGCAGCACTCCAGGCCTCCCTGTCCATCACCAACTCCCAGAGCTTACTCAAACTCAGTATATCGAGCTGGTGATGCCATCCAACCCTCTCATCTCTATCATCACCTTCTTCTCCCACCTTCCATCTTTCTCATCATCAGGGTCTTTTCCAAGGAGTCAGTTCTTTGCATCTTGTGGCCAAAGTATTGGAGCTTCAGCATCAGTCCTTCCAATGAATATTCAGGACTGATCTCCTTTAGGATGGACTGGTTGGCTCTCCTTGCAGTCCAAGGGACTCTTAAGAGTCTTCTCCAACACCACAATTCAAAATCATCAATTCTTTGGTGCTAAGCTTTTTTAATATTCCAACTCTTACACCCATACATAACTACTGAAAAAAACATAGCTTTAACTAGAAGGAGCTTTGTTGTCAAAGCAATGTCTCTGCTTTTTAATATACTGCCTTGTTGGGTTACAGCTTTTCTTCCAAGGAGCAAGTATCTTTTAATTTCATGGCTGCAAGTCACCATTTACAGTGATTTTGGAGCCCAAAGAAATAAAGTATCTCACTATTTCCATTGTTTCCACATCTATTTGCCATGAAGTGATGGGACTAGATGTCATGATCTTAGTTTTCTGAATCTTGAGTTTTAAGCCAACTTTTTTACTCTCCTCTTTCACTTTCATCAAGAGGCTCTTTAGTTCTTCACTTTCTGCCATAAGTGTGGTGTCATCTGCATATTTGAGGTTATTGGTATTTCTCCCCACAATCTTGATTCCAGTTTGTGTTCCATTCAGCCCAGCATTTCCTATGATGTACTCTACATATAAGTTAAATGATCACAGTGACAATATACAACCCTGATCTACTCCTTTCCTGAATATCCAGTTCTAACTGTTGCTTCCTGACCTGCATAAAAATTTCTCAGGAAGCAGGTCAGGTGGTTGGTATACCCTTCTGTTTAAGAATTTTCCACAGTTTGTTGTGATCCACAGTCAAAGGCTTTGGCATTAGTCAACAAAGCAGAAGTAAATCTTTTTCTAGAACTCTCTTGCTTTTTTAGTGATCCTATGGATGTTGGCAATTTGATCTCGGTTCCTCTGCCTTTTCTAAATATAGCTTGAGCATCTGGAACCTCATGATTCACGTACTGTTAAAGCCTGGTTTGGAGAGTTTTCAGCTTTGCTTTACTAGCATGTGAAATGAATGCAATTGTGTGGTAGTTTGAGCATTCTTTGGCATTGCCTTTCTTTGGGTTAGATGAAAACTGACCTTTTCCAGTCCTGCGGACACTGCTGAGTTTTCCAAATTTACTGGCATATTAAGTACAACATTTTAACAATATCGTCTTTTAGGATTTGAAAGAGATCAACTGGAATTCCATCACCTCCACTAACTTTGTTGTCAGTGATGCTTCCAAAGGCCCACTTGACTTTGCATTCCAGGATGCCTGGCTCTAGGTGAGTGACCACATCATCATGATTATCTGGGTCATGAAGATCTTTTCTGTATAGTTCTTCCGTGTATTCTTGCCACCTCTTCTTAATATCTTCTTCTTCTGTTAAATCCATACCATTTCTGTCCTTTATTGTGCCCATCTTTGCATGAAATGTTCCCTTGGTATCTCTAATTTTCTTGAAGAGATCTCTAGTCTTTTCCATTTTATTTCTTTCATTTGTTTCTTTGCATTAATCACTGAGGAAGGCTTTCTTATCTCTCCAAGCTATTCTTTGGAACTCTACATTCAAATGGCTATATCTTTCTTTTTCTCCTTTGCTTTTAGCTTCTCTTCTTTTCTGAGATATTTCTAAAGCCTTCTCAGACAACCATTTTGCCTTGTTGCATTTATTTTTCTTGGGGATGGTTTTGATCACTGCCTCCTGTACAATGTCACAAACCTCTGTCCATAGTTCTTCAGACACTCTGTCAGATAGAATCTCTTAAATCTGTCACTTCCACTGTATAACCATAAAGGATTTGATTTCAGTTCCTCATGAATGATCTAGTGTTTTCCCTACTTTCTTCAATTTAAGTCTGAATTTTGCAATAAGGAATTCATGATCTCAGCCACAGTCATCTCCCAGTCTTGTTTTTGCTGATTGTGTAAAGTTTCTCCATCTTTGGCTGCAAGGAATATAGTCAATCTGATTTCAGTATTGATCATCTGGTGATGTCTGTGTGTAGAGTCTTATTTTGTGTTGGTCCTGGTGGAGTAGAAGGACGTGTGCTTATCTTATCCTGCAAGAACTCTAAAATTAAAACTTGCTGCTGAACAACTATCTATAGGAGAATGTTGGATTCCACCAAAAAAAAAAAAAAAAAGATACCCCATGTCCAGGGGCAAAAGAGATGCCACAGCAAGATGGTAGGAGGTGTGAAATTGCATTTAGAATCAAACCCCTCACCCACCAGAGATGCTCTGAAGGCTCTAACAAAGCATTTGGGCACCAGGACCCAGAGACCCTACAGAGACTGAGAGAGAACTGTGTTTGAATGTCTCTTCAGAGATACTGGTCATCAGTGCACTGCTACAAGGGTAGGGGCTCTGGGTGCAGCATACTTGGATATGGCATAAGCCCTCTTGGAAGAGGGTACCATTTTCCTACCATAGAGCCGGCAAAACTTACACAGACTCTTGGAGGGCACAGACAAAATCTTTTGTGCACCAGAACCCAAGAGAAAGGAGCAGTGACCTCACAAAAGATTGATTCATCCTTGTCAATGAGTGTCCAGGAGTCTCCAATGGAGGTGTTGGTCGGTGGTGGCCTGCTGCAGGGCGGGGGACATTGAGTGCAGTAGTGCATGCACAGGATTTCTGAAGGAGGTACATTATCTTCATTTCCTCCTCCATAGTTTGGCCTCAGGTCAAACAACAGAGAGGAACACAGCCCTGCCTATCAACAGAAAATTGGGATAAAGATTTACTGAGCATGGCACGGCGAAATATCAAAAACCTCAGATATGCAGATGAAACCACACTTATGGCAGGAAGAGAACTAAAGAGCCTCTTGATGAAAGTGAAAGAGGAACATGAAAAAATTGGCTTAAAGCTCAACATTCAGAAAACTAAGATCATGGCATCCACTCCCATCACTTCATGGAAAATAGATGAGGAAACAGTGGAAACAGAGAAAGACTTTATTTCTTTGGGCTCCAAAATCACTGTAAATGGTGACTTGCAGCCATGAAATTAAAAGATGCTTACTCCTTGGAAGGAAAGTTATGACCAACCTAGACAGCATATTAAAAAGCAGAGACATTACTTTGTCAACAAAGTTCTATCTAGTCAAGGCTATGGTTTTTCCAGTGATCATGTATGGATGTGAGAGTTGGACTATAAAGAAAGCTGAGTGCTGAAGAATTGATGCTTTTCAACTGTGGTGTTGGAGAAGACTCTTGAGAGTCCCTTGGACTGCAAGGAGATCCAACCAGTCCATCATAAAGGAGATCAGTCCTGGGTGTTCATTGGAAGGACTGATGTTGAAGCTGAAACTCCAATACTTCGGTCACCTGATGCAAAGAGCTGACTCATTTGAAAAGACCCTGATGCTGGGAAAGATTGAGGGCAGGAGGTGAGGGGGATGATGAAGGATAAGTTGGTTCGTTGGCATCACCATCTCAATGGACATGGGTTTGGGTAGACTCCTGGAGTTGATAATGGACAGGGAGGCCTGGCGTGAGTTCATGGGGTCGCAAAGAGTCGGTCACAACTGAACGACTGAATGGAACTGAACTGATATTTAACTCTTAAAAGCAATGTTTCTAAACTATTCTGAAAGAAGATTACAGTCAAGCAACAAATTATTCAGTTCAATTGCCATTAATGTCAGCATTTGTTCCTGTGTGTGTGCATGCTTAGTTATGTCTAACTCTTTGTGACCTCATGGAATATAGCACCCTGGCATCACTCTCCATGGCATTTTTTTAGGCAAGTTTGCTATATTGGGTTGCCGTTTCCTACTCCAGGGGATCTTCGCCTCCCAGGTTATCAAACTCATGTCTCCTGCATCGTGGACAGATTCTTTACCACTGTGACATGTGGGAAGCCCATGTTCCTATATTCCATGGTAATCATCAAGTTCATTACAATTTCCTAAGTAAGTAATATATTTAGGTTTTTTTTTAATTTAACTTAATTGATGCTGATATAACTTTTGGTAAGAATTCACTAAGAACCTTGAGGATGTGAACACCTCTTTTGTATCATATCTGGCCATAAGCTCCATATCTATGGAAAGATTAATACTTCTCTTCACTTTGGAAATTACCCATCTTGCAGTTTCATCTCTGTAGTTTTGATGTTAGTTGATTGTACCTTTGTGTTTCTGGTTCCTGCTTTTCAGATTCCTGGAAGTTATAATAACTTACAAATGTGGCCTTTATTCTTTATTCATTTGCTTTTGAAACTTCAGGTAGTTTAATATGGATCTGTAAAACGTGCACCTGAAAATATTCTTAGTTATACATAATGTTGAGCTAGGTGTGAAATATGGACACAGACACTAAAATACAGAATAAGGCAATTTGAAGTCTTCTCTGGAGTGTTTCCTTGGACTTTAATTGAGGGTCTTTTCACAAATGTACATCATGATATAGACTATCTCAGTTCCTTGATCTGATAACATTTTTACCACCTCAGTATTTAGGGTTCCCCCCAATTATAATGCTGTTATTATTGACCCTGTGAAGAAATCTTTAATTCATACCTTTCAGGCTTCTATACAATGAGAAAAAATGCATTCCATTTCCTGATCCATTGTAATTTGGCAGCTGGGCTCTGAATCAGTGAAAAGATGGCTCTGGCCATATCTCTCCCTCTCACATTCTTCTTACTGTTGTCAAGGCTTAATGTTCCTTCTACCAGAAGCTTTTAAAGTTATGGATCAAGATCTTATTTAACCTAGAAATATGAATGTGAAATCCAAAATTTCCATATATAATTTTGAAGACAGAAAAATCTGTTAAATCTTTTCTTCTGAGAAAATAGAATTTTTTCTATATTTTTGAGGAAAATGAATCTGCTGAATTAGTTTAAAAATAATCATTTAGCATAAAGAAAAAAACACACTAAATAAATTTCAGTGCAACAGTATTTTCTATAATAAAATACCTAAAAATCATGAATAAAATGAAGGTCACAGAAATTATTATAAAATCTATTCTGGAGATATACTCAGCTCTTGCAAATTTCCTCCAGTTACCCTCTTCTGTAAACTAAGAGAATTAGTTCAGCGAGGTGTCAATGGAAGTCTATGCTTTCATAATCACTCTTATTGTAGCCACAAGGCAATTCTGTCCTGGAATCTATATTTATTAACAGATTTAGTAGGTAAGCCAAGAGACTCCCACTGGGATTTGTTTTACTCAAGATGTCTTGACATAAGGAGTTTTAAATTATTAATTGAATATATTTCTGAATAGCTTACTTGTGGCTTATTTGACATGCTGCCATTACCACAAACATGGCTTGATTAGGTTTTTTTTTTTTTTTTTTACCTGTCAGAAATGCATGGACATGCCTCAGGTCAGTGAGTCTGCTGTTAGAAAGGTTAGAAAGCCTGTCCATCGAAAAGTGTAAATAGTGCTAAGAACTCTTCCTTTGTCTTATATTTAAAGCTGATATAATAAGGAAGCTATTTCTTTTTCTTTTGAATGTAACACATAATTCAAAAGTAGTAAAAATTAATAATTGACTTAAGTGAAATTAAGAAAGAAAGATACACATCAAGAATGGTGAAGAAAACATCACTAAATATTGACTAATTTGAGCTGGAGTCCAGGAGAAAAGTTAGCTGATACACACTATCTTGAACCTCAGGAGAAATACCCACTGTCCTGAGATAAACATCATTGCTTTAAAAGGTCTATCCAACAATTTGTTAATTGAAGAAATAAATATATGAGTCTAACAAAGGCAAAATAGAGAATGCTTTGAAACAGAAAGATAAAAAGTTCAATGCCTATTTTTATTTATCATGAGCACCAGATGGCAGAAGTGAAGTAGAATAAGTGAGGTAGAATTCACGATACAATCACCATATCTGCACAGAAACAGGTTTCATGGGCCTTAAGGTGGGGCAAGTGGTAAAGAACCTGCTTGCCAATGCAAGAGACTTAAGAGACATGGGTTCCATCCTTGGGTCCAGAAGATCCCCTGGAGAAGGAAATGACAATCCACTTCAGTATTCTTGCCTAGAAAACCTCATGGACAGAAGAGCCTGGAGGGCTATAGTCTATGGGGTCACAAAGAGTCTGACACAAATGAAGCAACTTAGCATTCACAAAATGAAGAAAGAAAATGTTAACATACAGAGGAAAAATAAAAGAAGGAAAAGGAAAAGAGGACAATGAAAAAGTGTCACTTAAAGAAGAGGACAGAGAAAATGCAATTCAAAGTTTAGCTAAATTCACATTGACCCAGATCACGATCTGTCTTACCTGCAATATTCTTCATTAGTTGCTTGATTTTCTACAAGTGTGAATCACGGTCAAAAAAGTATGAAACAAAGAACTGTCTGCTATTTCTTCCCAAAGAATGGCATTAGCTATGAGTTAGTGACTTCTGAAAGTTTTCACTCTTCCAATTTTCCAAATGAAGCTATCATAGTGTTTATATTGTTTATTCTCAACCACATTTTATTAGATGTGTCTGGAAGAGATTTTTAAAAGTCAGGATCAAGAGCTATAAACAGATAAGTCTTTACATTACCCAGAAATTCTGGCCTTTGTCTCAAAGATAAATGTAAAAATTTGGTGAGGCTTTGGGGTTATCATCTTTGGAGAAGGGGAAATTGTCATATGTGAAATGTGTCACATATATGAAAAAGCTGTGCATGACAATTTGAAAATTTCAATGGGGAGAGTGAAAAGTCCAACAAATATTAGTATTTTATTTTTGTTTACCTCTTTTTACTTAATAGGATTGCTATGCTGATGGAAGTGATATTATGCTTGGATTTTTAAAATTTTATTTCCCTGGCTCTCTCAAAGAGAAGAGCAGTCAACTACATGTAAGTTATACTTTTTGTATGAGATTTTCAAGAAAGTTAAAAGTTGTATTTATATAATGTAAATCATCATTTTCACCATCTTCTTTGTGTTCCTAACTGCAAAGGAACTAGGTGATGTTAACAGTAAAAGTCCATGATAAGGATGCTAAATTCAGAGCATGTTCTGGGACCCCTATCCCTGGGGTATGGGCTGCCTAACTAGTTACTATCAGCTGCCTATTTTAAACATAATTTTATTTATTTACACACACACACACACACACACACACACTGAAATATATTTATGGAGAAATCCATGCATTAATGGGCTTCCCAGGTGGCACTAGTGGCAAAGAATCTGCCTGCCAATGAAGGAGACATAGAAAATGTGGATTCCATCCCTGGGTCAGGAAGGTCCACTGGAGGAAGGAATGGCAACTCATTCCAGTATTCTTGCCTGTAAAATCCCATGAATAGAGGAACCTGGCAGGATACAGTCCTTGAGTCATAGGAGTCACACTACTGAAGTGACTTAGCATGCAGGCAGGCATGCACTAATAAATCTCAAGTGCACAATTTGATGAGTTTTCACAAATGTGTACACTTATGTAGCCACCACACCACAATCAAGATACTGAATATTTCCACCACCCAGAAAACTCACTCATGCCATCCTCCAGTTAATCTTGCCCATTGCTCTGATTCCTAATACCATAGGTTATCTTTACCACTGTTGGACTCCATATAACTGAAATTGTAAAGTATAAAATCTTTGTGTCTAACTTTTTAAAAGCAATAAAATGTTCTTTGGAAGATTAGCCTACATTATTGTATCAATAGCTTTTGTTTATTTCTGAGCTGTATTCCAGTGTTTGAATACACCACACTTTGCTTATCCATTGTCTTCTTGGTTAATATCTAAGATGTTTCCAATGTTTGGACATTTTGGATTCTCTGAGTAAACTTTTTATGAACAATTATTTACAAATCTCTGTGTGGATATGTAATCTTATTTCTCTTAAATATTTAGTTGTAGGATACTTAGGAAACTAATTATCAAGCCATGTGGTTTACATGTATTTATCAATATGAGGATCCAAATATTTCTACAAATTGGTTGGTCCATCTTACTGACCCTCCAACAATGGACTTTGACTTTGATTAATGTCACCTCCTTGTCAATATTTGGAATTTTCATAAATTTTAATTTTAGCCTTCTTTCTGGGTTTGTAGGAGTATATCTATATGATACTAGCTTGTATTTTCCTAATGAGTCATGATGTTGAGAATCTTTTCATGTGTTACTTATGTATTTATTATTATTCATGTCTACCTTTGTAATGTGGCTGTCAAGTTGCTTGCCCTTTTTAATAGATTCTTTGACTTCTTAGTATTGAGTTGCAAGAATTCTTTGCATACTAGGGACACAAGTGCTTTAACCAAATCTCTATCTGTGCAATTAAATATACCTCTTTGTATGTGTGTGTAGTATATATTCTGAGCATGTGGCTTGCATTTTTAGTTGTTCAGTGGTTCTTTTAGATGAATGGATGTTTTCAATATTTATAAAATCAAATTTATCATTTAAATTTTTTTGATGTTAATTCTTCTTATGTTTACTGTAAGAAATCTTTGCATTCACAAACACTGTGAAAATATTTTCTAATTTGTCTTGTAGAAATTTTGTATATCACATGTAAAAAAGGACAGTTTTGCTGATGATTAATATTCAGTGAGAGAATAAAGGATAGAGAAGCATAACTTATTTTTTCCAAGGCCCTAACAAGAGGAACTGAGTAGATAAGTTTACTATTTGTTAAAATGAAGGATGGAAAATAGTAATTTTAGAAAAGGAAAATAAGTGTTGGGTTCAGGAATATTTGGTTTTAAATTCCCAAAGGCATTTTGTATAAAATTCACATAAGATATTTGTACTAGTTAAAAAAAAATTATATATATATATATATATATATATATATATGATATATATATAATGTGTATGTTAATATGCTTTACTAGTGCCATATATATATATATGATGACTGAAGTTATAGAATGCTTAAGAATACCTAAGAATATACTATAGGGTGAGAAACAGAGAATTTAATAACAGACTCTAGAAAATTGTTAATAATCAAAGATTATTAAGGGAGGGACTTGAAAAGTACTAAATAGAACAACCAGAAGTAAAAGAAAAATAGGAGATACTGGAAAAGAAGGCATATGAAAATATATTTTGGAAGTAAGATAATGATTCCTTGTACCAATTGCTGGTGCATGATCCATGAAATGAAAGCATTACAGACATTGAACTTGACAATTTGAAGGATATGATGACTATGATAGCTCCAGTGAAGTGATATGGGTGGAAGCAGAGTCATGTGGGTTGGAGAATTGATGAGAATACTTCAGGTTCAGGAAAAATGTGGCAAGGCTATGCAGAACTTTTGCTGTGCAAGTCTTTGAAATGTTGTGCAACTGAAGGTTTTTTTAAAAGGGCACTTTGGAGCTGCAAAGAAGAAAAAGATATGCCTACTATCAGAAACAAGGAGACAATTTAGAGCTACAAAGGAAGGATAGAGCTGTGTTATACAGAGTAATGGACTTAAATACTCATGATAGGAAATACAGAGCTTGAGGTTAGAACTGAGACACCTGTATAACAGATAGAAACATTAAAGTAATCCAGAAAAAAGTCTGTTTAATGGCTAAAAGAGTCATGTTATTCTCAAGACCATAAGTTAAAAAGTAATAAAGTTTAACATGGATAATCTAAATTCTAGTGTTAATCATGAAATTGGTGTGGCATCTGAATTTATATTGCTTATCTGAATGTAAAACTTATTATTTAAGGGTTTTATATAAAACTTAAAACCTGGCAATTGCAAAACTGAAGAAACTCCTGAAGTTCAGCTGTAAAAGATCCTATAAGCATGCACATAAAGCCACTTCACTGAATAAAATCTTATCCTAAATAACAATAAGAAAAGAAAAAAACATCATGGGGAAATGTCCATAAAAATTAAAGAACTAATATACCAAGCACTTAGACATATTAAGAAGTACTTTAAATTATTAAAGATACAGAAATCCTTTATATGACATCATTGAACATCTAAAAAGGTAACATAAAAAGTAAAAATTGGAAATTTGTTAGTGAAACATTAATATAATTGGCCCTTTTACAAAACAAGCATAAGCTGGTAAACTCATAGAATCAACATTTTTAAAACTCTGAAATTGTCCAGCAACCATAGAGTTTCTTTGTAGAGTAGAGGGTGACTGAATTTTAATGAGAGAGTTCTGGCAGTTTCATTCACCTGTGTAGCACCTATTATTTTCCAGTGTAGTGTCCACAATCCCCAGATAGCATCCTGAGTTCCTGCAGCAGCTTGCTAATGCCAGTTCATTAGTATGCATGAGATTTCTTTTTTTTTTTTTTTCTGCAAGTTATTGTAGTTGTGCATTTTGACTTGCCTAGTGTAATGCTGAGGGGCTGACGCAGACGCTGAGGCTTGTTTTATTGATGCTTCCTCCCTACCTTGGGCTGATGTAGCTCTCTGAGTAGTGGTGGCGGTATCTGCCAAAAGATTCAAAGGCACACTTCTGTCCCCACCTGGGCCAGGAGATGGCAGATGGAGCAAGTGGCATTCAGTCTTAATTTACGCAGGAGAAGGCAGATAGAAAAAAGAAGAAGAAGAAGAAGAAGAAGGCAGAGGAGGAAATATCTTATGAAATAAGGACTTGGAAGAGGAAGTGTAATGGATTTACCCAGGCCTGGACACCTGCTCAAAAATTATCTAAGATAAACCTAAATTTGTACCTCTGGCATATATGTGAACTCTCTGCAAGTGGGAGATGAAGACAAAAGAAAAGCTGTAGGGAGTCCATTTAATACTGAATCAGCATCCCAGCCAGGTGATTAGCAGGGCATGCTGCAAAGAACAGGAGAGTAATCTTTTCTTTTTCTCTATTTGGCCATGTACATAAGGAAATATCTTGGGTGACCTGATGATCACTGATATAAAAGGACAGATACTTTGGTGAACACATATAAGAGACATAGAATAAATTTCTTGCAAAAAGAGTTTGGAAATGTCTCAAAGAAAATATGGCAATCAAAGATTTCATCTACTGCCACCAACAAATCCAGGGGAAGAGGAACTGTCTTCTTGTGTTATCACATTGTATTATTCAAATATCCAATTTTGTTTCTAAACAACAAAATTTAAGTCACACAAAGAAACAGTACAGTATTTTTCACTTAAAGGACAAAAGATGAATTGACAGAACCTATCCCTGAGGAGAACTAGATATTTAACTCACTAGACAAAAATCATTAAATGAGCTTTCTTAATATGCCAAAGAGCTAGAGAAACTATGGACAAATAATTAAAGCAAATAAGTAAAATTATGTGTAAATATAATGAGAATATCTATAAAAAAGTAGAGATGATTAAAAGCAACCAAACAGGAATCACAGAGCTGAAAGTACAGTACATGAAATGACCAAACTCTCTAGAGGAATTCAATACCAGATTTGAGAGGACAAAAGAAAACAAAAATCAGTGAACTTGAAAACTGGACAATAGAGATCATTTATGAGGAACAGGAAAAAAAATGAACAAAAATTAAAGAGTAAGAAAGATCCCTGGAATACCAAAAAGCATATTAACATACACATTATTAAAATCCCAGAAAAGAGAGAAAAGGAAAAAAAAAAAGGACAAATTATGGTTGAAAATGACACAATTGATGAAGGACATGAATCTTAAGATCTGAGAAACCCAATAAACTCCAAGTAAGATAAATTCAAAGATCCTCACACTAGGACTGATCAAAATCAAAGACAGAGAAAATCTGGAGAGCAACAAAAGAGGTAATTTTATGTTTAAACTCATATTAGAGGTGAGGAATTTGCTAAAAAATATAGAAATAGCCAATATAGTACCTGCAGAAATATATAAGGATCAAAATATTATATCTAAATAATAGAAATGAAAAAAATTGAAAATAAAAAAGATAATAAAGAGATTTATCAAAACCACAAGCTTGTTTTTTGAAAATTCTACACTGACCACAGACAGGACAACACACTTAGAAAATTCTTCCACGTGAAAAACTGAGTCTTGCATGAATGGACATCTCTGTTATAGAAGAATATTAATCAGTAGAGTTATATGTTCTCTATATAAGATTATCTTTCTGGTTGATGTTTGCAAACTGGGGTGGAGATAGGAGGGCCAGTAAGGAGATAAAAAATGGCCACTTTGATTTTAAATGAGGACATAAAGTCAACAGGAGTTAGTGATACGTAGTTTATGATAAAAATTAAGGTATACCAGTTTTCATGATTGGACAATGGGTGGCATTTTCATAAATAGGGAACGATGGTGTAAGGTCTTTAATAAAATGTCATTGCTTGGCCTTTTAAGTTTGTGATGATAATAGTGGTGACAAGTACATTGGGAAGATAAGTTGCCAGTCTGGCAGTTGAAGACCACTGTGCAGTCTTGATGATGGCATGAGTAGTGCAGGAGTCTTGTGCATAAGTCTCTTCTTCTGGGTAAGAAGAACCATGGGTATCCTGAGACTATTAAGGATGAAATTTTGAAATTTAATCTCCAGTGTTCTTCCTAGGAGTAGATCTGCCCTGAAGGTTCACTTTCAAGAGGTTGCTGGTTTTAGTCAAATAACAGAATCTCCAGAAAGACTTTTCTCTCCATCTTTCAAATCTCAAATGTCTTTAATCTTCCCATCAACTCTGGAGTCCTGAGTGGAACTCATCCAAGGAACTTGACCAATGAAATTTGGCACAGTTTAAAATAACACTTCAGAAAAAGACACTTGAAGCAAATTTCTATAACGAGGGCCAGTGACTGACACCTCAAATTTCACCTCCGTTTATCTGCCTCCTTGAAGTTGTTGTGTCCTCTTGAAAGAAACAAACCAGATCCTGGAAGGAGTCTCTTGGTTGCTATCTTGTTTATGCAAATAGAAAAGTTTAAAATATTCTTACTGCCTCCACCCTTTAAAATATTTCTTTTTATGAAAACGAGTACCATGGTATAAATCAACTCATTTATGTGATTTTCCAACCAAGAATTCAACCTCTTATTCCTGAGTATAAAATTTAGGGGACGCTTCTGAGGTGGACTTGATTCATATCTGGTATCAGAACAGGGTCCACACGTATTATCCAGGACAGCAGATCATGAAAACAAGGTTCAGAGTTTAGGAACAGAAGTAGAGAGGAGAAAAAAACAAAGGATTTATCTTCTAATTTCCTAGGTTCTCTGACAGGGAACTTGTATATCACAGTAAGAAAAGAGAGATTAACAAGGAAAAAAAAAAAAGCAATCATAGCTTGCTAACATGTGCAGTAATATATGTGGGAGAACTTAATGATGAGTAACTCAAAAGGGGTGGCTCTAGCTTAGGCTTTTATGGCATCTCAACACAGGGATAAAGTGTGGAGAAGTGATAGGACAAAGGAAAACAGGTTTAGACTTTCAGAGGTGGCAAAATGTGAGAAGATATATTTATGTAGAGGAGGATTAATGATAAGGGCTAATCTAGTAAGAGCTTGTTTGTGCAGGTCTATTTGTCTATCTAGTCTTATCTTCAGTCATAAAATTCACCTAGAAGAGGGGATTTATACATGTTCTTGCTCAAGTCTCAATTTTAGTCAGACAAAAAGAGCTCTAAGAAAGGCTTCTTCCTGTGTCTGTTGATCTTCAGTCTGCATTCGGCTCACAGTAATCATTTTGCCAAAAAGGAATATTTTGTGATGGAATAAATAATATAATCTCCTTCAGAAGAAACTTTGGGGATTTATATTTTTAGCCACATTTTCACATAAACTTGGAATTTTTTGATACTTGCTCCTCAGAAATCAAAGATTCTCTGTCTTTATTTAGTAACTTTTTTTATCTATTCTCTTGTTCTGACAAAGTTTCCTGTAGCTTAATCCTTAAATGGGTTAATATAACACATAAACACAAAATAGCTGATGGCACGTTTTCTCAAGGAACATAAAGCATTTTGACTAACTTAATTGAAAGTCAAAAGGATTACAATGTTTTCCAAATATAATAAATATTTCTGAGTTGATGCAAAAAGTCGATGCTTTTGTATTTTATTTCACAACAAAAAATATGTAGTCTCTCAATATTTATGTAAGTGCATGCCCTTGCCACTAAGGAAAAACAACTCAACAAAAAATTGATACTTTTAAATAGAATTATCATCCAAGTGTCTCAGCTGTCAATAATGTTCCTTTTTAACTTTGTATGACAGTCATTTAATAATTCTCCCAGATGTTATTTAGTATGTTCCACGTCCCAATGAATTTGCAGTTAATTGACTGCAAATTATAAAGAAATTATAAAGAGAAAATGTTTATAATGAAACAAGACGAATCCTCATTTGGAGATCCCTTTGAAATGTAATTAAGCAGGAGCTTGTCTATGGGGGGCCTAAATTCTAAAAGTGCCATTTAGTAATGAGGATGTTTTATTCATATGACCAACCTCCCTCACTTACCTCTTCAGTGCATTTCCCTTGCCAAATCTGTGTTTGAAAATCTCGGGTTCATTATTCCTTACTGACTGAATTTACAGGATTCTATAGAATAGACCAATACTTCTATCCAGATGTAATTGTTCTTAAAAAGGTAATACTAAACCTAACAGTGATTCAGAGGTCAGCAGGGCTGCTACTGCCTCCAGGCATCCAGGGGTGACATTGTCACCTGCTCATTTCTGAAGAGGACTGGGAGAAGCCCTGCTGGACCCTGGGGGCAAGATCATACCGGGGAGCTGGGACGACAGACCTTGAAGACAAAGATTATTTTAGAGCCTTAAAGCAAAATAGAATTTGTCTTGTTTATTTTCAGACATGCTTAGGTCTGCAGAGCTCTTCTATCTTATCATTCCCTTTTGAATGTGAGTGCTTATGCTAGGCCTATTCCAACACTGTAGTTTAGAATTACATAACTTATTTTCTTGTTACCCAAGTTCATGAAGAAGGAATTCATAGGGCCTGAACTACATCTCAGGCCTGTCCATGCTGATCGTGCTAGGCCGCCTCTCCAATGGACTCTGAACTCTGTGCTTAGAGCCTGTGCTAAGGAATGACAATGGAAGGATAAGACCCCCCTCTGGGCAGGGGAATCTTGAAGATCACATCCAGGTTACTCATTGCCTAAGAGAAAATAAACACTAATCACCCCTGCCTCCGGATAATATCTATCGAAACAGTATTATCGGTTATTAACTGGTTGGAATATAACCGCGGGCTTATTATTAACGGTTTGAACACATAACACGTGAATGATGGGGTTATTGTGATTGTATTTACCCTTCCTTTGTAAGCCTCAAGGGATTTGGGCTGGTGGGTTTGGACACGTACACATGGGGTATAAAAGATTTTCACAAATGCTGGTGGGGTCCTTGGCTAAGAGGAGACTCTGCCTTGGGCCCGCAGGTGTAATAAACTGCACTCCACCATCTGCGTTGTCCTTCTGAGTGAGTTTGTTTCCTGGAAAGCATGGCTATAGCATTCAGAGCTGTAAAGGAATTTTGCCTCAGGATGATTCACACTTCCTCTCTTGCTCTCACCTGGTTTAGCTGCTGTTCAGATGAGACTCGGACTTGAAGTTGATGCTGGAATGAGCTAAGAATCCTAGAATTATTTGGATGGAATGCATGTATTTTACATGTGTGGGCATGAATTTTTTGAGGGGTGTCACAGAGCACAGAGCATTATGAGCTGATTTGTATGCCCTCCAAAATTCATACAGTGAAATCCTAACCCTCAGTACCCTATTAAAGAGGAAATTAAGTTAAAATGAGTTTGCAAAGGGGGATTCTAATCCCGCATGACTGTTGTTTTTGTAAGAAGAGATTAATACAGACACACACAATATCCTCTTAGTCAAGACAAGGGAAGTGGCCATGTACAAGCCAAGGACAGATGCTTCAGAAGGAATCAATCTGCTGGCACCTCCATAATTGGGAGATAATAAATTTCTGATGTTTAAGTCACCTTCTGTTTGTTATGGTACTTTGTTATCGTAACACTAGAAGACTAATACAACATTTAAGAAGTTCTGATATTTCATAAAACCTTATGTTTTAAATAAAGCAAGTAAAACACTCTTTAAATGCTATAGGAACAAAAACGATATTTTAGAAGGCTGGACACAAATGCAAGTTCAGAAAAAAAAAATCCTGAATTATCTAAATAAATAGTGAAATCTGAAAAGTTTTATTGCATTAGGAACGTTATATACCCTTTGCAATTGTATATTTTGCTTATTAATCTTTTTGAAAGTGAAAGTTCCTCAGTTGCATTGGACTTCTTGCAATCCCATGGACTATACAGTCCATGGAAGTCTCCAGGACAGAATATTGGAATGGATACCCCTCCCCTTCTCTAAGGATATTCCTAACCCAAGGATCAAACCTGGGTCTCCCACATTGCAGGTTGATTCTTTACCAGCTGAGACACAAGAGAAGCCCAAGAATACTGGAGTGGGTAACCTATCCCTTCTCCAGTGGATCTTCCTAATCCAGGAATTGAACAAGGGTCTCCTGCATTGCAGGCAGATTCTATGCTAACTGAGCTACCAGGGAAACAGCAATCTTTTTAATAACTGTCAATTTAATTAAAATATGGCTTAACATATTCCTTATATGCTGTGACGCTGACTCTGAAGAACTGCTAAGTTTTTATCAACAGAGAGAATGTCATAACTTTTAGATGACATCACTGCTTAGATAGTGTTAGAGACAGTAAAGATGAGATGCCAATAGTTGTGTAGTGCCACAATCCAACAGGCAATATCTTCTTCAAAGAGATCTCCAAGAAAAAGCAATATATGACTAGCAGGATGTTATTCCCTGGGAGGGAAAGAACTTCAGTAAAGGCAGATTCCTAGCTTGTCACATCAAGCATGTATTGTCATAGGAAACTTCCAGGTTTATTAGCGAAGAAAATACACATATAGAACTTGGTAATTGTTGATAATAGATAAGATCCCATGAGCATTACCAGTCACAAGTCCTGCAAGAACTTAGAGAAGTTGCAGCATTGAGTCTGGAGCCCCTAAGGCAAATTTAATGGGCAAAGAAAGCTCCCTGGCTGGTCTCAAATCCCCAGAAGTGAGAAGGGGAATGCGAAAGTAACTCATAAAGGAAAGGAAGGGCTATGCTGATTTTAAGATAGGATGACTTATATTTTACTTGAAATGGCCACTGAAATAGTGAAATAAAAATTGACTTTTCATATGTTGTTATTAGCACTGTATGTGCTCAGTCATGTCTGACTCTTTGTGACTCTGTGGACTGTAGCCCACCAGGCTCCTCTGTCCATGGAATTTGTCAGGCAAGACTATTGGAGTGGGTTGCCATTTCCTACTCTAGGGGATCTTCCCGACCCAAGGACTGAACCTGCATCTCCTGTATCTCCTGCATTGGGAGGTAGATTCTTTACCACTGAGCCATCAGGAAAACCTCCATACTACATTTGATCTCAGTCAAAATGATTAGTATTATTACTTGCCCATCAAAGTACAGAATTCAAAAGACGTGTGAAAAGGAAGTATAAATATACACCAATACAAGATGAAAAGATGTCAATAGAAACCACTATTTAGGTATGATATCCTTTGCAGAAGGCCAAAAGAAAAAAGAAAAAAAAAAAAAAAAGAAAGAAAGAAAGAGAAGGAAGGAAAGAAAGAAGGGATGGGGAAAGGGAAGAAGGGAGGGAAGGAAAACAATAAAAAAGTTGCTCCAGATTCTGAACCCCAAAGGAGAGCAGTTCTCAACTTACAAAGGTTCTTGGAAAGCAACATGGACCACAGGTCAAAACTTCAGAACTGGACAACCAATTTAGATATGTTATGAAGTCTGTTATAAAAAAAGGGGGGGGGGCTCTTAGAAAACCACTGAATGTCATATAAAAATGCTTGAAAAGGGATTATGCTGAGAAACTTCATTAAAATTATAATAATAATAAAAAAATACTCACTTATTTGTCATCAGGCCAACTGACACCTCCGCTAGTCTGTGCCTGTGCCATCACTCGAGTTGGATGAGGAAAGGGGAGCACTACGAGTGGCCTCATGTGTGAGTGTTGGTATCTTTGTTTTCGTAACATCTTATGATTCTTACATTTGCTACAAGGTTGAACTGACTAAAAGTGCCACCAACAGACATCAACACAAGAGTGCATCCATTACTTAATTTGATAATGTGCATTTATTCTGACAGGAAGTATGGAGGTTCATAGCAAGCACTCTGAGGTTGGGATATCTTGGCTGGTTTCCAACGCTGCTGGTTTCAGGAATGACCTGGGACATCATCTCTGTAATGTGGCTAATATTGCTTCTTTTTATATAACTGGCATGATAAGTGACATAATGTATTCAAAACACATAGCTGGCATTACAGTAAGTGCTTTACAAAGTGTGGCTATGAATACAACTTTAAACTGATTTTAGTTGAAATATTGATTGATTTGTCAAAATGCTTACTGTAATATCTGCTATTCTATTATGTTCTATAAATTGAATTCTGTTATGAAATGAGATTTTACTTTGGAGACAATGATACCTGGTTTTGTTCTGCAAAGTCCATGATATTTAAAATTTAGATGTTTCTTTGAAAAAGATTTTCTTCTCTACTTCAGCATGGATCTCAAAAATTAACTCTACTCAGAGTTTAAACCAAACTTAATTACTGTGTCAACAAACAAAATGTGCCATTACATGGCTTAATAATATTCTTCAATTTGTATTATTTAGTACATTCCAGAGACTTACACTTTTATTTTTATTTCTTAATATATTCATAAAGATGGCTATATATGCACATATTTTGATTTTGGAATACATATATTTTATCAACTATAGAAACAAAGTGAAAATATTTTGCAGAATCAGCAACTCTAAATAGTCAATAAGTTCAAAATAGGTTAAAATCTGTTAACTTATAGCTACTGACAATAATACTACAGTCAGTGTTCAACTCTTCCCTGGAGACAGAATTTCAAAGATTGTTCCTTCACTCCAGTGTTTTCCTGACTTCCCTGTGGACCTGTGTACAGTTCAGTTCAGTTCAGTTCAGTCACTCAGTCGTGTCCAACTCTGCAGCCCTGTGGACTGCAGCACGCCAGGCCTCCCTGTCCATCACCAACTCCCGGAGTCCACCCAAACCCATGTCCATTAAGTTGGTGATGCCATCCAATCATCTCATCCTCTGTTGTTCCCCTCTCCTTCTGCCCTCAATCTTTCCCAGCATCAGGGTCTTTTCAAATGAGGGACCTGTGTGCCGCCCTGCCCTAGTCTGGGCTCTGATCTCTATCTCGCCAATGTGTCATTTTACTGCTTTTCCTTATTTAACTTTCTCCTTCTTTTTCTTCTAGACTTATGCCACCTATTTAGTAGATGAGTAAATGGGAGATGGGCATACCAGACCACCTGACCTGCCTCTTGAGAAACTGTATGCAGGTCAGGAAGCAACAGTTAGAACTGGACATGGAACAACAGACTGGTTCCAAATAGGAAAAGGAGTACTTCAAGGCTGTATATTGTCACCCTGCTTATTTAACTTCTATGCAGAGTACATCATGAGAAATGCTGGGCTAGAAGAAGCACAAGCTGGAATCAAGATTGCTGGGAGAAATATCAATACCGTCAGATGTGCAGATGACACCACCCTTATGGCAGAAAGTAAAGATGAACTAAAAAGCCTCTTGATGAAAGTGAAAGAGGGGAGTGAAAAAGTTGGCTTAAAGCTCAACATTCAGAAAACTAAGATCATGGCATCTGGGAAATAGATGGGGAGACAGTGGAAACAGTGTCAGACTTCATTTTTGGGGCTCCAAAATCACTGCAGATGGTGACTGCAGCCATGAAATTAAAAGATGCTTACTCCTTGGAAGGAATGTTATGACCAACCCAGATAGCATATTAAAAAGCAGAGACATTACTTTGCCAACAAAGGTCCATCTGGTCAAGGCTATGGTTTTTCCAGTGGTCATGTATGGATGTGAGAGTTGGACTGTGAAGAAAGCTGAGTGCCAAAAAATCGATGCTTTTGAACTATGGTGTTGGAGAAGACTCGTGAAAGTCCCTTGGACTGCAAGGAGAGCCAACCAGTCTATCCTGAAGGAGATACCTCCTGGGTGTTCATTGGAAGGACTGATGGTGAAGCTGAAACTCCAATACTTTGGCCACCTCATGCAAAGAGTTGACTCACTGGAAAAGACCCTGATGCTGGGAGGGATTTCGGACAGGAGAAAGAGATGACAGAGGATGAGATGGTTGAATGGCATCACTGACTCGATGGACATGAGTTTCGGTGGACTTCAGGAGTTTTTGATGGACAGGGAGGCCTGGCGTGGTGTGGTTCATGGGGTTGCAAAGAATCGGACATGATTGAGCGACTGAACTGAACTGAAATGGGTTGAAAAATATCAAGGTTGAAAGGATTTGTGAATGAGATCAAAGTTTGTGTAAGGTCTGGGAAAACAGCTCTCAGATTCCTTGCTTTTAGCACTTCAGCTTGTGGTCTTTACTCAAATGAACAGGACTGAGCTGGCATAATTTCCGTTTTTAACTGAAGCATAGTAGATTTGCATTGTGTTAGTTTCAGGTATACACCATCAGTGATTAAGTTTTGTATATATGCATAATATTAATATTTAATTTGCATATTTATCATATATAATTTTCCATTACAAGTTATTGAAGGGTATTACAAGTTAATGAATATAGTTCCCTGTGCTACACAGTAGGTCTCTGCTTTCTATCTACTTTATATATAATAGTGTCTATATGTTAATTTCAAACTCTTAATGTACCTCTCTATCCTCCACTCTCCCTCCCCCCACTCCCATCCTCCCAGTAGCCATAAGTTTGTTTTGTATGTCTGTATGTTTCTGTTTTGCAAATAATTCATTTGGATCATTTTTTAGATTTCACAAATAATTGATGTCATGTTATATTTGTCTTTCCCTGTCTGACTTGCTTGGGCATAATTCTTAACCTATAATTTCCTCATGGCCCAATGGTAGAACTTATAAATTGTACATATTACCTTGCAGACCACTTAGACTAGATGTGAGGATGGGGCATGGGCACCAATTTGCCTGCTTAAGTCTCAGTTCTTCACTCTGAGAGGGGATGCTGAGCTTGTCAGGTGAGGGGAGCTGAGGGAAAGAAGTTGAGTGGGCAGCGGGTCAAAGAGAGAGCAGCTTATTAGCAATGCTCCAGTTTCCCTACAATTACTAAGGGAGTGTAATTATACCCTTGCCTTGATAGGAGACTAGGACATCACTGGAATTCTGGACCTGATAAAGTTATTTGAAATGCTTCATTCTAGAAGCTGGATATGAGCCTGGACTTTGCTCCTGCTGTTGGTGTGAGATAAATCATTTTCAGGAATCTGCCTTAGAAAAATATAGCTACTTCTCTCTGGGTGCTGGGAAAAAATAACTACTGTTCTTTCAATTCCCCCAAACTTGAATTTTCCTAATATTAGCACAAACACACTGTACTGGCTTTATTTTCTTTATGCTTCTTTTAGAGACATGGATTATTTTATAATATGTAAGCAATGAGTAATAAAGTGAAAGGAACTGAAAAGTTACATTTTCTTAGAGGATATATGAAATCTGGGTGATATCCTTAACAATATATTTGATCTTTGATATTCTGTTGTTGTCAACTAATAGTTACATTGCAATTTTATATTCTTTTGCAGATATATCATGACAGATAATTATTATTTGTATTTTTATTTTCTACCACATACATTTATTGAAACATAGAGCACTTGCAACCATTTGAATTTTAAATTGTTTAAACAATGCCACTTTATGGATGTTTTAAGATGAAAATGAAATACCAATAAATGGATAGAATATTAACTTCAATCAGCAATTTGTAAACCTAGCCACTCATTCTTTCCCCTCTGTCCTGCACTGTACCCATTCTCTCTGTACAGTGAGGACATACAGGTTTTCAGGCCCTTGACCACATCCATTATTTATTTTTCAGTTTATATTTAACTTTTTTTTTAAGTTTTAGCCTCTTGAAATGTTAAAAAAAAAAGAAAAGAAAGGAGGGAATCCACCCTTTTGCTAAAAATCTTAATCATCTCTTCATCTTTCTCTCATTTTCAGAGTGCAAAATTACATTACATTATTGACCACTAACTGCCTTTTTACTGTTATAATTAAGCAGCTCAGCACAAGCAAAGTAAAGCACACAAACTAGTTGATCAGTGACCCTAAGATGCTCACTGTCCATTAGTCCATTGTGTCATCACCTCTCCCATCCATATTCTCTTGAGACCCCTCTAACACCAATGCATACATACTTCTAGATTCACTCGTGGGGTACAAGATATTACCAGGATCTATGGTTTCTGATTGTATGTGGCAGTCTAACACCTCTGTTTCTTGTTGCAGGTACTCTTTCTTCTTTCAAGTCCCAGAGAAAATACTCTTCCATGATGCTTTTTCTGTCCTATTCAATATATGTCAATACTTTAGCTTTTTGTGACTTTTCAATTTCACACGTATCATATGATGTTTACTAAAATCCATTACACTCATCTCTCCCACAATCTGCTCATTCTGAGAGAACAGAAATTATTTCTTGATCTCCTTTGTTTCTTTACTACTTAAAACAGAAATCACTTAATGATTGCTGAAGTACTACTGCAATCACAGTTTGCTTAGATTGTTCACTGAACGTTTATTCAAAACAAAGTTAAGTATTGAATTTTACTTGAGTATTTTTTTTTCTTTAAGACCAGAAAATCTTCAGAGATTACATTCTTCCACTTAATAGTACATTTGGAACAAAGTCAGTATCAGGAAATCCAAATAAAGTTTGAAATCCAAATAGACATATATGGATTTGGAGATTTCTGAAGCAGTTTTGTTATCCTTTGGAGAAGAAATGACAGCTTATCCACTTCATGGATACTGTTATTTTATACTCCTGACGCAGGGATTTAAGCACTTGCAGAGATCCATGGCACGGACGTCAACAAAGAATTCTATTCAAATCCCAGCTCCATTTTCTAAATTGGAACTTTGAGCAAGACAAGGTACTGAGCTCCTGGTAGGGCAAGTCTTGTCATATGTAAAATGAAAATGATAATATCAAATTTGTCCCAGTGCTTTGAGTAGTAAATCTAAATTGGTCAAAGACCTGTTCTTGGGCTAATGAACAAAACTTTACAGTGGAAACTTAATGGCCGATTTCACTTCAATGAAATGTATTTTTTTTTTCTCTGCATAGGTTTTCTAGTCTAACCTGTATCACATCCTGAAGGCCAAATCACAACCAAATCCCAAAGTACTACCTGAACACAGAGCCAGAGCACCTGAGTAGGAATGAGTTATGACGAACACTGTTCTCCTGATGTCACCATAGCCAGCTCTAAATACCCTGTGAATACAAAAGGGTCTGGATGAGGAGAGTGGTTTTCTAAGAACATTCTTGAAGTCTCCAAAGCGTTTCTGCACAACAGAAATATAAAGCTAACCAGAAATAAAAGTTTGTCTGGAGTAGGCACATTTGAAAAAATAAATAAATAAATAAGAGAAATAGGTAAAATTAATTTTAATAATATATTTTTATTCAGCAAGAAAATCCACAATATTACAATTGTAACATATCCACAACATTAAAATTGGTTAATGAGATATTTTATCCATTCTTTTTATGTGTGCTAATAAACAAATCTGACCCCATATTGTTACAGATCTGTTTGTTTAACTTTGTATTCTATTGTTTTTGCTTTAAAGATGTTGCCAATAGTCTGAAATATACAGAATAGTCCATTCTCAAGGCTCTGACTTTTAAGGTATAACACTTTCTCATTCACAAGAAATAAAAAGTTGCAGAACAGAGAATAATGTTTGTCTTGTGTGAGGTTTACAGGAACACCATAGACCTGGTCTATGAGGATAGATGCAAGAACAAAGAATTCAACTCCAAGAAGTTTGTAACAACCGACCATACTCCATCCACTTTTAGAATAGAAGTAATGTGAATTTTGACTAGGGTAAGATGGTTCCTTAGGACATTAGCCCACCGTCTTCTTTGTCTGCAGGCTTTATGAATATAGTCATTATTCCTTCTCCCAACAATTTGTCTTCCAATGTATTTGCCTATTGTGCATTGAGCAGAAGGAGGTTGTACTTGTACTACTAAGTCTTCAAACTACCATGTATATTCTATACTCATAGCATATCTTTATTTAGACTTGTGATATTTCAAATATTTATGGTCACATGTAGCTAATGCCTGAGTTAGACCACGGTGTAATGGGTGAACCTAGGGAAGCAAAACTTGGGGAGTTGCTAGCCTTGTGCCATCTAAAGATGGCAGGAGAAAATGGGGCGCTTTGTGCCCATGCCAAATACCATGGCACAGCATGCACCTAACGGTATGTTGGAGGCAGTGCATGAGTTTCCTCTCTCCTTCCTGCCAGCCCTGTCTGCTGTATTTCACAAACTCTTTCTCACACTGTTAATGCTCTCTTTTCAGTGACATCTATGGACTCATCCTTAAGTGCTATGTTTCTTCCTCTTTTTCATGTATCTGATCTGTTCCTTTCTCAGCATCATTATATGCCACTGAAACTGGGTTGATAGTGAATTCATCCTTCCCTCTTCAGCAAAATGATCTAAAGCTTTCATCAAACTCTAGTGTGGCTCCATATAAGTTGCCTGATTTTAGTCAATGACCACAGGGAACTCTATGTTGGGATACATAGAGAATTCCAACAACTGACCTACTCCTTGGATGTCCTATCTTCCCCCACTGGGGATCAGAAGATTTTAGTAATCTCACCCACACAAATTCCAGGAAAGGAGAGAAGTGAGAAACAAGACACAGCAGAACAAGAATGAAGTAAAACTAGAGGCAAGGCTACTGCAATTAAATCCTTGACACAGGTGGTCATATGATCACAGTCAGGAACATGGCACCCCCCAGCATTGGAGCCTTCCTCATCATCTCCATGGCAACCATTTGAAGTAATGCCCATCTTTCTGCTTTTGCTTGGATCAATCCTGTTTACATTTACTAAATCAGGCACACACTTTGATAGAACCCATCCACTTACCTTTCTTTTCTTCTAGCATCATTTAGAAGTTCTTAGAATTAAAGTTTCTTATCTTCTGTGAGATTTCTTCTAAATTATCATAAGGAAATTTATCAAGAGGCCAAATCTTACCATTAAAATTATATTTAGTCACATTCCTAAAACATGCTGACCATCTTCCCAGTGTTTCACTGGCTGTATGTCCAGCTGACTTGAAGGTCCTAAGTGAGCTAGCTCCCGAGGGGACAAAGCAGGGTCCCTTCTGCCCTGGCCATAGTCCCTCTGCATGAACAACTAATTCCCTTGAGCCCTGGTATCAACCCTTTCCTTAACCAGCATTTCCAGAAGACTCTCTCTCTCTCTATCTCTCTCTCACCAATTTTATCTTTACAAAAAAATATTTAAAAAGAAAGTAGAAATCAAAATCAACTTACAGGGGTGGAATGGGGAGAGAGGTTCAAAAGGGAGGGGGTATATGTATACTTATGGCTGATTCATGTTGAGGTTTGACAGAAAACAACAAAATTCTATAAAGCAATTACCCTTCAATAAGAAAATAATTAAAAAAATTTGATAAAAGAAAATGGCAAACTCTCTGAGAGCAGTGTCTAATGCTTTAAAATGAAGCTAAACAGTGTCTTGATTGTAAAAGAATCAATTTAGAAAGTACTGATTTGGAAGAACTTAATTGCTCATAAAATTAATTTATGGATGAATTTACTTGATGTTTGGAAACAAGAATACAAATGAACCAACTCATATGTGCATGAATTTCCATGCTAGCCAAGAAAAGGAACTGACAAGAACAGAAAATTGAAACAGATGAGAAGGTAATGGTTGTTTCCCCTACACTGGAAACATCCCATATTAGGCTGTAAGCAGTGGAAAGTTATAAAACAGTTTAACACTCTGAGTTGTAGACAAGTTTAGAATTTTAAAAAAGAACTATTTAAATTGAATCATGTTATAAAACTTCTCTGTGACTGATGTTTTAAAATCAATGTAGGTATATGTAAGTTTATAAACAAAATTAAAGGAAACAGTATCTTCTGAAGATGTTGTAGGATAAATAATTTTGTAATTTGTTAAGCCTCCAAGAGCTATCAAAGCAGAATATTCCTGCTGAGAAAGCAGACTTTCCTGTAAATTATCCTGTAAGCAGAGAAGCAAAACCACAGCAACAAATTTTGCAGAATGAACATACACACACACATGTATTTCTACCTTTAGCAGAGGCAATGAAAGGATTCATGTGTGCATGGTTACCATTATATAGGAACAAAAAGGACATAGAAGAGTTTAATATCATATGTGTGTGTGTGTGTGTGTGTGTGTGTGTGTGTGTGTATAGATAGATAGATAGATATCCATCTAGTCAAAGCTATGGTTTTTCCAGTAGTCATGTACGGATGTAAGAGTTGAACTATAAAGAAATTTGAGCACTGAAGAATTGATGCTTTTGAACTGTGGTGTTGGAGAAGACTCTTGAGAGGCCCTTGGACTGCAAGGAAATCAAATTAGTCAATCCTAAAGGAAATCAATCCTGAATTGGAAGAACTGGTGCTGAAGTTGAAGCTCCAATACTTTGGCCACCTGATACAAAGAGCTGACTCATTTGAAAAGACACTGATGTTGGCAAAGATTGAAGGTGGGAGAAGGAGATGACAGAGGATGAGATGGTTGGATGGCATCACCAGCTTGATGGACATGAGTTTGAGCAAGCTCTGGGAATTGGTGATGGACAGGGAAGCCTGGTGTGCTGCAGTCTGTGGGGTTGCAAAGAATTGGACGTGACTGAGTGATCAAGCTGAATATATAATATAATATTTAAATTTAAATTTTTCATAAGAAATGTAAATGAAGCAATTGTTTAATTATACTTAGGTCAAATTGATGATAATGTGATCACTTCTTACAATGCACACATATTAATGACAATAAATAGTTGTTGATATTAACTTAGGGGCTTCCCTGGTGGCTGGTAAAGAATCTGCCTGCAATGCAGGAGGCCCTATTTCAATTCCTGGGTTGGGAAAATCTGCTGAAGGAATAGGCTACCCATTCCATACTCTTGGGCTTCCCTGGTGGTTCAGCTGATAAAGAATCTACCTGTAATGCGGGAGACCTGGGTTTGATCCCTGGGTTGGAAAGAGCCCCTGGAAAAGGGAACAGCTATCCACTCCAGTATTATGGCCTGGAAAATTCCATGGACTGTATAATCTATGGGGTCACTTTGCATAAAGTTGTTACCTATTGCTTTTTTTTTTTTTTTAATGCTCTTGCTGTTTGATAATCCAACTGATGTTGGCAATTTGCTCTCTGATTCCTCTGCCTTTTCTAAATCAAGCTTGAACTTCTGAAATTCACCATTCACATACTGTTGAAGCAGGGCTTGGAGAATTTTGAGCATTATTTTGAAAGCATGTGAGATCAGTGCAATTGTGGGGTAGTTTGATCATTCCTTGTCATTATCTTTCTTTGGGATTGGAATGAAAACTGACCTTTTCCAGTCCTGTGACTACTGCTGAGTTTTCCAGATTTCCTGGCCATATTGAGTGCAACACTTTCACAGCATCATCTTTGGGGATTTGAAATAGCTCAACTGGAATTCCATCAACTCCACCAGCTTTTTCATAGTGACGATTCCTAAGGCCCACTTGATTTCACATTCCAGGATGTCTGGCTCTAGGTGAGTCATTACACCATCATGGTTATCTGGGTCATGCAGATCTTTATTGTATAGTTCTATGTGTTCTGACCACCTCTTAATATCTTAGTATCTTTCAGGTTCATATCATTCTTGTTCTTTATTGTGCCCATCTTTTGCATGAAATGGTCCCTTGTTATCTCTAATTTTCTTGAATAGATCTCCAGTCTTTCTTGTTCTACTGTTTTCCTCCTTTTTTTTTTTTTTTTTTTTTTTGCATTGATCACTGAGGACGGCTTTCTTATCTCTCCTTGCTATTCTTTGGAACTCTGAATTCAAAGGGGGTATATCTTTCCTTTTCTCCTTTGCCTTTCATATCTTTTATTTTCTCAGCTGTTTATAAGGCCTCCTCAGACAATCATTTGGCCTTTTTGCATCCCCCCCCCCCCTGCCGGGGGTGGTCTTGATCACTACCTCCTGTACAATGTCACAAACCTCTGTCTACAGTTCTGCATAGTTCTCTTCAAAAAAGCAAGAGAGTTTAAAACAAACAAACAAACACACAACATATATTTCTATTTTATTGACTACACCAAACCTCTGACTGTATGGATAACAACAAACAGTGGAAAGTTCTTAAAGAGAAAGGAATACTAGACCACCTGACCTGCCTCCTGATAAATCTGTATGCAGGTCAAGAAGCAACAGTTAGAACAGGACATGGAAAAACAGACTGGCTCCATATTGGGAAAGGAGTATGTCAAGGCTGTATATTGTCATCTGCTTACTTAACTTACATGAAGAGTTCATCATGTGAAATGCTGAGCTGGATGAAGCATAAGCTCGAGTCAAGGTTGCAGGAAGAATGATATGCAGATGCCACCACCCTTATGGCAGAAATTGAAGAAGAACTAAAAAGCCACTTGATGAAAGTGAAAGGGAAATGTGAAAAATTTGGCTTAAAATTCAACATTCAGAAAACTAAGTTCATGGCATCTGGTCCCACCATGTCACGGCAAATAGATGGGGAAGCAATGAGAGACTTTATTTTTTATTTATTTATTTATTTTTTTGGCTCCAAAAACACTGCAGATGGTGACTGCAGCCATGAAATTAAAAGACACTGTCTCCTTGGAAGAAAAGTTATGACCATCCTAGACAGCATATTTAAAAGCAGAAACATTACTTTGACAACAGGTCTATCTAGTCAAAGCTATGGTCTTCCCAGTATGTTTGGATGTGAGTTGGACTCTAAAGAAAGCTAAGTGCCAAAGAATTGTTGTTTTTGAACTGTGGGGTTGGATAAAACTCTTGAGAGTCCCTTGGACTGCAAGGAGATAAAACTAGTCCGTCCTAAAGGAAATCAAACTAGTCCATCCTAAAGGAAATTAGTCCTGAATATTGATTGAAAGGACTGATACTGAATCTGAAACCATGACTTTGTTCTCCTGATGCAAAGAACTGACTTATTTGAAAAGATCCTGATGCTGGGGAAGATTGAAGGCAGGAGGAGAAGGAGATGACAGAGGATGAGATGGTTGGATGGCATCACCAACTCGAGGACATGAGGTTAAGTAAGTTCTGGGAATTGGTGATGAACAGGGAAGCCTCATGTGCTCCAGTTCATGGGGTCACAAAGAGTTGGACACAACTGAGTGACTGAACTGAACTGAATTGAATTCACCCTCAAGCTCTGATTGGATAACCTCTCCTCAAGATCTTTGAACATGGAAAACCCGTATGGTTTGGTGTCATGGAGAGTTTTGAGAACAGCCTTTGAAATGCAGTTCAAGGGTAACGCCTGGGACATTTCTCCTCTCATGGATAATTGAAATGTGGTGGGCAAGTGTTTGGGGAGCAGGTGGTGTGGATTTGGCAGGCACATCATGCCTATGAAGCTCCTGAGCATTCTCACTACTTGGCCAAGTTGCTCTTAGTGAAAGGTTATCTAGCACCCCTTTTTGACAGATTCCCCCTTAGGTCAGTGCCAGCCACCAGCCCCTATTCCTCACCCACTACAGGATAAACCCATACTGCTTCTTTCTTGTTACAAGGGCTTGATGTTCCTTTAAATGGTTTCTCTTTAGGTGGAGACTCAGCCATTCAGTTACATATAACATATTGTATCTTCCCATGATTAAACTGCAGAGAGTGTGATTTTCAAGAAAAAAAAAGTCTTCTGTTACAACACAGTATAAACAAGATCCACAGTTAAACAACATATCCACACACATACAGAGTAACACTGAAAAAAAAATAAGATGAAAAATACAGTAAAGAAATAACATTTATTTGTCTCCCACCAAATTGGAAATCCTCCTGTAGACTTTTCCACATAAGCTACAAACTTGAGTTCTCACATCAATCCTGTACTATCATCCCTATTTTATAGATGAGAAAAATAAGATTTTGGAATTTAACATACTGGGCAGAATCTGGCTTGAAGATGTAGTGCCTGACTGCATGGGAATACATGTGTGTATCTGTTTCCTACAGACCTCACTGCCTTTGAGGAAGTGAACTGCAGAATAGAGACTTCAACATTTACATTTCTTATCATTCCTTTATCCTTTAAAATCCTCTGCTCAAGTTATAAGACTTATTCAACTAAGTGAAATACATCACTTTATACATGCAAATGAGGCAGTGCATGTGTCTATGTGTGTGATGTGTGTGCATATGTATGCTTATGTCTATCATAGATAAATCAATGCAAGAAGTCAGCAAAGAAACAAAATCTATGTTTATTTATTTTTTAAGAGTATGACTATCAATTCAAATTGTAACTATTATGAACATCCAGAACTTCTTGTACTGTTTTTTAGCTATTAAAATATTGATACTTAGATTTTATATGAAATATTTATGGTGTACTTAAAGTGATATTTGGCCATAGGACACATTCTATCTTCCAAAAATAGTAAAACAAGGTTTTATTTTAAATCTAGTATATATATTTTACTATGTTAACCATCTTAATAATGCTCCAAAAATAGAAATAATTTTAAAACTGTGATAAAGACCTCCCAAATGAATCAAGTTTACTTGAGAAACAGTAAAGATATAAGACAGCCTTCCCAGGTGGTTCAAGGGTAAAGAATTTGCCTACCAACACAAGCAACCCACTCCAGTGTTCTTGCCTGGAAAATCCCAAGGACAGAAGAGCCTGGCAAGCTAGACTTTATAGGGTTGCAGAGTCAGATACGACTGAGCACACACATAAATAAGTAATATAGTTAAAAATAATGAATTGAAGAATTAAATAGCAAGAGTCAAGAAGCAAAGGGGAACTCATGGGATAATTACATTTAAAACCAAGAGTTAGGATAGTTTCTATAATTAAGTGAAATTATATCTCAACCCCGCAGTGAGTAAGACTAAAAGAGCGTCACTCTATTTGTGTGGTTTTGAGATTGAAAATCGCTTAGTCATGTCCGACTCTTCATGAATCCATGGACTATGGAATTCTCCAGGCCACAATACTAGAGTGAGTAGCTGTTCACTTCTACAGCGGATCTTCCCAACCCAGGGTTTGAACCCAGGTTTCCTGCCTTGTAGGCAGATTCTTTACCAGCTGAGCCACAGTGAAGCCCAGATTAATTAAAAAGGAAGAGAGATTTATTTAAAGGCCAAATTTTGCAAAGTAAAGACTATAGAATCAGGTAGGGGGAAACCCTTACTTTGTTCTTTTTGAGTTGGGTACATTGCAAGAAGTTGTTGACTATATCTCATGTGGAAATGGTACAGTAAGCCTCATGCATATGAACGTTCATATCGCAAACTTTCAAAGATGAGAACATTCATTTGCATGTCCAATCACATGTTAGTTCACATGTCTGGCATACATTGTCACATGTGTGCATCCTCTACAAGTGGTTGTGTTTTGTGTATTTTACTGTACTGTATAGAATACAGTAGCACAGTATCTTTATTTCAAGGCCAGGATGTCCAGAAGCAAACATGAAAGCTGATATTGTTAAGAAGCACCAGGATTTGGAGGCCCCGAGAAAGGACGAAAGGAAGAAATAACTGAAGAATGGAAGAGATTCACAATTCAGGTAATGGTGAAGGGACTGTCTTTACTTGAGGAGTAACTGTTAGGTTTGAACACAGGACCCAAATGCAGAATGGAGCATGCAGTTTACAGCAGCTGTTCAGCATGTAAAGCCAGTGCTACTAAGTCACCTGTGATGAGGAAAAAAAAGCCCCTGCCTCGACATCACTGGGCCATTTCTTCAAGTGGGTAGGTAGAATTGAATCAAGCAAGGAACCAAAAACTGTGTCATCAAGGTCAGGTGTGAGTGAGATTGCAGTTTGCCCTCTGTCTCCTATTGCTGATGACCTTTCAGCTCCACCATCTCCCACCTCTCCCCCCACCTCCAGTCGGTAACTCCAGCCTGCTCACTAGATGCCAGCCCCTGTATGCCAGTTGCTATATTGTACTACTGTACTTCTGAAGGTAACTGTGTTATAAGGTTAAAAATATTTTTTTCTTGATATTTTAATGTATTATTTGTGTGAAAAGTATTAAAAACTGACTACAATATAGTACTATGTAGCTGATTGTGTTAGTTAGATACCCAGGCTAAAATTGTTGAACTTATGAAAAAATTGGATTTATGAATATGGTCTTGAAATGAAACTCATTTGCATGTAGGAGATTTACTGTATATGGAAATCAAAAGATTCCAAATGTGATTATAATATCCAAAGAAATACTGTCACTATATTCTGTCATGCATACTATAAATACCAGACAAATATCTAAAGTTAAGAAGACATTGTCAAATCTTTAGTTTGAGCAAAGACTTCAGTCACTCTTGTTGCATGGAATAGTCATGGGCTCCTGTGCAGAGAGCATAATAAGGTGGAACTGCCCATGTTGAGATGTAGTGTCTCTAATGTAAATCAAAACCAAAATAAGATATTACCTCACACATACAGATATCTGCTATCAAAAAAGATATGAAGTGTTGGCAAGGAGTTGGAGTCTTTCTGAGAGTCCATGTACACTGCTGATGGGAATGTGAATTGTTGCAGACACTATGAAAAACTGTATGGAAGTTCCTATAAAATAAAAAATAGAACTACCACATGATTCATCAATCCTTCTTCTGGTTATGCATCCAAACAAAATGAGAGCACTACCTTTAAGAGATAGCCATGCTCCCATGTTCATTGCAACATTACTCACAATAACCAAGATACAAAAATAACCTAAATATCTGACAACTGATGAATAGATAAATGCATACATATTGGCATGTAATTGAGCTTTAACAAAGGAGATCAACATGAATGATCCTGGCAGACATTAAGATAAGTGTAATAAGCCAGACAGAGAAAGAAATATGCTGTATATCTCCCAGGTGGAGTCTAAAGAAGCTGCATGGGGTTAGAATGGTGGTTACTAGGAAGGAGGAGGTAGGAGATGGAAATATGCTGGCCAAAGGACACAAGGTCAAAGTTATGAATGATGAATAAATCTAGAGATAGAATGTGTAGCATGATGACTGTAGTTAATAATACTGGACATTTCTAAGATAATAAGCATCAGATGCTCTCACCACACATAAGAAACAGTAGTCATGTTAGCAGGTGATATGTAAATGAGCTTAATTGTGGCAATCATTTCACTGTGTTTCTGTATACAATTTTATTTTTTAAAAAGACATATTAATTTCAAGATTCAGTTTCCATACAATATCATGATAAGAATAGACTAAGGCTAAATATTTTAATTTAATTATCTAACACTATAATATCCTTTCATTATTTTTTATATATAATTCACTTCACTAGTTTAAAATAATTTTAATAACATAAGTTTTTAGATAGAATTGATTGTGCAAAAATGAGTTTTTCTTGTATCTGGTTTTGCAAATTATTTATCTGGTTTATCATAAATATATTTTTGAAGTATTTTGGATTCAATAAATTGATTTTAAAAGCTAACCTGCTTCTGACCAAGGTGACTTTTGGCAGGTGAGTCAGCTTCTCTACACCCAAGGTATTTCCTCTATAAAATAGAAAAAAAAAATTAAACTGCCTTGAGTTTACAATGGCACATTGTAGTAACTCGTTAAGTGTAATCTTTGTTGGTTCACAGAGCTAAAACTTTAATGCAGAAAAAGTTCATAGGCTTTATAAAATTTTATTTATAGAAAAAAACTTCCTCACAAATGAATGTATTATTTGTTTTCAATTTCATCAATCTTTGTAGCTGTATTTCACAAATAGTATACTTGTAAGTCCAGTCATTTTAAGTTTCTTATTTTCTTAGGACAGGAAAGAAGTGGCTTGAAGAAAGTACAGTTAAAAATATCTACTGGCAAATTTCTTTCTAAAAGAAAACAGTTATAGTTAAATATTTGAATTTTTTAGCAAAATGTTCATGCAATAGTAATATGCTTTTAGTAAGTTTCCTAGGTAATAAAGACAAACATGTTGAATTCTTATTTTAATTTACATATATTTGGTAATTTATAAAGTATAATAATTTTAAACTCCTTTTTACTTTTAAACATCACATGATAATGCTTCTTCATTTAAAATAATCAGCAATACACATGCAAATAGAGTTAAAATAATGAAAACACCCTCACTTCACAAATCTATTACTCAGATATAATCAGTTATGTCACTATGACAGCATGACATTTTTATTCATTTCAAATTTCAAAAATTTGATAAGGTATATATGCTATAGCAATCAAATATTTTAAAAAATTGTTATAAAAATATAATTATTAAATCTGTGCTCTACAATGTTTTCTTGAAATTTGTAAAACATCAACTAGTTTCATATTGTTATAATTTTAACAGCTGCTTATATACAGAATATGCTTTTCCATAATTTTGTTAAATATTACTTATAGATATTCAAATTGTACTGTTTTTAGAAATACATCAGACTGAGAGAGTAATACATTAATGATGACTTAAAAAACAATGTATATTATTTTTGTAAAAAACACAAAAGTGAAGAATACAAGTGTTTCTGTAGAAACTCACCTTTATGTCATGGAGTCTATTAATAGAAGCAGGCCCTCCTAATATTGAGTTCATTATGATTGGAACAAGCTTTTAATATTTACTTTACCGAAGGGAAAATGTGGATTCTTAGACTTGCTTTTACCTTTTGGAAGATTTCATCAGCTTCTCACTTGGCACCCAGACAAGAAAATGGTCACCAGATCAAATATTAGCAGGTTCATTTTGCTGGCTGGTTATTTGATCAGTGTGCAATATCAGAAAAAAAAAAAACAGTATTAGTTGTGAAATAAAGTCTGGTTTGGGGGTGTGGGTTCTGCAGCCTTGAAGGCTGGAGAGATCTAAGGCTTCTTTTCTGGAATGTATGTTCCAAGAGGTAGTAGATCTTTGTCACCTTGACAAACTCATTGAAAAGTTTCTGGTCTGATCTGACTAAATTGGTTTTGTTGTTACTGCTATTCTTAAACAAGCCTTAACCTTAATTTATTCCTTATGGTATCATATGAAATGAGCTGCTGAGCCAAGATTAATGAATTGGATCATAATTGATTCAGAACTTAGCTCTCAGTTACGGCCCAGAGGGAATGCAAGAATCAAGGGTAAATCTAATGCATATGGTCCCCAAATACAAGTGTTGGCTATTTATTGTTTTTTATTGATGAAAATAAATGGAGAATTGAAAATGACAACTGAATAGTTGATGCATTAAGGAGCTCTACATTTTCATGCAAAGTCTTATTTGCAGAAGGATCACAGATTACTTTCTGGATATATCAGTTTAATCAATCTACAAGATTAGCAGTTTTTATATCTTCTGTATATCATACTGACTACCATCCATGAAATGAATAACTCAAATTTGTTCATTTTTATGTCTGAGTGATGTTCCATTATAAGCAGGACTGAAATGAACACTGGGGTAAAGGAGTCTTTTAGAATTGTGGCTTTCTCAGAGTATATGCCCAGTAGTGGGATGATATGATAGATTTCTTCCTATTTCTTAAAGGAATTTCCATGCTGCTCTCCATAGTGCCTGTATCCATTTACTTTCCCACAAACAGCAAGAGGGCTTAATTTTCTCCACATACTCTCCAGCATTTGCTGTTTATAGATTTTTTAGTGATGGCCATTCTGCCTGTCTCAGTGTAGTTTTGAGTTGAACTTTTCCAATAATTAGTGATGTCAAGAGCATTTTTGTGTGTTTATTGGCCACCTGCATGTCTTTTTTTGATAAATGTCTGTCTAAGTCTTCTCCCATTTTTTGATCAGGCTGTTTGTTTTTCTGATATTGAGCTGAATGAGCTGCTTATATATTTTGGAGACTCATCCTTTATCAGTTACTTCATTTGCAATTAGTTCCTCCCATTCTAAAAGTTGTATTTTAATCTTGTTTATTATTTCCTTTGTTGTTAAAGAAAAAGCTTTTAAGGTTAATTATGTCCTATTTGTTTATTTTTCCTTTTATTTCCATTACTTTAAGAGGTGGGTCAAAGAGGATCTTACTGTCAAAGAGTGTACTGCCTATATTTTCCTTTAAGAACTTTATAGTTTCTGGCCTTACATTTATGTCTTGAATCCATTCCAAGTTTATTTTTGTTTATGGTATTGACAGAGTCAATTTTTAGGTAGGTTGTTAAGAAATCCAGGGTCCTCAAGGAGGAGTAAAAGGTTTGGGGCTCTGGAGGAAGAGATAGGAGTCTGGGGTTCTCAAGGAAGAGAGAAAGACAAAATTTTTCTCTACATTTCTTAGTCTTAGCCACATAAAACATTTTACATAATTCACCTTAAACTCTGTACTAAGAATTGCATAACAAAAATGTATCCTGTTTGAGGACATGTTTCTCCTTCTTGAGAACATTCTGACTAAATCCTGTTATCTTAAAATTAAGGGCATGGGTCTGATAATATCTTTCTTTCTTAGTTCTAATCCTGTCTTCTTAAAATGTAACCTGTGGGACTGGGTCTAGTAAGACCTTTACAACATCAAAACATTCTTTTGATATGCTGTAATAACCAATTGAAAAAGTACATAGCTCCCTTGCTAAGACTAGTGAGGGGCACTTTTCTGCTCCTTTCTGATGTCTATCTAAGAAACTTTCTCTGGCCTTTTTCATTGTAACAAAACTTCTACCACACAAGAGCCCTGAGTGGTCCAGCCTGTTCCCTGATCCTGAAGTTAAACTCTCTTCTTTGGCTCACAAATCCAACATCCTTCACTTTACGTTATCAATATTAGGAAGTGTTTTAGTTTCATTCTTTAACATGGAGATTTTCAGTTTTTCCAGCACTGCTTATTGAAGAGACTTTCTTTTCTCCATTCTACATTTGTGCCTCCTTTGTCACTGAGAAGGTGCTCATAGGTGTGTGGGTTTATCTCTGGGCTTTCTATCTTGTTCTGTCAGTCTACATTTCTGTTTCTGTGCAAGTACCACACTGTCTTGATGTCTGTACCTTTGTAGTATATTCTGAAGTCCAGAGAGTTGATTCTTCTAGCTTCATTTTTCTTTCTCAAAATTCCTTAACTATTCACAGTCTTTTGTGTCCTGACTTTCCCATACAAAGTCTAATTTTTTCTTGTTCTTGTTCTGTAAAAAATAGCATGATTGTGAGGTGGATGAACCTAGATTCTGTTATACAGAGTGAAGTCAGTCAGAAAGAGAAAAACAAATATTGTATATTAATGCATATATATGGAATCTAGAAAAATTGTGATAATGAACCTGTTTGCAGGGGAAGAATGGAGACACAGATGTAGGAAATGGACTTGTGGGCACAGCAGGGGAAGAAGAGGATGGGATGAATTGAGAAAGTAATTTTGCTATATATACACCATCATGTGTCAAAAAGATAGTTGCTATATAATACGGGGAGCCTGGTCTGACACTGTGATGTCCTAGAGGGATAGAATGAGGGGTCAGAGGGAGGCTCAAGAGAGAGGAGATATGTGTATAATTATGGCTATGTCACATTGTTGTATGACAAAAACCAACATGACATTGTAAGGCAATTTTCCTCCACTTAAAAAAACAAATAAAAAGCAATTAACTAATAGGGTGTTCTGTAGATTTCTCACACACTTTCCTAGCAACTGGGCTATCTAATTCTTAAAGTCAGCTTGTATTTATTCTTAAACCTCTTATGACACTTTTACTATTAATGATAATTATAATTTAAAAAAGCAGCTGAATGATAATTGGAAACAGCATTATGTTTTTAAGAGGTCTAATTTAAATAATTTGGAAAAACTTGATAAGTGTGACTCATCAAAAATATTTCTAATTGTGAGTCCCTAAATTATAACAAGCTAGTTAAACAAAATTTTACTTAAATCTTTCATTGAAGTCATTTCAAAAGCATCATTATGTTCTGGGTAGTTTTCTAAAAATATCTTTATTAGGAAAAAATATCAAACATTTATAAAAGTAAAGAATTAATTTATACAACTTTACCAATTATCATATAATGAATAATCATTTCAACAGTATTCCTACGTTTCACTAGTAAATATTTCAAAATATATCTCAATATATGATTTGCTTTTTAACTGAACTAAAATATCTATATCCCACCTAAAAAATAAAGAGTATTTAATATCATTACATTGTGTTTTAGCTTGTTTATCCCATATTTGTTTTTACAGATTATTTGTTTTTATCAAGGACATATTAAAATAAGATCTATAATAAATGAAAAAGTCTCTTTGATATTTTATTTTTTTAAGAATACTGATCTCATTGTTTCAACTTATTTTATTTTCAACTTATTTTTAAAAGAACCTGAGTTTTTTCACTCTATAGCTTTTATTACAGCCCAAATTTTACTGACTGCAATGCTGTGGTGCCATTTCTTATGTTCCTCTGTCCCCTGTCATTGTTTAACTTCATGACTGGATCTAACATCTTAATCAGATTCAAGTTCAGTATTTTCACAAGAATATTTTAAAGTTTCTTTTCTCTCCCTCTCTAAAGGAGACAGTCAATGACTGGTTGTCTCCCCTTTTTATATGTTGTCAGCCATTGGTGACTACTGACTAAATCTGTTAGTTCAATAGACATTGCAAATGGGGATACTCTAGCTGTTTCACTCATTCTTAATTTATAAACTGAAATAGTATATAGAAGACACATTTACTCAACAATTATTTGGTTACTCACATCTCCTTTTCAAATATTTTGGTTCAGTTCAGTTGAATTCAGTCACTCAGTCATGTCCTACTCTTTGCTGCCCCATGGACTGCAGCACGCCAGGCCTCCCTGTCCATCGCCAACTCCCAGAGTCCACCCAAACCCATGTCCATCAAGTCAGTTATGCAATCCAACCATCTCATCCTCTGTTGTCCCCTTCTGCTCCTGTCCTCAATCTTTCCCAGCATCAGGGTCTTTTCAAATGAGTCAGCTCTTTGCATCAAGTGGCCAAAGTATTGGAGTTTCAGCTTCAACATCAGTCCTTCCAATAAATAGTCAGGACTGATCTCTTTTAGGGTGGACTTGTTGAGTCTCCTTGCAGTCCAAGGAACTCTCAAGAGTGTTCTCCAACACTACAATTCAAAAGCATCAATTCTTCTGTGCTCAGCTCTCTTTATAGTCGAACTCTCACATCCATACACAACCACTGTAAAAACCATAGCCTCGACTAGATGGACCTTTGTTGACAAAGCAGTGTCTCTGCTTTTTAATATGCTGTTTGGGTTGGTCATAACTTTCCTTCCAAGGAGTAAACGTCTTTTAATTTCATGGCTGCAATCACCATCTGCAGTGATTTTGGAGCCAAGAAAAATAAAGTCAGTCACTGTTTCCACACTTTGATATAAAATTTTAAAAATGAAAATCAAGATAAGTGATATAGGCTTGCTTTCCTTTATATAGATAATGAGTTGATTAGTGAATGTTCTTCAAATGGGAAAAAGTAAAGTGTAAATGCTTGGGTAGGCATGTCAGTGAGGTGTGTCTGTGTGTGTGCATGCAAGTGTATTTTCGATCAGTATACATTAAAATTTTCAAACAGAGCTAAGAAGTATCAAAACATTGCAGGTTTTTTTTTTTTTTTAATTTTTTTTTTAATGAATTGGCATTGTCTGGTTTTGGTCACTGGGAGATTCCTCAAGCTAGCTAATGTTTCCTTTTGGCATCACTGAAAGTTTCTTAATCTTCTGTTATCAAATAAAGTCAGCTTGTTTTGCACATTGTATGCAATAGACATGGACTTAGATATTTTCCTAAAAGATCCTAGTGACTTTTAGTGGAAATGGCACTTAAAGGTGGTCATCTAGATGCTGTCAATGCTTTTTTTTTTTTTCTTTATTGGTCTGTTTTCTGAAGACTTTCTGTAGAAAGTTCAAGTTAACTTAAAAAAAAAAAAACACTAAGAAAGCATAGAAGCAGTCAATTTTGTACACTATTATGAGTTAAACAGATTAAACCTCTTACCAAAATAGAAACCTAAATATTAATGAAGAGAAATATCTGATAAGTTCTGTGAGAAAATTTGATGCAAAATTTGACCTTACTACATATGCCTATTTTTTTTTTTTTAATTTAGGTATACATTATTTTTAACCAATTCAAGAGAATTTCCTTAACTGGAGGTTAAGTGTCTGAATCCCATTACAACATATACAAAGATTATGTTAACACAGTTTTTTTGTCTGGAGTAGATCAATTTTATTCTATGCTAGAATCCATGACTCAATTCTTTAAGAAGCACTTCTGTTGTCTCCTTTTAGTTTGTATTTTATCAGTTAATAAGTAAAGTAATTATTATATAATAATTTTATTTTACATGGAGATACTGATGTTTGATATTCTTTCAAATATTTCTGGCAGACTTCATTTTGACTATTTTGATGTTATGTTGTTTATTATAAAGATATGCATAGTTGTCATTACACCTATTGAATGTGTATATTGTCAATAAATACAACACTTATTTAATAGAATAACTTGCTTGTTTCTGAAACAAATACAAAACATAAATTTTACAAATATATGTTGACCTTATATACCTTACCTAATACTTTATAATATTTCTATAATATTTTGTTTAAGGCAAATTTCTTGTAAACAGAGCTGGGTTTATTAATATTTTAATTTTTTATAAACTAATTTTTTAAATAAATAGCACAGAACATAGCAGGCATTAGATCTAGTATTTAGTCATAAAAACCTGGATTAAAATTTGCACTGTGTTGCATAATACCTTTTTTATATAAAATAAAATTTAAAAACTCATATTTAAAAATTATTTACACTTAGGTAATACTTGAAATAAAATACAAATAATCAGATTCACAGGTGAGTTTTAAAAAGTTCAGTGGGAAATTCATTTGCATATAAGAGCAGATGTTATGTCTGCTTCCTCAGACAAGAAGAAACCGTCCCATGATGTACTTACCTGTGTTCACTCCTTGTTCCTGCCAAACTGGGAATAATGTCCCCAGCACACTAGACTGAAAGGAAAAGAAAAAATTGAAGAAACAAACTAAAAGAGGAAATAAGAGCTCCAAACATGAGCTAAAGAACAATTATAAATTCAAAGATTGAAATCCTGAGCTTCTTTATATGGGAAAACTGCAGGTCAAATTTCTGATTAACTGGCTCAATTGACTCATAATGATTTAAACAAGTTTTGATTTGCATAATGACTAATTTCTTTTATAACATTGAATATATGACTTTAAAAATAAGTCAAAATATTTGAGTGTTTGAAAATTAGATGAAAACGTACCAGGTCTGGGATTCATAGATCTAAACCCTTCTTAGGAGTAAAATGATACAGAAATGACATTTAAAATATATCATTTAAGCTCTTGCAGATAATTTATGCTTAGGTTTCCAAGGTAGCACTAGTGGTAAAGAATATTCTGCCAATGCAGAAGACACAAGAAACATGGGTTTGATCCCTAGATCAGGAAGATCCCTAGAGGAGGAAACGGCATCCCTCCAATATTCTTGTCTGGAGAATCCTGTGGACAGAGGAGCCTGGTGGGCTACAGCCCATGGAGTTGCAAGGATTTGGATACAATTGAGCATCTGAGCATAGCAAAAACAATGTATGCTTAACTATTTGTCATGGGATACTGGATATTTACTTTAAATATCTTTATAGCACTTGGATTGATGAGATTATCTTAGTAAGTTTGTGGGCCCATTTCTAAAAGGATTAGAAAAGTTTTAGTATGGAAAAATAAAACATAGAATTTATAACTTAGGTTTTGGATTTGGAAAGGTGTATCTGGGGAGGCTGTAAAGTCAATGGCAAGTGACTTTAGAGGAGACACAGCGTAGAGGGAGCCAGATAAGAGGAGATGATGATATGAAAATGGAGTGCTATAGCCACAAGCTGAGGGAAACCAAGGATTCCAGGAAGCCTCCAGCAGGTAGAAAAGACAGGAGTTTCTCTCCTCTAGAATCCTGCAACACACTGATCTCAGACTTCTGGCCTCCATGTGTGGTATTTAAGCCGTCCAGTTTATGCAACTTGTTAACTGTATCCTTAGGAAGCTGGTGTAGATCAGTTAGGAAAACATTTTTTTTTTGATTAAGAAGTGGCAGGCTTTTTCTTTGACCTAAGGCTCCTCTGAGCCCTTCAGGCCTTGACCTTGGTGTCCATTTTTGTTGGACCTACATCACCCAATTTTAGTAAAAATACTGTTAAATCAATTGAGAAGGAAACCTCAGCCTTGATATCTTATCAAATTCTTCATTCCTACCTCCTCTGGTGACAATATCTGATGATCCTGGCCTGCCTTCAATAAGAACCCAGTCTGGACAACATTGTCTTGTCCAGAACCCCCCTTGTCCCTCCTGTTTCCTCTTAGTAACTTTCCATCAACTGACCCTACCCTGCTCCTTGGTTACAAATCCTCACTTTTTTGTGTATTTAGAGTTGATCCCAGTCTCTCTCCTCTACTGAAAAAGTCCGTGTTGATGTTCCTTGAATCAAATATCCCTTGCCATCTTTTAACAAGGGTCAGAACAATATTTTCTTTAACAGAAGGTGTATGGACCTTCACAGTATAAATGGTATGCATGATGATGATGATGATGAACCTCTCTTTGGGGCTTTATGTGCTGTTCTTGTTGCTTTCTATATTTTGACTACTTTTTTTTCTTTGTCTAATAGCTTCAGGCCTTTAGTATATAGGTGCATTTGTTTTTCTTCTCCAAATAATTAAATGAAAAAAAAAAAAAGAGAGAGAGAAATTAGGCAGAGTTTCCAGGGTTGAACATTGGATGGAAGCAAATTATGTAAAGTGGTGGTTTTACAGGCTAGGGAAAGTATCATATGCAAAATATTCCTGAAAATTATCTTACCAATACTAATAACTACTGCTTGCATGTGATAATAATGTTGTTAATGTTTTATTACTCTTAGAGATGCAAAAGTAGATAGTTAAATAATATAGAATGTCTATACAAAAACTATTTTAAATCATGTGCTCTAAACTTTTCACCTTATGGTTATCTCTGATAATCAGGTTAACTCCCCCCCCACACCAGGGATGCTCATGTTATAATTCATTGGTACCATGGAATTAAAGTAACCACCCCTTCTTCACCAGCCTCCCTGATGTTTCAGTCAATAAAGAGTCTGCCTGCAATGAAGGGGATGCAAGTTCAATCCCTGGGTCAGAAAGATCCCCTGGAGAAGGAAATGGCAACCCACTCTAGTATTCTTCCATGGACAGAGGAACCTAGTAGGTTATAGTCCATGTGGTCACAAGAGTGGAACACGACTGAAAAACTAAACCCACCTACCTAATCTCCCCTTCTTCAGAAATGTTAGTTTAACATAAATGGGAGCCTTATGTTAAAATTAAAAAAAAAAATTGGCTCACCATCAGATTTTTTTTAAGGTTTCAAATCTTGAAAGCATCAGTTTAGTTCAATTTGGATTCTTGACTTGAAATTCTGAGGCTAGAATCTTTGAGGAATGGGTAGGTAGATTTACACTGTTCCATTAAGAAAATGTAATTTCAGGAGTATAAAGTGTAAACATTTTAAAAACCTATTACCAAAGTTAGTGAAATTAGTATGAGAAGCTTGGGCTCTGGGACCATTGGGGTAGGACATTGAGCTCCATTCACAAACAGATCAGGCCATGGGGTGTGTTCTCTTCCACGGCCCTTACTGAAACTGACTATGGGAAGGGGATGGTGGAAATGCAGGGGTTCAGTTCTTGTACCTCTTGTTGAATATAGACACTGACTGAACACACAAAATTAGAGCAATTACTATCAAAGACCCAACAATGATTTTATATAAGTAGTAAATTCTGATCCCGTAGGACAGAAGCCCCCTCTTAATTAACTCCAAAGCAGATTGAAAACAAAAGCAAAGCAAAACAAAACCAACAAAGGATCAGTGACCCTGACCAGGCAGCTATAGATATGAGGAAACATGTCCCAAACATGGTGCTGTTGTTGGAGACCTGCAAACAGAAACATCCTCAAAAATGGCCTCTGTAAATCTTTCATCTATTAAATGCAGACATAGAAAAGGAAAAAAAAAAAAAAAACATGAAAAAAAAAAACACTAACACTTGGAAATTTAATCACACCATTTTGGTAATATTCTCATGAAACTGTATAATCAACTGCACTGGAAAAACTAATAACAAAATCTGTGCTCTGATAATTAAAAAAAAAATGGCCTTTGTGATTCACATCTATGTTTGCAGTATATTCTCCACAAAATACAAAATAAGAAATGTAGTCTTTCAAGTCTTGCTCATATTTGAATTCCTGTATTGAAAACTTCTGAGCACTAACTTATTGCCACATTCTAATTTATTGAAAATTTCAACCTTAGGTGGGTGGTCTCCAACTTACCTCTGATGCTGGGAGGCGTTGGGGATAGGAGGAGAGAGGACGACAGAGGATGAGATGGTTGGATGGCATCACCGACTCGATGGGCATGAGTTTGTGTAAGCTCCGGGAGATGGTGATGGACAGGGAGGCCTGGTGTGCTGCAATTCATGGGGTCGCAAAGAGTCGGACACCACTGAGCCACTGAACTGAGCTGAATTGTATTAGGAGTTATCTTAAAGCATTGTATGCAAAAGTATGTAGCTGGAATATTCTTTTTCTCTCTGTGTGTATGTATTACTTAGAAAAATATGGCAAAACTATGATTCCTTAATATATTTTGCATTTAAAACTTTGGATATATCTTGAAAGATTTAATAATTCTTGATTTCATATAACTGACCATTAACTGATACTTCATTGCTGACTTTTGAAAACAGTTCTAATACAGTATTGCAATGAAAATTAGCTATAGATATTTGAAGATTTTTTATGCTTTTGTGCATTTTGTCCTAGTACAAGAGACATGTGAATGCAATCCATATATACACTTTGAAAAAATTATATTGCTAGCATTATTTTAACCGACATCTGGGGAAAATGCTCTGAATAATGTGACACTGAAAATGTGTTAAAGTGGTTGATGGTATTTTGTATTTGAGTTACATAATATTTAATATTGTAAGTTATTAATTTTAACTTAAGAGAAAATAATATTTTAAATAGCACTTTCCAAAAGACTAAATTAATACATTTCTCACTACAAGTCTCAAAAGATATGTATTTTATTTTGATAGTGAGTTTTTATTAAAAACAAATCTCCCCATTTTTTCCATATTGGAAATGGAGTTTTTCCCAAGTACATTTAAAAAGTATCCTGAACTTTCCTATCAAACCACCCTTTGTTTAGGTAACAAAAATATTTAATTCAGTTTTCAGTGAAAATTGATTAAACAGGACAAATGATTAAATTTAATACATTTCAGATGTTTTTCTCAAGTGTCTAGAAAGAATAATCTATGAATAATATATGTAACAAAAATAGGTATTTAAAATGATGAGTAGGTTATTTCACTCTATAACGTGCATTCATAAACTGTTGACATTTTGGAATGCTTGGAAATGTTTCATTTGTGTTTTAATAATCTAGAAAATATAAGCACATTTACACTTTCTCATCAGACTATAATACATTTAATATTATAAATTAGTGTGTATCATTCTTACTTGATAATTAGCATATAAAAGAAATGATTCAATATTTAATTCTGATATATTAACTCATATGAAATTTAAATGTGCATATTTTGCAGCATACCCTTCCCAGTGTTTTCTGGGGTATGGAAAGTAGTTTCAGTTTATAAATATAGGCTATGAGAGGAAGGAAAACTTAATCAGAACCATACAGTCTTTTAATATGACACTACTGCAACTAATATACTTATTTATGATATTGTGTGTACCTAGTCACTTGAGTGGTGTCTGCCTCTTTGCAACCCTATGGACTGTAACCCAAGAGGCTCCGTTGTCCATGAGGATTCTCAAGGCAAGGATACTGGAGTGGATTGCCATTCCCTTCTCCAGAAGATCATCCAGGCTCAGGGATCAAATCCGGGTCTCATGTTTCCTGTATTGCAGGCAGATTCTTTACCAGTAGCACCACCTGTGAAGCCCATGATATACCTTTAACTGATCTTTTTTATTTTTATTTTTTTTACTTTTAAAACTTTCATTTTGAAATAATTTTATTTATAGAAGATTTGCAAATACAGTACTAAGAGTTTTTATATACTCTTTACCCAGCTTCCCCTAATGATAACATATTATGTAAATGTCATGTGTTTAGCAAACCCACATAATTCGAGCTGGTACAGCATTGCTAACTAAACTACTAAGTTCACTCAGATTTCACAAGTTTTTCCCTAGTGATTTACATTCCTGTTGTGGGACACAATTCAAAGCATTATCAAACCAAACATGCATCTACTCAGCCTTTTGCAATAAAGCCAATCTACTGACATAAGTTTATGGTGAAGGAAAGTGCAATGGTTATTGCTGAAGGCAAGACAGACAGTGCTCAAAATATACAGAACTTTCTGAAGATTTTCAGGGAAAGATTTTCAAAGACTGGGGGAGGGAGGGGGGTTGTTCAGTATTTGATTGGCTTGTGGACATTCTTCTGACTGGTTGGTGGTGAGGTAATAAGGATCAGCAGCATCAACCTTCTGGTTCTGGAGGTTTGTGTTCTCCCTGGTTGTGGGCAGTATCGTTCACTTCTTCCATCTGGTGGGGCTAACTAAACCATTTTTATTTTGTCTCATTTTACTGTTTTCCTTTGCTTCTGCATTTTCTCACTTGTCTGATTAATACTCTTTGAAACTTATGGAAAACATAGGAGGCCAAAGTTTTTCTACAAACAAGAGGCAGGCAGAGGCCATGGGGAAACCGTCTGCCCTGGGAAGTGCCCTAGTTTCTTGCTGGGTTATATAAGTACTGTGCTACTTTTAGTAGTTGTGTCTGCTTGGTCTCCTCCCCTTTGTGACCATCCTGACTTCCATGGCCTTCACACTCTGAAAAGTTAAGTGTCAGATATTTTATATATGATACATCAGTTTGAAGGACTGATGCTAAAGCTGCAACTCCAGTACTTTGGCTACCTCCTGCAAAGAGCTGACTCATTGGAAAAGACCCTGATGCTGGGATGGATTGGGGGCAGGAGGAGAAGGGGATGACAGAGTATGAGATGGTTGGATGGCATCACCGACTCTATGGACATGGGCTTGAGTAAACTCCAGGAGTTGGTGATGGACAGGGAGGCCTGGCGTGCTGAGATTCATGGGGTTGTAAAGAGTCGGACACGACTGAGCGACTGAATTGAACTGAACTGAACTGAACTGACCTCAGTTTAGGTTTGCCTGATGTTTTCTCATGACTAGTTTGGGTTATGGTTTTTTGGTAAGAATGACATGGAGATAAAGCAACATGGCCTGTTACTGGTGTGTGAGCCCTTGATTATGTAGTTGAAGTGGCATTTGCAGGTTTCACACTGCTATTTGTCCTGCCTATTCTTGAAGGGAGGAATTGCAATAATTTGTGTACACATGTTAGAACCTCCACAGTAGTTTTTTTTTTTTTTAATAGTTTAAGATATAAATTGGGGTGATGCAGCTATCCTGTTTCTTGAAGTTCATCACTAATTTGCCAATGATCTATGAATCTTGCCTAAAACAATTATTACTGTGATGTTCTACTGGTGATTTTCTATTTCCATCATTCCTTCTACAGTCATTGATCACAGTTTTTCAGCAAGGAAGATTTGTACCTTTTCCTTCAATTGCAACTTATTCCATCATATACTTATTTATATCAATATAGACTCATAGATATTTTATATGCTCATTGTGTTAATATCTAGGAGTATTATTTACTTTGTTGCTAAATTTTTTCCAACTTCTGCCTTAAGAATTTTTTCAGATTAGTCACTCTGTCCTTTGGACAAGCTTGATCTTTCCCTCTCTCTCTCTGTTGTATAAATCTATTAGAGTGTGTTAAAAAGAAATAGCTAAAAGTTCAAAGAAAGAATTGCAAACAGAAAACTTTTAAGACAGTTAATAGTGTGCTCCTGGAGCAGAGAGATGAGAAGGAAATAGTGGGAACATGTGGACCACTGTTTAGCTTTGCTTTCTCTGCTTTTTCTCCTCCTCATCACCTTTCTTAATAATTAATTTCTACCTGAACTTTACTCTAGTCAGATGTCATGCTCTACAGGATTGGAATCCTTGTGTGTTTGTTGAGGTCTGCGTTATTATCTAGTCTATGGTAAATGTGCATGTGAAGTCTGTGAATTCAGCGGTGTGGAGGAACAGTGTACCTTAGTATCAATTACTCTGGTTTTTCATTCAGGTTGTATAAATCCTCAGTCATCTTGGAATTGTATTGGATTGAACTATTTCATAATGAAAGAGACATGTGAAAACCTCCCAATGTGATTAAGAAATTAAATATATATTTTTGCTTCAATTTTGTCTATTATTTATTTTTATAGTATAAAGCTTATTATCAGGTGCACACAGAACTTAGAATTAGTTTATATTTCTGATGATTTGAAATTTTATTATGATGTTATTATCTATATTTATTTCTATTAAAATTTTAAATTTAGTATATTTTACTTTGATATCAATGCCTTATATTAGTATACTTTTTTATGAACATTGGGATTTTCAGAAACATGCATCTTAATTCTTTCACTTTCATGATTTTTATATCCTTAAAGTTTTAGATATTTTTAAATGAAGCATATAGCTTTTACTGAGTCTTAGTTTTTATACTGCATTTATATTTAATTTGAAAATTAAAGTATTTAACTATATTTTTAACTATATTTTAACTGAATTTTACTTCGCCCACTTAATTCATGTATTTTTGGTTATTTATTACTTTATTTTTAGTTCACAGAGTATTGTTTATTTATTGTTATAATGTTTATCTTCTAGTATGTTGATAATTACATACTCTTAAAATATTCATTTATTCATTTCCCTAGAGATACAACATAAACATTTGATTCATCAGATTCTAACATATTTATTTTATTTATTCCCAGAAAAATTCATAGATCTATGACCACTCTTTCTGCATTTATACAGGTTTTACATATATGCCATTGTTGTTTTCTTCTTTTTATTCCTTCTGATCATTCTATTAGTCCACTGGGGTTCTAAACAGTTTTCAGGCTTTCAGTGTTTGTGCTACAAAGTCACATGCCAGTCTAATTTCTAGCCCTTTGAAAGTATCTATACTTTTTGAAGTTTAATTTTTTGTTTATTTGTTTTCCTTGCACTTTTACTTCTGCGTTAATAGAAGCAGCTTGCTTTGTTCTGTCTTGTTTTTCCTTACTCAGCTTGTGGTTATAATAATCACCACACCCGTGAATTCTCCCTCTCCTTTCTTTCAGGAGAACATGTTACACAAAGGCTGGATATCTTGCTGATTACCCTGCATCTTTATATTCTCCATCCTTTTGTCTTTCTTTTCTCCATTCTGAATATTTTTTTCAAAAGTGTCCCCCTGTTTTCTATATTCCTCTTTTGTAGTTCCTAGTCAGCTATTGAACTCTTCCATCTGGTTCTTAATTTATTTATTCTACCTTTCAGCTTTTCAATTTCCATTTTGTTGTTCCTTATATTTTCCAGTTCCTGTGTAAGTTCTCAATCTTGTTTCAATGTGCTAAGCATAGTAATTCAAATACAATATCTGATAACGCTTTTACCTGAGTCCCCTAGGTGTTGTTCCAATATATAGTTACTATTCTTATTTAGTCATCATTTTGTCTTGTTTCTTTCAATGTCTGGTTATGAATTGCTTTTTCTAGATAATAATGATGAAAATATTGGATATAACATGTAACTTAAAATGGTATTATTTTCCTTTAGAAAATATTTAACTTTTTTTTTTTTGTTAGGTGATTAGGAATTCTTGCAAACACACATCACATAATCCAAATAAGAACTGCAATTGTCTTACTTCATCCTTATATATGTATGTCCAGTTCGTTTATGGACAAACCCAGGGCCCTGGATGTGGGAAGGATTGCTAGATCTCCCTTCAGCAGGCCCCAGGATTTTGAGTTTATTCAAAGTTATGATATGCCTCTTAGCTTCTCAGAACCCTCACCTGAAATCAGCATGTACACTGGAGACGTCAAATAACTGTCATGTCTCTTGTCTTTTTGCCTTTATTAATGTTTTCCACAGATATTCTAAACAAACTGAAATGCAATTTCTAATCTCATTTTACGATCTCACTTGAAAGACTGGACCAGTTCTTTGTTGCTGGTGGAAGTAAGTCTTAATGCATCACAAATTATGTTGGTTCCTATCATAAGGTAAATAATTTGTTGGCCTTTCCTTCAAGCTGGAACCTTAAAGCCATTGTATCAGTTTATTCCAAAATAATGATGCAAATTTTATAATGTATTAATTATTTAATGTAATGGATTGAACTAATCTGAATTAGTTGAGTTTTTACTTTCCTCTGACACTCCTAGGTAATTAAGCATGTTTAATGCTGTAGAATGGTGGACCCTGGAAGCAAACTAATATGTTTATATCTTGAAAGGAACACTGCTGAATTTCCATCTTTATTTCCTAAGAACTAGTTGTGGTTGACTCCATGCTTACTCTTCCTGCTTCTGTTTACAAAGCTGTCAGCATAGATTATAGACTTTTGGCTTGTTTTGATAACATTATTCTGTATTTCTAATTGGTGCCTGTAGCAACAGTGTTATAGGTCAGAGGCTATTTGTCACATTTCTCCAATTTATAGACTGATTTTGAATGACTAACAATTAGATATCTACCTACCTTAGCACAATTCAATTTTGCTTTAACTGTTAGAAGTTATAACCAGTTCTTTATTGTTTAAGCAAGTGCTTGATAGAGTCTGTATGTTGTTCCTTAAATATTTCTATCATTTACCTTGTTTGTGGATATTACATAAAAAAAAGCATAAGCCCTCAAAAGGAAGTAAAATTGACTATACTGAAACATATAGTCAATCTATTCCAAACTTGTCAATTTATTCCAAGTTCTAAGTATCTTGGTTATTAATTGCCTCTATTACATATATATCTTTCTCTTCAATTTACTAAAATGGAAATGGACTTAAGTGAATTCAAATAGGTGATTTTATATCCAACATATATGCTGCAGTTTAACCCAAATGAAATATTCAGAACTCATCTCTCTTTAAAACACGCTAGTCTTTGTGAACACTTAAGTATGAATCAGTGACACATGTTGATACTTCTTTCATTTCAGTCAAATTTAGTCACAACCAACCAAGCTGCAAGATTATTGGTGACTGTGTTTAAATTTTTATGGTTCATAACTACTCTGAAGCATAGTTCTGGTAGTACAGTAGCACTGCTTTTAAACACTTTGGAGTATGTAAAAAATGAACCCAAAGTGTTTTGTATGTCATTATTTCTAAAGTAAAATTATGAATTTGTTTCTATTTTCAAATAAAGGTAAATAAACTAGGTTCTTTATGTATAAAGTGGAGACCAGTATAAAATATGCAATTGAACTATATAAAATTAAGGTACAGATGCAGGTACAGATGAGATACTTTCTTCCTTTTCTGAAGCCATTATTATTTATTAAATGCCATTTGTTTTTTCAAAATATATCTTGAATCTTTTTCTTCTATCAAGCTTCTTGACAAGACCATAGTCTAGGCCACAACCATTTCTCACCTAGATTGCTTCAATGACTTGTTAAACCTTCACCCTGATTTTTCTCTTGGCTTTCTCATCCAATCAGCCTACAAACAACGCCAGAGTGATATATATAAATGTAAGTCAAATTAAGCTACTTCCAATTATAGCCCTGCAGTATATAAGGGTCCCATGCTTCTTTGCTCTGCTCGACACCCATTATCCACCTCCAAACCCTGACTCTGTCATCAGCTAAATGTGCTCACGTCCATGCCTCTTTTTGCAGTAGCTGTGTTGCAGGAAACAAGAGTAATGGGGCCATGTCTTGCTTTCAAAAATGCTATTCCAGAGTTGTAAACACTCCTGTAGAAAGAAATCATGTAGCCCACAGAGACGGTAGAAAAAGCCTACTGAGAACGCTAGTTTGGTAAAGGAAGTTAAAATGGGAGTCTATTCTTATGGAAGAAAAAATAAACACAATCAAAGGGAAATGACTGCTAGAGTTCCTATAGCATGCCATCTGGAATTTCAGAGTATAGTTTTTCTGTGGCTAATAGGGTTTTGGAATTCAGATGAACAAAATAAAATAGGGAAATAATGAGATATGTGGGTTTAGTGAATTAGTAGTAACAAAACTAGTCAGCACTTAGTTTTCACCCTGTACCAGGCTTTGCTATTAAAATAGTTGTGTTCTGCCAACCATATGAGATGGATTATTACTAATGATTTATCTATAGTCTTTCAGCATGAAAGCTGTCTCTTTCTATATTTTGGTGCTTTGATGATGCTGCTAGAAGTTTGCAAGCTGCATGTTCTGTGATGCATTACCCATGGGCTTTCTGCTGTGTTCTTCCAATGAGAGGTACGTTTTTTCCCCAGTCCTAGTGGCCAAGGTGCTTCTCATGGCTATTAATATTCAGGTTACTTGGCATGGATTTATTGACTTTCCAGCCATCAAATAATCATGTAACCCATTTTAAATATTAGACTTCCAAAGCTTGAAATAGTCAGAATTGGTTTCTTCTAACTGCAACCTGATCATTACAATTATTCTCATTTCAGCTTTACTGATGAGAAAACCCCAGCACAAAAGGTTGTCTCTTGCCCAAGGTCATACACCTAGTAAGTGACAGGGCAAGGATTAGGACCCAGGTGGTCTGTCTTCAACATTGGTTTTCACAACTTAATTACACTGCATCTTTGTATCATGTTTAAAACCATAGTGGGGAGCCTCTTAAAACATGGATCATATAAGGAATAATATGAACAGTATATATAAATTTGTACATATGCATATATCATTTCTTCTCAGCAGTAAAAAAAGGTCAAGTTTTTAAAGACTAGAAAAATCAGAAAACAGTCATAATATATATTTTTGGCAAAATATTCAAGTTATAAACCAATATTCATGATGAGATTAAAATATTGTTAGGAAAATAATATAACATGTTTGTTTATATTAAAGTTCTTGCTACATAGAGAAACAGTAATTGAAATTTTAAGTTTCCTTGAATTATGAGATAAAGACAGCAATGTGGTTGGAACAAATTGAGTATCTGGATTGGCATTATTTCAATTTTTTTAAAAAATTAGCATTTGGTTTGCTTTGTTTCCTAAAGTTTTCAATGTAAATGTCTAATAGATTAAAGGAACACTAATATTTTTAACAGCATTTGCAGACTTTTATAAGAGGGAAATACTTAATAATATAATTGCTGAAAAGGGAGACTCAAAATTCTACGTAAGGTTGTCAGTTGAGCAAAATGCATAAAGCATTTAAAAATTAATAAACCACTAATACTAACAATAATGTATTTATGGGAGGACTGTGATGGAGTATTTCAAGTAGGCTTGTTCAGGCTTCATTGACAAGGAAGCAGAACCTGACACTGACCTTGCTTCTGACCTGCCTGGACACTGACCTGTGTTCCTGCTGAGGGTGCAGTGACCCTTGCCAGTAAGAGAAGTGACACTATAGATAAGATAGGGAGCAGGTCTTGAAATCCTTGAGCCCCTGGGGGAGGTCCAGCCAACCAAGTCTTAACAAAATCCTATGACTCACAAGTAAAACAAATAGCATTGTAAAAAAGAGTTACATGAAATCAAAGATGCAATTTGTTCTCAAACTGATGGGGAGATCAGTTTGTGGCCTGGGATTATAAGCAGGAACCCCCAAAACTGCTATTTTGAAGTCTGACCTTTGGTATGGATGCACTGCCAGGACCTTTTCCCAATTGAAACTATAGATTTCTTTCACAACACTGTTTGACTCTGGATGTTAGTCGACCATATTCAATGATGTATGTGCTGTTAACTCTCCTCTACTGTTTTTATTTTGTTTTCTTCTAAAGATTACATATCACAAGTAAGTTAGATAATCTTTATTAAAAATTGAAATTACTTACTTGGCCATCATGAGTGCTTTCTTTTGTTAATGAATCTCAAACCTAAAAGGAGAGATAACATTTTCAGCAAAACACATTATCTCTGCATTACCAGACTCTCATCTAGAGTTTAGAACCCTAAATGATGATATATTCTGAATAAATGAATAAATGATGTAAAAAAAAAGAATAACTTTCAGGTAAAATTTCCACTTAATTAAATGGGAAGCATAAGGCTTTTTGGTGAATAGAAGAACATTTCTAGAAAGTAAATTAATGAGTATTCTCCAGCCACTATGAAATTCCTAGGTTTAGGCATTTCCTTCCAGATGATACAGAACTCAAAATTGACCATAGGCCACTCAGAGGCCAATAACTGAGGGGCAAGGACCAGTAGAAAGGAAAGATGCTTTATTCAGAAAAGCAGGTAATCTGGAGAGAAGGTGGACTCATGTCCACAGGCCAACACTAAAGTTTCTTCTTAGTCATGACAGTTTTTAAAGGGAAAAGAAGTAATATCAGTTAAACACTGAAGCAGGATAGGTTCTTCATCATATTCTACTGCATGTAGGCTGATGATTTCTCATCTTTCTTTGGATGTTCTCTGGCCTGCATGGTTCTCATGACCCAACAAGGGCTGCCTATAAATTTACTAAGAGGAAGCTAGGGGTAGAGAGTCTCATTTTTAATTATTTAGTTCTGCATTCTTACTCCTTCTAATCCAGGAGAGGAATCAACAGGTTACACAAGACATTGTGTGCATTCAGTGGAGCAGAACTCAGGAATTTGGATAAATGTGACCTAGAGACCCCATTTTTATGATTAAGATTTATGGTAGACAGAGATGAACAAAAAAGGGACAAAATAATTGCTTACAAATCCTCACTGTCCAGCGTCATTGCATTTCTATGGGACCGGGGGTGAAGATCCATCTTCTATAACTGCTTCATGCTGAGAGCTGGCATTGATTGAGCTCTTAGAATGAAAGATGTTAGCATAGGATCATAGCATCTCTTTACTGACAATTTTAGTTACCTGATTACTAATATCTGAAGAGCAAGTTACAAGTATGTTAATGCCCAAGCAATATAAATCATTTCTGAGCCATGATCATAATTCCATTATTTCATGAGAAACTTAGCCTGTGACTCTGTTGTCCTAATCAAGAACTTCTTGAATTGCTCTTTTATGACTCTGGGAGTCCTGGGAGACTTCAGCTCTTCTATAAACAAGATGCAGGAGACATAAAGGGGTTTTGTGCTTGGGGTGGGGGGGCTGCCCTGTAGAGCTCTGTCTGGTTCCATTGAGACTGAGAATGTACCCTGGACACAAACCTCTACTATATTCTATAGCCCCAGACAATAAAATTGTAAAATAGTTGATTTACAATATCATAGTAGTTTCTAGTGAACGCAAAGTCATTCATGTTGTATACAATTTGCATGTTTTATACTATATATAAATATATAATATATATATATAATATGAAAATATAAATAGTATATATGTATACAATACATAATACATAATATGTATTATGTATTACATTATGTGTATATAATAAGATACTTATATCTAATATGCTTTATGCATATTTAATATATTAAAATATAATCATATAATAGGATATAAATATAATGTTTTTTGATATATATTATATATATGTTAATATATATTTGATATATATTATATATGTGTTAAATATTGATGTTATATATTAATATATAGTTCATATAATATATATAATATGCAGTATAAATATGAACTATATGCTATAATTATATATACTATTATATATGATATAAATATCACAGAAATATATGTGATATTATATATAACAGTATATATTAATAATATACATATAAATTCTCTACCATTCTGTTTATTACAGGATATAGAATATAGTTCCCATTCTGTTTATCTATTTTATATATATATATAGCTTATATCTGTTAATTCCATACTCCTAATATATACCTACTCCTAAAATGTCTTTCTCTAAACTATCTCTCACAGGTTTTCCTAGTTACACCAAATAAGACAACATATGTAGAAGCCATTAAAAACACTAAGTAAAATTTAGTTCAGTTCAGTTCAGTTCACTCAGTCCTGTCCGACTCTTTGCAACCCCATGAATCGCAGCACCCAGGCCTCCCTGTCCATCACCAACTCCCGGAGTTTACTCAAACTCATGCCCATCAAGTTGGTGATGCCATCCAGCCATCTCATCCTCTGTAACCCCCTTCTTTTCCTGCCCCCTATCCCTCCCAGAATTAGGGTCTTTTCCAATGAGTCAACACTTCCCATGAGGTGGCCAAAGTATTGGAGTTTCAGCTTCACCATCAGTCCTTCCAATGAAAACCCAGGACTGATCTCCTTTAGGATGGACTGGTTGGATCTCCTTGCAGTCCAAGGCATTCTCAAGAGTCTTCTCCAACACCACAGTTCAAAAGCGTCAATATTTCGGTGCTCAGCTTTCTTCACAGTCCAACTCTCACATCCATACATGACCACTGGATAAACCATAGCCTTGACCAGATGGACCTTTGTTGGAAAAGTAATGTCTCTGCTTTTTAATATGCTATCTAGGTTGGTCATAACTTTCCTTCCAAGGAGTAAGTGTCTTTTAATTTCATGGCTGTAGTCACCATCTGCAGTGATTTTGGAGCCCCCAAAAATGAAGTCTGACACAGTGCCTCCCCATCTATTTTCCATAAGGTGATAGGTCCATACCATTTCCGTCCTTTATTGAACCCATCTTTGCAGGAAATGTTCCCTTGGTATCTCTAATTTTCTTGAAGAGATCTCTAGTCTTTACCATTCTGTTGTTTTCCTCTAGTTCTTTGCACTGATTGCTGAGGAAGGCTTTCTTATCTCTCCTGGCTATTCTTTGGAACTCTGCATTCAAATGGGAATATCTTTCTCCTTTTTCCTTTGCTTTTCACTTCTCTTCATTTTACAGCTATTTCTAAGGCCTCCTCAGACAACCATTTTGCCTTTTTGCATTTCTTTTTCATGGGGATGGTCTTGATCCCTGTCTCCTGTACAATGTCACGAACCTCTTTGCATAGTTCATCAGGCTCTCTGTCTATCAGATCTAGTCCATTAAATTTATCACTTCCACTGTATAGTCATAAGGGATTTAATTTAGGTCATACTTGAAAGGTCTAGTGGTTATCCCTACTTTTTTTCAGTTTAAGTCTGAATTTGGTAATAAGGGGTTCATGAGCTGAGCCACAGTCAGCTCCCAGTCTTGTTTTTGCTGACTGTATAGAGCTTCTCCATCTTTGGCTGCAAAGAATAAAATCAGATTTTGGTGTTGACCATTTGGTGATGTCCATGTGTAGAGTCTTCTCCTGTGTTGTTGGAAGATGGTGTTTGCTATGACCAGTGCTTTATATACATTTGTTCAATTAATTCTTAATGAGGAAATTGAGACTCAATAAGAATCTGCAGTTTGCTGAGGTTTACATTGCTTATAGAAGATTCTGGACTCAAAGAGCAGCAGCTTGCTTCCAGAGTCTGATCTTATAATTAAATGTCATTTTTATGATAATTTTTTTTAAAGAAATGAGGAAGCTGATGGAAAGATTACTTGTTGAAGAAAAGATTTCTAGAAGCAGCCTGAAATTCTGATGAATGTTCTCTTTTTCATGACTCACAGTCTTCTTAGAACTAGTTACAGAAATTTTATCCTAAGAGTCTGTGGTCAGCAACCCACATTCTGCTGGGAAGATAATTACTTTTCAGAAACTTTACCTATTGCCAGCTATTAGATTTCCCCTATCACCCCTCTGTATTTAATAGGAAAAACAGTGGAACAAATTTAACCAACCAGCCATGAGTCCTGAGCAGAACATTTGTTTCCTTGAGAATTCTTGTGAATATTGTATAAATCAGGTTCTTATAAATTCACCTTTCTGGAATTAAAAGGAACACATGACATAGAAATAAAAGCAAAAGCAACAAATGAGATCTAATCATGCTTAAAAGTTTTTGTGCACCAAGGAAACAATTAACAAAACAAAAAGACAACCTATAGGTTAGGAGGAAATGTTTGCAAATGATGGAACCAATAAGGGCTTAATTTTCAAAGTATACACATAATTCAAACTCAACAACAACAACAAAATAACCCATCTTAAACATGGATAAAACACCTAAATAGACAATTCTCCAAAGAAGACATACAGGTGGCCAATAGGCACATGAAAAGATTTTCACCACTTCTAATTATTAGAGAAATGCAAATCAAAACTAAAATAGATATCAACTCACACCTGTCAGAAAGGCTATTATTAAAAAAATCTACAAATAATAAATGCTGGAAAGTGTGTAGACAAAAGGGAACCCTTCTATGCTGTTGGTGGGACAGTATATTGATAGTCAGTATGGAAAACAGTATGGAGTTTCCTCAAAAAACTAAAAATAGAGTTACCATATGATCTAGAAATCCCACTCCTGGCCATATAGCTACATGAAACTATAATTTGAAAAGATACATGCATCCCTGTACTCATAGCAGCACCGTTTATAACAGCAAGACTTGGAAGCAGTATAAATATCTATCGAGAGACAAATGGATAAAGAAGAAATCTTCTCTCTCTCTCTCTCTTTCTCTCTCTGGTTGTTGTTTAGTTGATCAGTCATGCCCAACTCTTTTGTGACTCTGTGGACGGTCTCCAGGCAGGTTCCACTATCAATGGGATTTTCCAGACAACAATACTGGAGTGGGTTGCCGTAAAGCATATATGTATATATATGAATATTACTCAACCATAAAAATTAATGAAGTAATGTCATTTGCAGCAACATGGATGGATCTAGAGACCATCATACTAAATGAAGTAAATGAGAAAGAGAAAGTCAAATACTATATATATCACTTATATGTGGGTCAAAAATATGTCACAAACATAACTATGAAACTCACTACTTATATCTTCAACCAATGTACATGCATAACTTTGATAAAAATAAAAACTCTAAAAATTAATATATTGTACTATTTAAAGTCATTTGAAAATATCTTTACTATTTTATAGATTATAATTTGCTTTTCCATATATTTTCTCTGTGGGAAAATTGATGTTGGTTCAAAATATAAATTTATCATAGTTATTAAAATGATAATTAACTAATTCTATAACCTTGAGCAAGAAATATAAATTCTCTGGACTCTCATTTCCTCATCTTGAAAATGAAGGTGCTGGAATAGATTATCTTAAATGTCCTTCCTAATTCTGCCTTTCTCTGATATGTTATAAAATAAACTAACTTATTGTCCATTTAGGGTTGTCCCAGTAACATTATATGGCTTTCTTTTAGGTTGATTGTGACCTTTGGTGACTTTGAGATAGCTTTTCCAGATTCACCTATCACAGCTAGTAAATGTATGTATGTATGTATTTTCCTAGGGGCAAATCTGCCTAGAAGCTATTCCTACTCTCTCAAATCTGAAAAAGTGAATAAAACACTCTCTGTCATGCTGAGAAGAGAAGTTAAGTAATCCTTGGGATGTGTGAGACAGATCATCACTTATATCAGATGTTTTCATCCAGAGTTTCAGAACTCAGCTGGGAGTTTGGATCCACTGGGAGCAGGGAACTGGGCACTCTATGTAACAAAAGCATACATATATATATATATATATATATATATATATATATATTTTTTTTTTTTCTGTGATCTGGCCTGACAGGAAAGAAACAAACAAAACAAAACAAAACAAACAAACAAACAAAAACACACCATGTATACAAGTAAGCCTGGCATCGCTTCAGAAGAAAAGTTGGAAGGGTGTCTAAGAGGGACACAATGTGAGGCAGGGCAGAGCAATTACAAACCAACCATTCAAGCAGCAGTGTTTTCAGAGTGACAAGGAGAGCCTGACCACATGATTGCATGACCAGGGCCAGGGTCCCATCTGGGAGTGGGGCATGTGTGAACTGGTCTTTGTGACTATATAGTAAAAGAAAGAAATTTGGGCCTAAAATAGAAACTACAATGCAATACAAAGTGATATCATAAAAGGGAATGGATATTCTTATAAACAAATGCAATTACAAATCTATAAAGTTCAAAGACAGTCACTCAGTACTGGGTGTACATTATCAATAATAACATTATTCTATGATGTTGAGTAGTAAATCTTTACAATATGATTAACATGTGCAGAGGGACTCTGAGAAACACTGCCAACTGTCCAAGGGATCAAAATGGAGATACAAATGTGGCATTTTTTAAAAGAAGAATATAATATAAAGCTCTTTGTCATTATTTAGAATTATTTTTGAGAAACTAATATAAAATAAGCAAGACAATGTCTGTGTAAGATAGAGGGTGATAAATTTTGGTGAGCAGTGGAATTATCTGGGAAGTCATTGAAAACACAACTGCTGAATCCCTACCCTTGGAGTCTCTGATTCCCTACCTGAACAGTGGGTTCTGTACTTTACCAGATATCTAGGTGTTACTTGCAGTTTAGAGTAAGATCCCTATGACTTGTGTTCATAATCTCATGCATTCACATACTATTTATATATAGATGGGTTTATACAGTAGCAACTTTTTATTTAAAGACTAAAGGAATGAAGATACACAAACCAATTCAAACAGTTCTGGATGTGCTGCAGTCACTCTTAATTCTTTGCTGTACATGGTCATAAACATTCATCAAGAGACAAATGTTTATTTATGTATGTGTGTGTATAAAAATATTTTTGTCTAAATTAAGTACACATAAATTGATTGAAGCAAAATGTCTTGGAATTCTCTGTCAAGTCATATTTTATTGTTTATTAAAGCTGTGAATTGTTAGTAACTTGTCCTAAGACCAGATGAAGATTATAGACTAAAAAGAGATCATTGCAATGTAGCTCTTGCAGAAACCTCAACAAAATAGAGATCTACTGGTGGAAGATAGAAAAATTAAATTTTTTTCCTGTTGTTTAGATTTGGATAAATATATGAAATAAAGGTGAAAAGATCAATTTTCAATAGGAAGAACTGATTGCTTTGCACCTTTAAGAAATTGCCTAACTACTATTAACATATTAAGATTTGTACTTTAATATTTTTTCATCAGTTCCAGCTACTGAAATAAAATTCTCATATGTAATTTAACAGCAGCATTAATGAAGTTGATTGGTCTATAACATCCAGGGTCAGTTTTATCACCTTTTAAAATGCCAGATTTAAGATATTTTTATCCCACCACTTAGTGAAAGAACTACTTCATCGGATGCACACTAAGAAAATATTGGATGAAGTTAGCCTAATTTAATTCTTGATAAGATCTTTAAAGCTTGAATGTCACAAAATGTAATAGAAACCTACTTTTTAATTTAATTTCACAAAGGTAACTATAAAACCTCTGCAAATTTTATTCACCATGAGTGTGATTTTTCCAATGCAGAATCTTAAACCAGGGGAATAAAGTCCATTGAAGCTACAATACTCAAGTTTCTAAACTATTAACAAAGTCTGTCCTCAAGCAAATCCCCGTGACCAGCAAGGTTGTACCTTGGATGCTTGCTGGTGTGAGGGAATCTAGGATTTCAGCTGGAAGGTTAAAAAATAATATATTAGTAACTATATGTTTATTTACAAGTAAGGAGACTAAAGGATACAAAATTGCTTATAACTCAAAGAAAGTCTACATACAACAAAAAACAATAACTTTAGCAATAGATGGACTCTCTCTTAGTTATCCATGATTTTCTGCTATTGGAGAAATGAATATGGACACCAATGAGGCCTCTTGAGTTTTGAACAACTTTATCAAACCTGTGACATGTACCAACTCTGAAAATAAAAGCCAAAAAAAAAAAAAAAGTTTAATTCATGCAGTTCCTTATCTTTAGTTACACATTATCTTTGTAAACTCTATTTTCATATAAATACAGATGCTACATGATATTGATCTTAAATAAAGTACCAGTTATTTTTTTAGCACAATTGTATTTATTCAGGATCATTAAAGAACTGCAATTTGGAGTTTGCAATCATGGTGAATCACAGGCAAGTCCCCCACCACAGAGAAAGGAATACTTTTGTAATAAAGGGAAGAGCAAGGTAGTAAGGCTAGAGTTCACCAAGAGTCTATTGAAGAAATTAGGTGTTTCAAGTATAGAGCTTTTTACACTTGTTGACCTATAACAATCTCTCATTGGTTGAACTCCTTCTTGTCTGGCTCTGCTATTGTCTTAAGGTGTAAGAGCTCCCTGTTCTTGTCTCTAGACCCTACTTTAACTGTGGTTTTTGCTTATTAATTTTACATTTCTCCCTTTTGATTGAGATCTTTCTCTGGAAGCATTGCTCATCAAGAGCACTTTCTCTGAAAGTACTACTCATCACTCAGTACCAGGAAGAAACTTTCAGGGTGTAATGTCCCTCACTGGAGGGAAAAATGGATGGATTAGAAATCTATTGAGGTCACATTCAAGGGACAAGGAAGGAAGCATAGTAGAGAGAATACTCAGTCATTTTTCATCTAAAGTCCACATGTTATCAAGACCATAGACACTGGAGATGATCAGAAGCATTATGACATCATCAAAATATGGGAAATAACTTCCAACAAATCAGGTTTAGATACCTTGGGAAAGTAGTTTGATCAGATATCATCTGCTTCCATCCCAGTAAATACTTATTTTTAAGTCACTAGATGATGTGTAAGCTCAATAAGTTTTCAGGACATTTTATAGTGTCTCCTGTGAATCCAAAAGTCTATTCACTGGAGTTTTGTCACACAAGGATTAGTTAGCAGTACCTGGTATAGGCCTTTACAGAGAGGTTAAAGAGAGTCCTTCAGATGTCTTTTCCAATTGACAAAATCCCCAGCTTGCAAGATGGGATGCTTAAGGTCTTCATCTTCCAAGGTCATATTGTGAAAAAATTGTTCTATCAAAACATGGTTATTTCCCATAGAAGCTATTATTACCTTGGAATTCTGAAATTATGTCTTATCAGGTGTGGATTAAAAGAGACAGAAACCACCATGTAATGGGCTTCCTGTGCCTATCTTAAAGGGTGAAAGTTTATGAGTTACCAAAGGGGTGGATTTAAGATTTAGATGAACCAACAGTAATGCTTATGAACAAGCTATTGGGAGGGCCTCTATCATTTTTACCAATTAAGTCTTAATAATGTAATTAAATGGAAAAACTAAACCAGGATTGAGGTGGTAAGTGCAGATAAAATATAAAACTGGTGAAACAGCACAGACTTGTCAAATTATATGGCCAGTAAAATGGATTTTTTGAATTTCCAGAGAAGTCCGCCAGGAAGGACATCTTGTTCCAAAAGGATTTAGCCACAGAAAAGGCAATAGCTTGTCTGGAAGGAAAAGCTTCACTCCAGTGAGAAAGCATACAGACTAAAGTATATATATATACTTTATATATATATATATATATGTATATATATATATATATATATATATATATATATATATATGATGGAAGTAGTTGTGTGAAGTACCTTGCCAGACTTCAGATGGCCCATTAAACAGTTTAAAACACCTAGAAGCAGAATGGACAGGAATCCCTGGTTGTACTTTGGAGAAGTGGGACAAGTGAAGTAAGCACATTTTGTAGCCTTTTTAATGTGTCCCCACCAATATTGACTCATTAAAGCTATCATTTTGTCAGTAGATCAATGGTTTAATTCATGCACAGTAGTGAGGATTAGGAATTCTAGAGCCTCCTATAGGGTTGAATTTTCACTTGAGTCGAACTAGAACTTTCTCTTTTCACTAATTGTTGAATCCCCAAACTTTTCCTTTTTTTTTTTTTTCCTTTTCAGAGGTCAGCCTATGGCCTTCTCTAGCTATATTATCCTAAGTTATCATTAGGGGAAATCTTCCTGGTCCATGAAAGAGGTTCAGTTGTTGGTCCCTTGAAAGGGAAGTATTCTTTGTAGAAATATCAGCAAGAAGATTCCCCTTAGCTTCCAGAGAGTCAAGGTTAAAATACCCCAGAATCTTAATAATAGCTAAAGTAGCAGGGAAAATATAGCCTCCAATAATTTCTGAACATTGGGCCCATTTTGGAAGTGAGGAAGATACATTTCTTCCACAATATTGTATAGTCATGAGCTACTACAAAGCCATACCTACTATGTGTATAAATATTGGTAGTTTTGTTCTTGGCTAAAGTGCAAACCTGTGTAAATGTACATCATTCAACTTTTGGGCTGAAGTAGCCATAGGTAAAGCCTCAATGACATGAAAAGGATGTGCAATAACATACCCAGCAGGGTATTTGCCATTGACATCATCAGTGAATCATGAGATGTCAATGTTACCCAAAGGAATTTCCTACAAACCATTGCAAGGAAGCAGAAAGTGGCCCACCAGCATTAAGCAATCTGTATTGTCAGCGATAGAAAGGAGAAAAATGGCAGGATTAAGGTTATTACAAAGTGAAAGTGTTATGTGAGGAGCAGTTAACAACAAATTCCTTAACAAAAGGTCTTTATAGAAGTGGGATAGCTGGCTGAGAAATGTCAAATGTGATTACAAGTCAGGAGAGCTTCTACTGCAGGGGGTACAGAAATAAGTAAAGAGGGCCCTACAATGATTTTCTCAGTGACCTTAATCAAAAGGACAGTGGTCATTATGACTTTAAGGAAAGAAGTGTATCCTCATGCCACAGTGTTCAGTTGTTGGCTATTATAGCCTAGAGTCAATGATGGTCCCTGTGTTTCGAATGAGTGCCTCAAGGGCATTTTATTCCTTTGCAAATAAAAAATAAGAAAAAGGGAAACTGGTCATTGAGGTGTCCAGGGTAGTTAGGTTCAAGCTCTCCTTTAAAACACTGAAGATTCTGTTGCCACTTCTGCACAGAAAATTGGATTGGGTTGTTATTTTTCAGTAAAACATACAGAAGTTTGGCCATAAGAGAGAAATTTGGAAACTAATTTTGAAACTTAAAAGTATCTCAGTTGATGCTTAGTTTTGAGTTTAGAGAAATTTAGTGTTAGGTAGTTAGAATAGGAAAAAGGAGTCCAAACTGGCAGTGGCTAAAAGATAAAGAAAAGGAAAAGCCCATGAAAAAGGAACAAAGGAGAATTCCATGGACTGGAACAAGAACTTCCACTGAAACAAACATGCCCCCTTCCTGGCTATCCCTAATTTACATCTGGCAGGCTCAGGGCAGGGGGAGACAAAATGTATATAAAGAGGGAGTCAAGACGGGTTGAGGCCTCTCTTTTGGGGCTGGCCCACTCTCACACCTCTGAGGATGTACTATCCTTTTCTTACTGAATAAAATCTCAACTGTAAATGAGCTGTAACACTCACCTGCCATTTCAAATCTTTGTTGCAGTGAGACAGAACTGAGGAAATTACACATTCTCCTGACCTATTGACACCATACAGCCTCCCTATACCTAGATTTACCCCTTGTTCTGTTATCAGATGTCCTAAATATCAAATCTGGATTTGGGCAAACTATATTTCTTTGATGACTTTATGTTCCTTTAAGGCTACTCATTTTAGTAAGCAGAGGCTCTCTTCCTGTGAGGAGGAGTATCATCCAGATCAACCTTCAGCATTTGTGAGAAATGACTCCAAGTATAACCCTGAGATATTAGGGTCCAGGTGAATTTTTCTTCTTCCCAACTGATGGCAGAAAGGTACTGGTTAATTCATCAAATGTAATGCTAAAGAATTTTCTGCATAAACCAATTTCAGTAAAGGATTTACTTCTGGTATTACACGAGGTTAGGAACAACAGTTGTGGAGAAAAGGCAAAGTTGGTTATTGCTAAGAGGTCTTGGACAAGTTGACATAGAATAGGAACCTGTGGGTACCTCCCATGTAACAAGCTCTTCTACATCCCCTGTTTCTTGTTTGTAGGTATTCCCTGAGTTCAAAAGGGCAGATTCATATAGTTACTAATTAGGGAAGTGAGGGAATGCAGAAATAAAAGAACAGTAGGCTCAAACAGTCTTAAAGAAGACATCTGAGGCTGACTGGGATTGAAATTCTTAACCTGCCAAATAATGAGAGACACAACCTTATTTTGGCTTCTTCTCACACATTCCACCCTAATTTACAACCAGGAGAGCTAACAATCAATGTGCATGACAATGTGCATATGTCATATCCAACTCTTTGCAACCCCTTGGATTGTTGCTTGCCAAGTTCCTCTGTCCATTTTCAGGCAAGAATACTGGAGTTGGTTGCCCTTTCCTCCTCCAAGGCATCTTCCCTAAATCAGAAATTGAACCCACATATCCTGTGTCTCCTGCATTGCAGGTAGATTCTTTACACATTGAGCCATAAGGAAGCCCAACCTGTCATATGGCTCTAGGTAAAGAATAACATGTCTCAACCATGGCTTTTGCTCTATCCTAGAAACAGGTTAAAAGAGCATAAGACCATGATTTACTAAATGTTTTGTAGAAACACATAGATAAATTGCAAGCACCAATGACATCTCAAGTCACAAGACAGTGCCAGGAAGCTTATCAAGTCCAAGCTCACTCCACTCATCACATGATAGGCCAATGAATCCAAGAAGCAGGTGTTGAGGCAAGGAATACAACTTTATTGGGAATATGACTTTCTTGGGCTGACCGAGAAAATAGCAGACTAATGTCTCAAAGTAACCATGTTGTCAGGGTTTGGATGCCAGGTTCTTTTATAGAACCAGTGAGGGAAGCAATGAGGAACTAAACTCAAAAGGCAGAATAGAGACTGACAGGCAGTGAGGAAGAAAATTAAAAAGGGTCTTCAGTGTTGCAAAACTTCTCTGGGAAGGGCCAGCTTTTGGAAGGGGTGTGTTAATCTCTTCTTGTAGGCAGGTTCAGATTATCTCCCTCTGAGCTGAACAAAGACATTTTAGTTTAACAGTCAGGCAAAGGGGCAGAATCCTTATAGGCAGGCCATTATGTATGGTTATAATAACAGCAACAACAAAAAGCAAGCCAAAGAAACATTTCCAACTGGAGTCAGAGTCAGAATTGGTTCTTCTCTGCAAACTCCTTACTTACTTTCTTTTTTTTTTTTGGCCTGTAAAATGTTTGCTCCCTAGCCAAACTGCTAGATAAATTTGAAAGGAATCTACATTTTCTATCTTCCTGATTGGCATGTTCTTGACTAATAAACCTTTCTCTGAACCAAATGCCAATGTTTTGGATGTTGACATCAAATTGCATCGGGTACACAAATTTGGATTTAACAACACAACCTCCATATTCAGCTCTTGGATATTCTCTCCAGGAAAACATGAGGATTTATTACAAGGGAAAATGAAACGTTGAGACTTGTAATCTTATATCAGTGGCTTTCTGCCTGGAAGGACTTCTTTACTTACAGGGTACTGATTAATCCTGAGGACAGAGTTTGAGAGATCTATTTGAATCTTGATGGGAAATGCACTGTGAATTTTGCCAACGCTAGAAAGAGATTTCACCAATAAGGAGGGTAGTCAATAGGAGCAAATGATTAGTTCTTCAGAATCTGCTCAAGTACTGTCAGAGATAGATCAAATGAATGATGTGATGGGATCATTTAATTCAGGTGGCCTACTATGATGACTACTATCAAGTTCTAGAATAATCTCTCTTTTAGGAGAAGAAATCCCAGAATGATAATTTCTTATGTAGTTTCAACCTAATGGATGTGTAGAGGCTGACAGACTAAGGAGAAAATGGTAGGTATCTCTCAAAAGTTCTAAACAAAAGACAGAGTTCAAAGACAGGAACCTCTTGAGGTTCATTCAAGATCCCCTCTATTTCAGCTATTTCAGTCCTCTGACACAGGGACTGCTTTACAATAGCAATCCTCTGGTGTCAACTGGGACTGGAAGAGGTTCATCCCCCATATGAAGAAGTGATTCTCTAAAGCAAATAAGAGGAAGGTTTGGGAAGAGCCTAGTCCATGGAATCCCGCCTTTAAGAATTAGGAAGATTTTGAAAGGCTACTGCCTGAAGAGCCATTACAGCATACTAACACATATATATGGAATTTAGAAAGATGGTAATGATAACCCTATATGCAAAACAGAAAAAGAGACACAGATGCATAGAACAGACTTTTGGACTCTGTGGGAGAAGGCGAGGGTGGGATGTTTCAAGAGAACAGCATTGAAACATGTATATTATCTAGGGTGAAACAGATCACCAGCCCAGGTTGGATGCATGAGACAAGTGCTCGGACCTGGTGCACTGGGAAGACCCAGAGGGATCGGGTGGAGAGGGAGGTGGGAGGGGGTATCGGGATGGGGAATACATGTATATCCAAGGCTGATTCATGTCAATGTATGACAAAAACCACCACAATAAAAAAATAATAATAATAATTAAAAAAAATCTCTTCTTCAATGCCCAGTCTCTTTGCAAAAATAGCAAAAATTAAAAGGGTTTTAGTTTTGTTTAGGAGTCTTCATTTGCTACAAGTGATGATTAAGAATTTTGGTGTTCTTCCTTTGAGGTGACTCAGCTAGAGTGAGAGGAGCTGGTTTGCCAGTAACCAAGGCCGGAGTGGACATAGTTTCCCTTTCCACTCTGTCTCTGTTTTATCTGAGTGAAAAGGCCCTGGTTCAGCCCATTAATAAGCAGAAAGTTAGAAGATTTTCAGGTGCAATCACCATCTGAGGAAAGACCAGAATTTTCTTTAAAAGTAATATGAAACTGAGTATAATATTCATGAACAGGTTCATCAGATTTTTCTGCACAAGACTAAATTTTCTTTGAATCAACAGTTTTCATAAAAGCCCTAGGAATTGATTGTTTATGTTACCTAGCAATTGCCCAAGTATGATCATCTGAGCTAGTGGGCTGGTCTCCTGGTTGTAATTTTAGAGACCTTTCTGAATTTTCCCAGCTAGTGGTTTTCATCTGGTCCTACACCTTGTCCTTGCCTATAAGCATGTGAATCAGATGATATAAGTCAGAGAAACCAGTTGGTAAGCTTGAAGGACTACATAAAATTCATCAGCAAATCTTTGAGGATTTTTAGTTATTTCTGAAAAAGTTTTGACTTTGGCTCAAAGTTTACCATTAGTCCAGAAAATATAAGAAATTAAAGATTTAGCCTCTGGAAGCTAAAAAAACTGACTTTTAAAAGTACAAGTTCTCAGAGGTTCAGAGGAAAAAAAAAGGTGGAGAATTTTAGGGAGAAAAGGAAAGTTCAGTGAAAGAATTATTATGGAGTAACTGAGAGTATGGCCAGGGGGGGGGGGGATGTGAAAGGGAAGAAGAAATGTCAAGAAGAGGAGGAGTCTGCCAGTGAAAAACTGGGTCGAGAAAGAAGATGACACCAGAGGCAAAAGCATAGGGAAGAAGAGCCTGAGATTTCAGATGACTTCTTTTCTTTCTTTAACCATTTCTTTGCTCATGTTTAGCTTAAAATCATATATGGCAGAAGGGCAATTTTAAGAATCTGGTAATATTTGGAAGTTTCAAAATACAGTCAAAAAAAGTATTTCATTCTGTTTTGGAAATTTAGAGCTATGGTTGTACATTGAGTTTAAATAAAAGTAAATTTGAGGAATTAAAGAGTTTCCTATAATAACTACTGATGTTCTAAATTGTCTTTGGTTAGTTTGGATCATTTAGTTAGATATGGTATAAGGTAGGCCTAGTTTTCAAACCTAACATTGACCAGGATCCCTATGTGAGGGCACCTTCAAAATTATTGGGTAACTGGGATCCTAATTCTCAGAGGTCTTTCTCTTCAGTTAAAGAATAATTTTCAAACAACCTGTACAACTCAAAAGGGTTACAGCTTAAACAGTTCAAACTTCCAACAGATGTAACATCATTTCAGTTCAGTTCAGTTGCTCAGTCGTGTCCAACCCTTTGCGACCCCATTAATCACAGCACACCAGGCCTCCCTGTCCATCACAGACTCCCGGAGTTTACTCAAACTCATTCTCATCGAGTTGGGAATGCCATCTAGCCATCTCATTCTCTGTCATCCCTTCTCCTCCTGCCCCTAATCCCTCCCAGCATCAGGGTCTTTTCCAACGAGTCAACTCTTTGCACGAGGTGGCCAAAGTTTTGGAGTTTCAGCTTCAGCATCAGTCCTTCCAATGAACACCCAGGAGGTATCTCCTTCAGGATAGACCGGTGGACTCTCCTTGCAGTCCAAGGGACTCTCAAGAGTCTTTTCCAACACCACAGTTCAAAAGCATCAGTTTCTTGGTGCTTCACAGTCCAACTCTCACATCCACACATGACCACTGGAAAAACCATATCCTTGACCAGACAGACCTTTATTGGCAAAGTAATGTCTCTGTTTTTTAATATTCTATCTAGGTTGGTCATAACTTTCCTTCCAAGCAGTAAGCGTCTTTTAATTTCATGGCTGCAGTCACCATCTACAGTGATTTTGGAGCCCAAAAAAATGAAGTCTGACACTGTTTCCACTGTCTCCCCATCTATTTCCCATGAGGTGATGGGACCAGATGCCATGATCTTAGTTTTCTGAATGTTAAGCTTTAAGCCAACTTTTTCACTCTCCTGTTTCAATTTCATCAAGAGGCTTTTTAGTTCCTCTTCACTTTCTGCCATAAGGGTGGTGTCATCTGCATATCTGGGGTTATTGATATTTCTCCTGGCAATCTTGATTCCAGTTTGTGCTTCTTCCAGCCCAGCATTTCTCATGATGTACTCTGCATATAAGTTAAATAAGCAGGGTGACAATATACAGCCTTGATGTACTCCTTTTTCCTATTTGGAACCAGTCTGTTGTTCCATGTCCAGTTCTAACTGTTGCTTCCTGACCTGCATAGGGTTTCTCAAGAGGCAGGTTAAGTGGTCTGGTATTCTATCTCCTTTATAATTTTCTAGTTTATTGTGATCCACACAGTCAAAGGCTTTGTCATAGTCAATAAAGCAGAAATACATGTTTTTCTGGAACTCTCTTGCTTTTTCAATGATCCAGCAGATATTGGCAATTTGATCTCTGGTTCCTCTACATTTTCTAAAACCAGCTTGAACATCTGGACGTTCAGGGTTCATATATTGCTGAAGCCTGGCTTGGAGAATTTTGAGCATTACCTTAGTAGCGTGTGAGATGCGTGCAATTGTGTGATAGTTTGAGCATTCTTTAGATTGCCTTTCTTAGGGATTGGAATGAAAACTGACCTTTTCCAGTTCTGTGGCCACTGCTGAGTTTTCCAAATTGGCTGGCATATTGAGTGCAGCATTTTCATAGCATCATCTTTCAGGATTTGAAGTAGCTCAAATGGAATTCCATCATATCCACTAGCTTTGTTCGTAGTGATGCTTTCTAAGGCCCATCTGACTTCACATTCCAGGATGTCTGGCTCTAGGTGAGTGATCACACCATCATGATTATTGGGGTCATGAAGATCTTTTTTGTACAGTTCCTCTGTGTATTCTTGCCACCTCCTCTTAATATCTTCTGCTTCTGTTAGGTCCATAACATTTCTGTCCTTTATTGAGCCCATCTTTGCAGGAAATATTCCCTTGGTATCTCTAATTTTCTTGAAGAGATCTCTAGTCTTTCCCATTCTATTGTTTTCCTCTAGTTCTTTGTGCTGATTGCTGAGGAAGGCTCTTTTATCTCTCTTGGCTATTCTTTGGAACTCTGCATTCAAATGGGAATATCTTTCCTTTTCTCCATTGCTTTTTGCTTCTCTTCATTTCACAGCTATTTGTAAGGCCTCCTCAGACAACCATTTTGCCTTTTTGCATTTCTTTTTCATGGGGATGGTCTTGATCCCTGTCTCCTGTACAATGTCATGAACCTCTGTGCATAGTTCATCAGGCTCTCAGTCTATCAGATCTAGTCCCTTAAATCTATTTCTCACTTCCATTGTATAGTCATAAGGGATTTAATTTAGGTCATACCTGATATCAGTCAGTTCTAAAAGAAAGGCTTGTCCTGAAGGAGTCAGTCCAAAATCTTAACGGCAAAGCCCCAAAGAAACAGTCCCTGTTTCCAAAGGAACAGGCAAAGTTTAGGCAGTTCCAGTTGCAATAGCCTCGTTTCAGAGGAGTCAGGATGAAGTGTCAAATTGTAAGACCCAGAATTCGGGCCTTTGTTCCAAGGAGGAAAAACCGCGCGACCCAATAAACGAGCCCAGCAGATGCAACACGCAAGAGGGTTTATTGTCGGCTGCGCAACCGGGTGACTCTGATCTCCTGGGAGGCAGAGCACCCCGAACAGCAAATTGGGCAAGCTTTTTATAGACAAAAAACCATACTATCAGCATGTTACATACGAGTTACAAAGTGATTGGTTACACGCTTGCAAAGCAATCCTGTTGGTACAGATTTCGCGGGCTACATGTTTACAAAGCAATTCTATTGGTACAAACGGCGCGGGCTTTTTACTGGGGGTGGGGAATCCCACCATTTCACGGGAAACCGAAACCCAAGTCCCGGCTGCCTGCCAGCCCCAGCCCCGCATAATAAAACTTATTTCTCAGCT